>OY365800.1:19595980-20215087 GCA_959347355.1 Napeogenes inachia | reverse complement strand
TACAGTAATCTTTACATTCTTATGCATGTATTAAAACCTTTTTTCTGTCTTCTCGCTTTACAGTCTACAGAATGTGCTGACATAATACGGATTTTGTTATCTGTGATGAATGTTATAATTTCTTATCTATATAATAATATTACTGGATTAAGTTAGTTGAGAACTAAGAACGAAAAAACACCGGTATTGAATAATTTGTCATTTTTGTTTTTACCTGACAGGCATCTTTTCCAATACTATAAGCACACATCATGGAGTCGGCGACAAGATTATCTTTGTATATGGAAGATTTCGTACAAGTTTTACTAGGCACAATTTTGACTTTTGTTTCCATTAAATATCTTGAAGATGTTAGAGCTCCTTGTTTAGTTTTTCCCCATCCAGCTACAGTTAATGGTATATTTTTGAAATCCATCCCTATAACATCAAAATTAAGTAACAAAGTCCATTCATACTGCGATTATTGGAAAATCTGATTCATCACCTTCAGTAGGTAAACAAACTGGTCGAATTTTGTCTGAAAACTTAATATTCTTGTCAAGCGTTAAAACTGCTATATCATTAATATCTCGCACAGCGTTTGAGGTAAAGCTGGGGTGTTTAACACCATTCTTCAATCGAGATACTGTATGAGATGTACCTAGTCGATCATGCATCCCAATGTAAACTGTTAGATCTCGAAAGTGAACTCTGTAAATAATTTCTGTATGTCATGCTTTATCTGTACTAATTAGCTTGCCCATTTATCGGTTATTGAAATATTAAAATAATATTAATCGCAGATTTACAAACCCAAAAGTAATACAGTGACCAGCGCTTAATACGTGCTGGTCAGTGATGATGGCACCTCCACAGTGCAGTTTGGCTCCAAGCATGAGCGCAACCAGCCAAGGATACTGGTGAGGCTGCACGGTGTTTCCGCCCACTATTCTCCGGTTCTTGCCGGCAATTCCACATTCTTCGAAAAATAAGAATCTAGTAATATTACTTTTAAGTAACTAATTCAAATGTATTGTAAATGTAAGGAATTGGTATTAGAAAACGACTCTAATAATTTTTATATATTGCAGATTTTTGGCCCAGGAAATAGCATATGAAAATTTTGCACAGGATCGAGTTTTTTAGCTGTATGAGATGTTGGATAAACCCTTTCTCAATATGACATTTAAATTCCGATTTTATAAGTCAACCAAAAATAATAAGTAGATGTGAATGAAACATGATCTTACCACATGTGCTGTTGACTTTGTCCGTACATACCTAAACAAATAACATCTTGTCAATTATTTGTTGATGTAACAAAAATACTACTTTAAATGGAATACTTACTACTTTAAATAATAAAATTAAAATACATGTTCCTTTCATTTTATATCTGTATTCGTTATCGTAAAATTGACCAAGTACATAAACATGGCGAACGACAGCGTTCGAGTCATTTCTTTGGTAATAAAAGAAAGTTCGTAGAAAAATTAATTAAATTTCAGGCAAAAATACCATTCGTGCATTAATATCAATCTAATTAATTTGTTATTCAATTGCAGGTATACCTGGAAATTTCATATCAAATATATTATATACAAGTTGCACCCGTGACTTCATTCATTTGAACTATTTATTTATTTATATCTCTTCCACCACAACCACACATCAAACTCAGCCATATGTTTTTTTTTTATTTTGATCACTGTTTCACAAACGTCAATATTAGGAGCAATTTTCAAACAACTGGAACCGCCGCAATCAATCGAAAATGAAGCGTAATGATTTCTGGCAGCGAATATAAAAAAACATAATAGTTATTGTAAAACAACAATAATAGTAAGTGAAAACTTGGCCTACAACTTAACCAATCCCCGCAAGCAGTTCACCCTTTCAGGAGCATAACGCAAGAGCCAGCCATCACTCTCTTACCCATATTTGAAGGAGGAGAGCTACCCGACTCCGACACTACCACGAGTAACGATTTCTAAGGGATCGGTGCAATGCAACCGGTTGATAAAACAAAAGTAATCTGCAACGGCAAACAAATTGCGGAGATTACTAGTTATTGGCAATACAACACAATTAATTCCCGGCCATAATGTCCTTAATGTAATCCACTTAACGCAAGTCAATAATTTGTTTACTTAGAGGTTTAGATCAATGTCTGTAATTTATCCTGCGATGTTATTATTATTATTATTATTATTAGTTGAGTGTGAGGTCGTGAGTTAACATCGATGACGATTCCGTTAACATCAATGTTACGATATCGGTCGTACAGAAAAATCGATGTTTTTGCTTTCAATATCGGTGATCATCGAACATCGAAGTTCATCGAGCATCCCTACCGTGTATGCTGTTTTTGCACTCTCCTTCCGTTCTTTATCTCTATCTCGATCATCTACACAGTGCCACTTCTTAAAAGCATTCTTCATCAACTTTAGTACCTTTTGCATCTCATCATTCCACCACCACGTGTCTCTTTTGATTTTGCTCTTACCTTTCGTTTCTCCAAAAACCTCTTTCGCTACACCTCTTATACATATTGCTATTTCATTCCAACATTCATTCCCTGTCATTCCTTCCATACCTTCCATGTCTAACATCTTATCTACTACTTGTTTCCTAAACGATTCTGCAAACTCTTTTCCTTCCATCAAATGCCATTTTATTTTGGCTGGGGGGTCTGATTTCGCTTTTATTATTTTATTACAAGTTTGTTATGACAAGTTTGATGTCTAAAACTAGGAGCCGGTGTTGCGATGTTAGATCTTTTCCAGGAATAATTTTGCAATTTTTTAATGTAATATTTGGGTCGCATGGTTTCCATTTTTATAGGTGATTGGGTATTCGTCTTTCTTCTCAAAGAATGTATTTGCTATTGCCAAGTCATATGCCAAAGCCGCTTCGAGCAATACTTCTCCTTCATAGTTCCGGTTCCCAAAACTCCATCCTCCATGTACGCTCTCATACTCATCACTCATCCGTCCCACATGGCCATTGAAGTCCCCACCTATATACAATTCCTCATTCTTTGGCATACTTATCAAAACTTGATCAAAATCCTGGCAAAACTTCTCTTTCATACCATAGTCACAGCCTGGTGTATACTGAGGTGTAAACGCGCTTACTATGTTTATAACTAAATTTCTTTTCGTTACTTTTACTGCTATAAGTCTATCATTTATCCTTTTCACATCCATCACACATTCTTTCAGTTCCCTATCTAGCACTATACCTACACCATTCCTCCTACCATCACCACCACAATAATAAAACTTGTATCTTTCACCAATTTCTCTTGCTTTGCTCATCGTCCCTATATTCCAACTAGCCATCCGCAGTCTTACATCCTGGACTCGCTTCTTACGTTGCACCCGTCTCTGATGCAACACCCTAACCCTATCGCTCATGTCACTCATTTTCATGTCCATTCTGTTAAAAGATTTGGCAAAGATTTTATGACCGGGCGCCTGCCTGACGTCAACCCTCCTCGGGAATTATCGTCGATGAATATACCGCCATCGTTCGGTAGGGAGGTATAACTGTAATTTACCTCCTATATCCCTTAATCACCTCTTACGACATCCACGGGAAGATATGGAGCGGTCCTATTCTGGTCCGGGACCAGCACTGAGCAAATTATATATTAAACTGAAATATCTACATTACATTGAGTATAAGTTCGGCAACTATAAAAAATCCCGAATCACAAAAAAATCTCAGATTGCAAGTACATTATCGGGCAATAATATTATCAATCTAATATATTTGACCCAGACATATTCAATTAAAATTAAAATTCTAAATTTGAGTCTGACAAATTATAGATTAGACTCAGTTACAGTTTTCTTACTTATATAATGTTATACAAATAGATAATTGTAAGCAGAATAAATGTTACAACACTTATCAGTTACATGGCAAGTTATTGACAAATTTTTATTACATTAGTAGACATAAAAATAGTTATTTGTAACAATTACTCTGTTTGTTCTTTTGAAGATCTGAAAATTAATACAATATTATTTCTGTGGTAACTTATTGTGAGAGTCAATATACAAGATATTTTTACTGGGACTTTTTCTTTAGGATTTTTTTAACTTTTACCAAAATGTTTTGTAAAATTATTGGTGATGAAAGAGGATTAATGCGACCAAGACCCAGTTTGAACTAATAATGGCGGTTTTTTGTGTCACTGTGACAAACGAACAGACGGAAGTTAATAAAGACTCGAAGTCCATATCCGTTATAATTTATAACATCGAATATTACATATGTTTAATGAGCAGTAAACCTACTTAATTAATAATTAATTTCATTATCAAAGATCACTACAATGGTACACACTAAGAAACTAGGCTACTGTAAATAATAGTATAATTGTATTGAATATATGTATAAGGTTTTAGATGATTAAATCAGGTCATACCAAATTTGCATACAAAACCGAGGGATCAAGTTCACTTGCCCAATAAATCAAAAGAGACAATACAATACGGATGTTTCGCAGATAGAAAAACATTTAAAAGGATTGAATAAAAAAAAATACTCATAGTTTAGAAATCTTCACAGAACAAGATGGTACTTAATACTAAATTCTTGGATCTAAATTCGGATGATCAGATACCAATTGTTCCAAAAAGTGACGATATAAGTAGAAATGGTAAAAAAATTGGTACTGACTTTTCTTATAAGCACGAAATAGTCTGGAAAAATGCTATCGGATTTTTAATATTACACTTATTAGCAATATGGGGATTAGTCATTTTTTTGACAGGAGGTATAACTTTTAAAACGTATATGTGGGGTAAGTTTTTAATATGTGAGTAAATTGTATATAGAAAGAATATTATTTAGTTTTTACATAATATTTTTGATTCTATAAACAATTTCTGATTATAATAATTCATAGCATAAATTATAAAATATATAATTTAAAACTAACATTCAATTTTCAATTCCAGTTATCTTCCTTCTTTTTACTAGCACTGAAGGGGTCACTATTGGAGCACATAGACTGTTCGCACACAGATCATTCAAAGCAACACCCTTACTAAAAGCGATATTAATAATATTTCAAACTCTGGCTGGACAGGTATCATATCTACTTTTATTTTATATCCTTACACTTCTGAATTGGTCTCCATTCACACTTAACGGTGTCTGCATTCCTAAAAACAGCCACGCAAGAAATCTATACTGTAGCTATAATCTATTGTTTCATATTCTAGTATTTTAAGGAAACTCTTAAATAATGAAAAATTTATTCTGACTAGTAAATTATATAATACTGTCCCTTTTCAATATTTCATCTGTTTCGTTTTTGGTAATTTTAATAATTAATATTAGTTTATTTAATTAAAAGACACTTTATCTTCACAGAATTCAGTTTTTATCTGGTGTCGGGATCATCGTCTACACCATCGCTACTCAGATACGGATGGTGACCCTCATAACAGTAAAAGAGGCTTTTTCTTCAGTCATGTGGGATGGCTGATGAGCAAAAAACATCCATATGTAATAGAATTGGGAAGAAGAATTGATATGAGCGACTTACAAAACGACTGGATGGTTATGGCCCAAAAGAAGTAAAATTATTTTTCATATTTTTATATTATTGAAAGTGGGTAAACGGTCTATTGGTAGGCAACTGGTTTCCGTGAACCATTGAGGAAAATTTAGGTAGTTCTAAATACGTTTATACCTTTGCACATAGAGGGAAGATCCTGGTGCGACCTCGGTAAAACCAGATCGTACTAGCTGCAAAATTAGTCCCCTTAAATTAATTTATTTCATACATGTAAAAAGATTCCAATGCTTAAAAGATATGCCTGTACTTACTAACAATCTTTAAATTATATATTTTTTTCAGATACTACTACTACCTGTACTTTTTAATCGCTATATTTATTCCCGTGGCGGTGCCGTGTTATTATTTCGAGGAATCATTTAAGAGTTCACTTCTGGTGTGTTATTTTGCGAGATATCTTCTTCAAGTAAATGGTACTTGGCTGGTTAATAGTGCAGCTCATCTCTATGGAACAAGACCTTATGACAAGTAAATTATATTTATGAAATAATATTAGTTTTTATTAGAAATATATTATATTTTTAAATTTTTTATCAGAAAACTTCAACCTGTCGAATCATGGTTCATCTCGTTCATAAGTTTTGGAGAAGGATGGCACAACTACCACCACGCCTTCCCGTGGGACTACAAAGCCGCTGAGCTTTCTATGCATTTCAACCAATCAGCCAACTTCATAAGAATATTCGAAATACTTGGACTAGCATACGATTTAAAAACTGCAGCTCCGGAAATGGTATCAAATTAATATTATAAAAAGAAATATTGTTCTCTATTAACAAAATCAGATATAACCTTTCTGATATAAAAACTAAAAGAATAATACATACGATTATATTTATAGGTCCATAGACGTATCATCAAAACCGGAGATGGAACGCATTACGCTCTTGGCAACGATACAGATAGAAACGCAGTCACTGCTATAGGAATAAAGCATCCCTTGAATCCTTCTTATAATGTTGTGTATGAAGCCCCCAATGCCACGTTGGACGATAAAGGTCTACCTTTGAACCATCACTTAGACTTCTTTGACCCAAATGTACTCAGAAAAAATACTGCTGCTTCTTAATTTGTATGTAGTAGTCTTATATTAGTTTTTTGTATTTTTTTTATATTATTGTGTAACAAGAAATTATTAAATCAGTAAAATTATTTTGCTTGTTTAAATCTATACATATAACTTTGAAGGTTTATAGTTTTTACATACATTGGTAAGTACGAAGGATACGTTTTATCAAAATCGAAATCTACGCGTACGAAGTCGCAAGTACAGCTAGTGATAAATATAATATAAAATTATGAACTCCAGAATATATAAGTTTTAGTCACATTCAATTTATTATAAAATATATGCATCTTTATACATATATACTTCCCATACATACATACATACATAATTGATTAATATCCATAAGAGATTCATTAATTTGATTTTTGAATCTTTATCTTAAAGATTAAAAATAAATAAAGCACAAGAGGTAATGATTGTGCGATTAATTATAGCAAAATAGAAATAGATGGTTACAATTTAGTCGGAACAGAAGCAGCCGTGGCGAGCATTATGCCGTATCCAGTAAAGATATTTTGTAACTCTTGTGTAAACCCCTGGATATCCCTGCCTGCCGCAGCCGATACCCCAAGAGACGATTCCTATAGATATGAACACAAATAAAAAGTATCAGTAATAAAAGCTATTTTTATAAAAAAACTTATAATAAATTTTAATTATATAACAATTTTCAATGACAATTTCCCATAAATTATTATTAACGAATGAATAACGGAAACAAAAGTAGCCTATGTTACTTGTAATATTGTACCTAATAAGCAAACATACAATAGTGTATAATATTAGATATAGATAACTGTAACCTTCAAATAATTAATAACAAATTGTTATATATTGTATTTTTCTTACCCAATAATTCGTATCGTTTATCCCCTCTTTCTGCAGACAGAGGTCCGCCACTGTCACCCTAAAATAAAATAAATTATTACTAATTTAAATAAAACATTTATGGTATTACATATAAAAAAGTTTTACGATGTAAGTTAACACTAAAAAATACTAAACAATAATACCTACCTATAATGACGCAATATTTATTAAAGATGGAATTTCGTATCCGATTATTATTTTCAAATATAAAATATTATATTCAAAAGATTTTTATATCCTTTACCGTAATAAATATGTAATGGCTTGTAATTTGATACTTTATACAGTATTAAAGTTTAGTCATGGGTTTTTGTTGTCGGATTCAGATTATTCTGAATATTGTTCGAGACCAAATTTCTCGCGTGACTCTCCTTCCTATACTAATTATTATTGTGTCAAAGAAAACAAACTAAAATATTTTTCTTTTTAGATTTTTTTTTTTTTTTTAGATTTTTTCTTTATTTAAACAATTTAAACATTTATAAAAAGTTTATTACAAAAATTACAATAAATGATAACCATAAAAATTTTTTTTTGAAAGTAGATCAGAAATTCTTGATATACTTAAAAAAAATATTGAACCAAAAACAGGTAACTAGAAGTTCATTAAAACTAAACATATTGAAGACAAAATCTAATCCATACCTGATAAAATACCTACAGGTGTTATGTCGTTAAAATATAATACCTACCTGGCAGGTGTCCCTTTCTCCTACTTCTGGATAACCAGCGCAGAGCATTTCATCAGATATCATGCCGGATTCGTACTTAGTGTCCCTGCATACTTCATTGCTGAGTACAGGAAGTTCGACGTCTAAGAGCGTACAGGAATGATTTTTTTGCTCACCAATCGAGCCCCAACCAACGGCTATTGCTTTTACTCCAACATAATCATTATCTAAAAATATATTAAATAATGTATTTTAATCATACCATATATTTTATAAATATTATATTAAATAAAGTAATAAATTGGATTACAAAAATATGTGACTTCCATAATTAATTGTTTAATATGGAAGTTCTGGATAGAGCAAATATTTTTTTGAATATATATAAGAATTTGTTTAGGTTATCATAATTATTATTATTAGCAATAAATAAGGCTAGGTACAGACCTTGATTTAATTTACATATTACCCTTTAGTTAGATGAATAGAAAAATAAAAATAAAGCACTTTTAATTAAGTTTATTTTTATGTATTTACACTAAAGACATTTAAAGTTGCCAAGTTATTTATTACCATCAGTATGCGGCAAACATACAGGCTTAACTGTATCAGAGATTTCAACAACTTCATTAAGTCTCAACAGAGCAACATCGTCTCTGAACGTTAAATACGTAAAGTTATGAGCCACTACTCTCACAACGTATCGTGTTACTGGGTGAGTGTCGTTGCAACGATTGTGTTCTCCCAGTGTTACCTTTATCATGAACCACATTAGTCTGAAATTAATTAAATAAAACAAATTACATGCTATTCAAATTATAAATCTCTAATTGAAGTCACTTCTAGTTTGATTGTTCAAAAATGATAACCACATTCTGAAACCAATGAAGTCTAATTGTATTTCAATTAAATGACATAATAGATCTATAATTAATTGGAAACATCTCAAGTTCCTGACTTTTGGTATTTTGAAATTTGTTTTTATAATAGACTATAGTTTCTCTATTTCAAAGCTATGTATCAATTACAGAACACCAATCATTAAATACAATAGATACTAAAAATCTATTAAAATATCCAAACTTACGTTTTCTTTTATCCTACTTTTTCTAATATATTAAACAATTTTTGGTAATTATCTCCCTAGTAAAATTACATTAGGTACTTAGTATTTACCCTTTGACACAATGTGCGGCGGTGAGAACATATCTGTCGTTAATCAGCATGCCTCCACAATAAAACTTGTTGAAGTACGTCAACCGCGCAACCCAGGGAAACTCGTTCACAGCTGTCTCAACTCCCCCCACTATTCGGGAGGCTTCGTTTCTTTCACCGCAACCTATAAGATATATAAAACCGTTTAAATCTTTTACAATAGATAAAAGCAATTTAAATGTATAATTGTAAGAGGTCTAGGGTCTTGGAACGATTTGCAATGAGTAATAATATCCATACATACATAATAAAGTAGAGTTGATTTTGATTGTGGTCCTTTTTACTAAATAATATTAATAATTAACGAATTGGCACTTACGACAGCTACATTTGTTGTATGTGTCATGATATAAATTTTCCAAAACATCCACCAGATTCTCATCAACTGTACTGGAGTCTGTGCTAGAAGCCCCTTCTAAGACTTTCCCACTTTCCTCGGCTATAACCTTTATATTTATTTATTAACAATATCTTGTAGAAAAGTGCAATAATGAATTTTAACTTTTAATTGCAATTTATTTAAATTATACGAATATTTTTTATAAGTAATATTTTTTTTATTTAACATAAATTAAAATCAAATTAACAACTGTGCTACTTACAATGTTTCCGCGGCACACAAAAAATAATAACACAAAAAATTTCCACATCACAAATAAAATATAATCCCACTTTAATATAAATTTATAATGGTATTTGTCCCTAAGGCTTTACTAGAGAGAGTCTGCGGCGGGAATGAGGACGTTGCTCCCACAGCCACATTACTAAGCGTCAGGCTTCTATTATTAGGATGTACCAGCATAAGGCGACTATCTTATTAGGTCCATGGCCATCTAATAAAAGATATCTTAAGAATATTATTGATATCAATAAATAAAATCATAATTACATATATTTTAAATCCACTCATGATCTTGTAAGTGTGATTGAAATTAAACACAAATGTATAAAAATATATATTTATTTATTTATTGCGAGGTTAGAAAGCATAATGTATATATTTTTAATAATCACAATAGCATGCGTCTTCTGTATTGTCACGAATCCAGTCCAAATATTTAGTCACCCTTGTATATACCCCGGGATAACCTTTTCTAGCGCATCCATAGCCCCAAGACACGAGACCTACAATAAAAGGAACAGAATATTTTATACGACTCAATAGTCTAGTAGTTAGTGAACCCACAGTGCTGTTCCAAAGGTAGTGGGTTTGATTCTTTACACTGTTTTCGTTTTGTTACAATTAACAATAGTTAGTAATAGTTCACAATATTACAATTAATGGTTACAATTACAATTGAAAATCAATCTATCAAGTAATCACAAAATCAATTATAGACCGTGACTTACCGATCAATTCATATGCGTGTTCACTATTTTCAATTACTAATGGCCCTCCGCTGTCACCCTAAAAATGATCTTTATTTTATATAGCGCTAACAAATTAACAGATAATTTAAAATAAACTTAAGTTCACAATGTTGTATTTTCATCCGAAACGTCTTTTACTCACCGTGCACGCGTCCTTATGAGCGGTTTCAGGGTAACCAGCACACATCATAACATCCTTAATCTTTTGCGTGTCATAATTAGTATTCGTACAATTCTCATTACTCAGTATTGGTAATTGAGCTTCCAGTAGAGTGCAGGACCACTTACCTGTTTCTTGGGTAGCACCCCACCCAGAAACGGTGGCCATTGAACCACTGAATAAATTACTGTCTGCAAATAGTACATTATTATTAGAATTTTATTGCATTTCGGTCGTTATTATTTGTTTTTGAAAATATACTTCGGGAAAGTCAGGAAGTAGAAAACAAAATAAAAAACTAAAGAGAAAGAATTAGGATAAGATAAGTTACAATAAATAGTCCACACATAATCCAAGTTAGAAAATCTGTTGACTCTCTTTTTATACTAAATAAGCGGTTATAAGATTTTTAATTATTTAATCTATCATTGGCACACGTTATCAGAGATACAGAAAAGGGCAGGGGTTTCTTTTCATCTTGAAAGTAATCTACAGCCGTGTGACAAAAAACTGGCTGTTTTTACATACAACGTGGGTGAGGTGGTTGGCAGAAACAATTATTTAATAACCTTCTGATGTGAAAATGCCACAAGAATTTAGTTTTAACTAATTAACCATAAGTCTTGTTATTGCAACGTTTTAATTGTTGATAAACAAATGCTAAAGTATTAACTTTTTTACGATTTGTAATAAAGCCATAATACCCCTAATTTTATGGATTATAAATAAAGAGGGACACAAACATAAAATGTTTTATAAATTAAGTATCACGAGAAAAACAACTTAATGAGATAAAATGAACAATAAACTGTGTTCTTACCTCAATAATATAAAAATAAAACTTTATTAAAATTTGAAAAGAAACCTACAGGTCGTTAAACGGAGCAAGAATTACCTATCTACTAAGGTGTGAAGGTAGATACTTAAAATAACATTTATAGAGATAACATATAATTTATAAAATACCTTATTAATATAACTAGTAGTCCCAAAACATAACCCTTAAAAAATCTTATAGTTACAAATTAAGGCAGTCTTTCCAGTAAAATCACTTAAAGCTTAACTTAACTAATTCACATAAGGCTTATGTCTCATCCTAAAACCTTAAGTTAGATTAACTTCAAGTTGAGCTCTCTCACTTAGATCCATGCACGTAAAATGGATTGAATTTAGCTTAACTTTTCGATAGAGCCGAGTTAAGGACAAGTACAGATTAATCAAGATGTCAAGATAATCTAGTTAAATTTAGCTTAAGATTAAATCGATTCCCTATCATGAAAGCTTAAACTAATTTGATTATGCGTAAATAACTATATAAAATACAAAAAACATACCTGATTTAGGCAAACAAACAGGTCTGATAGCATGTGTATATTCCAACGGCTTATTCAGCTGCAGTAGTGATATATCATTAGTCAAATCTGTTAAAGTAAAATTATGTACGACCATCTTAACCACTCTACGAGTCTCAGGGTAGTGGTTCGTGTCACAGCGGTCGTGTTCCCCAAACGTTACTTTGAACATGAACCACATGAACCTGTAAATATAGAATATTATAATTTGAATAAAATATTGTATTTATAAATTATTAGTCACAGTGTAAGTAAACTTAGAGGAATATGAGAACCGTGGTCTAGGAATTAGGTACCTATTTATATTCTATGTAATTATTACAGCAAAACTTATAAAATCTGATAGTAAACGACCCAAACACTAGCAATAACAATAAATGTTTCAAAACAATATTAATATCATTAAAGAAACAAGATAAAATTTATCCAACAAATCTTAACAATACCTAAATAATACTTCAAAATTGATTTAAATCAGCAACATACTAATTTATCAAATGAAATCTTGAGAAATAAATTTTAATGTTTGTCCTTTTTTAATTTACACAAACTTCATTCTTGATTTAATGGGACTAAAAGCCGTTTGATTCAATTGCTTTGACACTCAAAAAACGACCCATGGTTTGCCGATCATAAATCTTTTGTAATAAAAAATATTTATTGAATTTAATTTAGCCTCCAATGGATTTTTGATACATTTTATTTATTCAAACTTATTAAGTACCTTCTGTATTTTTAAATATTTTTATTTTTAATACGCAGAAAGAATCAGTCGATATTTTTAATTGGAATTTTAAATTACATACAATAACAACTAATAGATATAATAAAATATAATTAATCTCTTGTATAAATTTAATAGAACTTTGATAATATACCAATCCCTTATTTAAATGTGCTAATAACATTTATATAATATTCTGACATAAACGTAGAAATATAACGAACTTGACGTCTATTAATTAATAACAATCTGGGATCAGAGAATCAAATCGAAACACTATTGTAATTATCATAAAATATTTATAGATTAATATATTTAAGCATTGTAAGTAACACTTACAAAAATAGAACCGAATTAAAAGTAGGGTGATTTTAATTAGCTTTTACGCAATATACCATCAATTATTTTGTAACAAATATCAAAAGAGTTGTCATATATCACAGTCAATAACTCAGATATTGACTAAGATATTTATTTTTCATTATATCGTCAATACGTGTACTTCACACATATATATATACAAAATATCAAATCTATTTGTTAAACGAAACAGGTTTAAAATCATTTTAAGTAACTTTACTTACTTACTTCTATACCAAAGAAGTAAAATACACCTTAGTTTAAATAACTTTACTTTCTTACTTCTATACCAAAGAAGTAAAACACACCTTAGTTACCATTAAATTGATAATGATTCTAATCTCAAATCTCTTGTAAAAACCAAACGTAAAAGAAGAAAGTCTATAATAATATTTGTATCTGGTTAGGAATTAGGTGCCTGTATTCCACACCACTCTTAACCAGGGTATAAAAATATAATAAAACAACTACTATGACAACATTAACATATTTTGTGTATAAAAGAAAATGTATTCGTTTTGTATTAAGTAGTTCAACTTTTTAATACAATGTAGTTCAACTATTTAATACAACGAATAAAGATTTAGATAATATTTTCAATTTCATAATATCAATAATTTTCAAAACTGACGTGATTTTAAAGTAAAATCTTGATGAAAATAAAAACTACGTAACTATTATAATAAGAGATAGTGTATCTATTAAAAAATAATAATAAAAATTTGGTAGAGTCAATTATTAAATCAACAAAAGGTAACATTTAAAATAATTAATTTTTAATTACCCCTTAACACAATGAGCAGCTGATATGACATATCTATCATTGATAACAGAGGCGCCACAACCGAATGACTTGTGGTAGATAAGACGAGCTATCCATGGAAAAGCGTTCAAGTCTAAGGAAGAGCCCCCTACTATACGAGGTTCCTCATTCCTTTCTCCACAACCTGGAATAATAGTTTCTAATAAGAGAGTCTAGGAGACCAATAAAGTACTTTAAGGTTTATCTAATATGACCCTAATAATATAACTTCAATTTATTACAAATAATTAAAAAAATGTGTTTTATCTTAAATTCATAAAATTCAATGAACCATTTTTATTTACTTATTTTTCAGTTACATTTCTTACTGTAAAAGTTTTCAAACTTAATTGTAAATATAAGTTAGAGCAAAAATATAGTTCAATTATTATCTTAACTTACCGCAATCACGGCATGGTGGCAAATCGTTGTATTGACCATATGAATAGTAGTCCTTACTTACTCTCAGCAAATTCTTAAAAAAAAAAAATAGAAACTTAGAATTAGACAATTTATTTGATATATGTATAAAGAAATGTATAAACTACAGAAAACGAAAGTTACACCAAATATATAATTTAAATAAATATATAAATTAATTTAAATGTAATTAATATTTTTATTTTATTATTTGAATTAAACACACAAATATATAAAACTTACTTTGGTTAATGTGTCCGTAGTTCCAATAGACACGAATAACATAAAACAAATTAAATTAATAATCATGTTTTATTTTTGATGACACCAAACAGTAGACATAAACACACACATAAGCTCCCAAGATTTCAATACACTAACTCATGTTGCGATCACAACCCACTTTAAGCACTGGGCTTCCTAATATGTATCACGTCATAACAAAAAAAATATTAAGGCTGTATCCTGAATAATCTTTAAGCTAAATTTTAGTTACATTTTACGCGTCTTACAAAAGAAAGAGTCCCACGATTAAGTTTTTAAAGATTTTATTCAGAAGCTTTAGGAGCAAGGTTTTAGACGCCAATCAGAGCCTTAATGCTCGAACATGTTATTTGGCAATGACCTCTTAGATCAATGAACTTGTCGGTAAATTAATATTGCTAATTTGGTTCTTATTGCCTTTGACATAACGCGTTTAAGACTCATCTAGAACGATGCACTCTTACATTAATGGGCTGTGTGTTTTAAACATTGACTTAGTATCTAATATTAATTGTTAATGATTTGTTCAAATTTTTGAGTCTTATATATCTAACAGTATTCAAATATATTTAGGAATTTGGAACACACATTATTATTATAATTTATTCAATATCTTCCTCATAACTATTAAATTTAAAGATCTGTTTTTATGTTTTACAAATTACGTCTTATTTTATTGACTCTATTACAGTTCAAAATACCCACCACTCATAATAATTGTTAACTGTTATGTTACGCATAAAATATACGTTATATTTAAATTTAATAATACTTTATGCTTAACATTTAAAGGCTATCTATTGATAACTGATTGATTAACATATTTAACATTAAAATGTTAGTCAATCCTTATGTTTCATGGAAGGAGGCGGGAATATCAATACTTAAGTGTCGGCTACAACAAGGATTTCATGATATTTAACCTAATTTGGAAACGAATAAACCTATATAAATAGTTTTTCCACAACTTTTAATATGTTAAAACTCATAGGAGGCGTCCTTGTTATATTCGTTATCGGAGTTTTTTTTTGTTCTTAATAATTGTTAATCGATAAAAAACAATAACCACCTAATTAAGAGTTAAGATAACATCTAGGTTGTCTTTACAAAATAAAAGATTTAGGATTTATTTTTATCTGGATTATCAGTGTCAGTATATTAACGTTACAATTTAATCACTCAATCCATAAAAAACACTTTTATTGTATACCTTATTACAGTTAAAATTTATTCTGTGTACACGGTCACATATAAAAACTACATTAATAAAAGCGTTTGTAACTCGTAAAATCCTTTGTATAAAACAAAGGATTTTTAATGATCAAAGAAGCATCCATGGAATCAACTTAATAAGAAAAAGTCAGTCGCAACCCGGTATTCCAATGGTGCCAAGGAATTTCCGAGTAAAATTAAATCTACTCCGAGCAAAGACTGTCTAGGACGAAATATTTACATGATACAATTATTTCACCATTTTTTTTTTTTTTTTTTTTTTTTTTTTTTTTAACGTCAGGAATCCTCATGGATACACACCTCCATCAAGGGGATGATGGAGGTGGTTATGTGAGACTCCTACTCACTAAACCTGACGGTTGCCGCCGCCGTCATAATGGGACACCACGGGAGCGCTTTCGCACTCACCGCGATGCCCCGACATGATCCACGGAGAGGGCACCACGCAACGAGGAGCACCCATCCCTTTTTCGCAGGCTTGATAGATCGTGGAGGGATCCCCTTCCCCCCACCCAAGCCTGCTGCCTCTGAAGGGGGCCGAGACCCCCTTCTAGCTGGATTCAGTCTCAGAATCGAGCCAGTTGGACAGACCGACTCGACCATTGACCGTGTCCAGCTCCGCCGCCGGTTATCTCCCGAGAGGAGACCACCGGTCAGACCCCCTGGAAGAGCACACTCCCATAAGACCCAGTGATGCCCAGACAGCCTCACTGCAACACACTGGAGTCGAACGTGAGTCCGCTCACGTAGGGGGCCCAACGTCGAACCCGACAGGCCTTTACCGCCGGCCACGGTGATCAGCCGAGACCGAGACCAGCAAGAAAAAGGCATAAGTCGGGAACCCACCACGCCCAGACCAACCATCACCAAGCGCAACCGTGGCGTCGCGCTCGGCAACGATTAATCCAGGCAACGTCTCGGACCGTCTCCACACCAAGCACCCTCTCTAAAGTGCTTGGTGGAAAGAGGTCCAGACCCTAATCGCAGACCCGCCCACACAGCCGCGGAACCACTCCACAGTCCACTCTGCTATCAGAGAAGTACCAGGAGTAATTCCGCAGCCGACCCCGGCAAAGAGGGCCTGCGCCCTCCCACCCTCAACGCCCAGGCCAACTTTCCAACGTGATCAAACGATGGAAAGAGGCCCGAGCCCCCCCGCAGACAGACCACCCCGAAAGGCAGCCTGCCCGCCAGCCAGCCATGAACCGGGCACAAACCCCCATGGCCGACCTCCACCGCGCCGAGTATTAGCCAACGGCTAATGCAAACCCAAAGGATCACATTAACCGTTGTTGCCCAGGGAGCACCGGCCCGTACCGCTTCTGATGCCACCGGACGAATCCGAGCAACAAGGGAAACAGACGGGCACACGAGGAGGTTCCCGGCGACGGCCCCCCACAATTATTTCACCATACTCAACTCAAATATTAGACCCATTTACTTATAACCCTGTCCTTCAGCTTATGCAACCAGAAATATCCAAGTAATTGAAAGCCGTGGAAGCCTTAATGATCAACCGTGGAGATGGTAATGGTTCCATATATACCTGACTAGTTTTACGTTTTATGCTTTTTTAGGAATGGAAGTAATAAAGAAGTCCATGAATTCCGGAACACATATCTCCTGAAGTGCTAAATTAAAAAAGACAATGTCCAAAAAAGGAGTGTTCTATTATTAAATATTTTAGGTTAGGTAAAGAGAAGAGTGTGGACAGTGAAAGTGAGCGTATATACGTATCTTAATAGACCCTTAAACCTACACCTGGATCGCAAGTCCCAGGCATTGTTTGCACTCCATGCAACGCGATGGGTCCAGATCCCACACAGTGATTCCATGAAACGATAAGAAAATTCATCTCTTTGTTCTAACAATTTTTCTAAAAATAAATATTGGTTTAGTACCTATGCTAATTTAAATATTGGTTTAGTACCTATGCTAATACAATAATTTGATAGATTTGTGTGAACTGCATTTGGCTACTGCTTCTAAATCATTTTTTTTAATCTACTAGTCGAACCGAAGTTCGAAGGAATGACGCTTTTCTAATGTTTTGCTATGTTTTATTATAAGGTTCTTTTAATAATGGATCTACAAGTCGTTACATAATGTTATTTATTTATTTATTTTATCAACCTACAATTATAACATCATAACAGTTTACACTAATGCGACGCTACAAGTAAAAGTATTTAAATTTTCTATAATCTTCCACAATAAATGAGCTATCAAAATACAAAAATATTTGTCGAATAAATTTATAAGAAAAATGACAAAAGATAATCTTGTCAGCTTTATTATCCTGTAATTTTTAAGTATGTACCTACATATATAAAATTACACTATTTTTTTATAAAGATAATGTTTTCATTAGTTGTCAAAAATATATATATAATCTGTAACAGAGAACTAGATAATACTGAAATCGATCAGTGATTTTTAATAAAGTTTAGTACTTTTTTTACTTCAAGAGAGTATTTTTCAGTTAAATTATATTTTTATCGGAGATTACCATATTTTATTGGAAATAGAATATAAACTCTTGTATCCAAAGTATTATTTTATAAAAATTAAATGTTCCTAACACATTCACTCATGCGTAGACCATTAAACATTACTATGCAAACTTAACCACTATGGTGTGCGTGCTGCGCTTGATCTTATTGCCTCTTACCTAAATCAAAGAGTTCAGATGGTCGATGTAAATAATTGTAAATCGGCTGGTTCTCGCCTATAGATGGGTGTACTACAAGGACCTATTCTTGGCCCCTTTTTATTTTTACTCTATATTAATGATTTGCTCTTGTTGATCTTAGTAAGCCTAATTATGACAAAGTAAACAGTGCTCTGTCACGTGTTCTTCATTGGTTTGAAATTAATAATTTGGTCTTAAATACTAATAAAAATAAATGCATAGAATTTACACTTCCTAATGTCAAAAGTCAAAATTGTAGTTTACTCCTTAACAATGAAGTGTTAGAACTGACTGATTCAACCATTTTCTTAGGTATAACTTTAGATAAGAAGCTTCAGTGGAACCCCCATCTCTCAACACTCGCTGGTAAACTCAGCTCAGCCGTCTTTGCAATTAAAAAAGTAATACAATTAACAGATGTTAATATGGCTCGACTCGTTTATTTTAGTTATTTTCATGGTATTTTGTCTTACGGTATTTTATTTTGGGGCAATGCTGCATAAAATTCAAGAATTTTTGGTTGATGGAAATGTGTGGAACTTGGTCATTGACTCATTTGCAGGGTCGATGTTATAATGAATAAGTCAAACATTGTTAAATTTCATTTAAAAAGAACAACTGTTGAGTTTCTGGCAAGCTCTACTCAGCAGAACACCATTCCGAGCTGGTGGTAGCTTACTCACAGACTAACTATACTGACCAATGTTTTTGTTTATTCATTATTATCCCGAAGTATATCAAATTAACCTGAACATGACATCTCCTCTGCCTGTCTGTTATCAATAGTCAGATTCATCCGAAGTGATGTAAAGCGGTATGGTTACTATTTATTGACGTATTGATGTTTCGAAACCAATGAAACTATATAAGTGGCGTTTACAACTAGGAGGGATCATCTTGTAACTAAATATGATTCTGATACTTTTGTTTTAACGTTTACAATTATAATCAAAGAAGTTATTATTGCATTTGGACCTCGCCTTCTACTGACAATGTCATAGATGTTTGAAATAATTAAAACAATACACTTATATTATAAATTATTTATATATTTTCAGTATATATTTTGAATACTTATAACCTAATATCGTAATATGGCTAATTGTAACATTTTTTGCAAGTTAAACAAGACAAGTCTTGTCTTGTCACAGTTCAAAATATTATACTATTTTGATTCTTATATCATATTTGGTACAAATATACAGGGTTATTTTTAATTAGTTGAGCACCTTTTGCAGGCAGCCTCTCTACATCAATCCCAACAACATTTGTTCTACGACTTTTAAAAAATCTTGATAAATAACTCAGAATAAACGAACAAAAAAAATTTTTGCTCCCTCGATTATTTATTACTCTGTATTTTGTAAGCAGTCTAAAGTATAGGTCGCGGCAGGCTTGCGAAAGTCAGAAACTGTTAAATGCGCGCGCCACCTTTTTTCGTATAGCTTCATCTCTTTTACACCATGTTGCTATGGAAATACTAAATAATCAAAATGACAAGTATGTGGATTACAAAACACAATTTACATTAACCAAAAATAAAATTATCGGATTAGAGTTTTATAATTAAATAATGAATTGTAATTACATACTGGACAATACGATTTTATGGACTTGCTATTAAAACTAATAAATAAATTCAAGATTATAACATGAAGAAGAAATTATGAAATGTAATTTATAATATTTTTAAAATACATTGATTGTCTGAAATAGAAGAAATAAGAATGAAAAGAAATACGAGTTTTGGCTGAGAAATGGAGCATTGGAGTCCTGATCTTTACAAGGTCTGTTTTGCTATACCTATACATACAACAACTATACAACAACTCGAAACAGCAGAAACCATGATGAAGAATAATTTTATTTGTGATATAGTGACGATCCAACATGTTAAGAAGCCTAAAGTTATTATTTTTAAAGTGGATTGTGTACATTTGTCTGTTTTTATGGTACTTATGTGTTTCTTCTATGAGAATATTATACGTCAGAAACAGTCGATTCACTTCTTACGTTTTAATTAAATAATATTAATGAAAATTATGACGTTTTTCTGTTACGCGCCATCTTCAAGAAATTTGTAAGTAACTTATTGTTTTATTGTCATGATATTAAATATTAACAAACGAGATAATATGATATGTATAAAGTAAGTTGAAGAGAAGTTATTGTTTTGTAAAAATAATATTAATTTGGTATCGTTACAGTGCCCTTATTTCATAAACCAAATAAAAATATTGAGACATTCAACTTGTGGACAACTTCTATTGGAGATTTTGTTTTTTCATTAGAGTCTTAAACAGTTAGACAATATGTGTTTCGACTATTTTTTTCATTAGAATCTTAAACAGTTAGACAATATGTGTTTCGACTATTGTAGAAAATATTTTAATAAATAAAAGTGGAAAACGATGCTATTTTTTATTACACCTTAGAAAATGATCAAGTTCTAACATAGCATAGCATAGACGCCGCTGCGTCACCCCGCCGCCCCGCGCCCCGATGCACGTGGCCTTGGCACATATTTTGACAAGTTGCGTGGCCTCTCTTTGCTCAAGTTTAATGCACGTTTAGAGGCAATAAATAAATTTTGTATGGGAAAAAATAAAATTTTAAAACTATTAATTTTAAAAAGTCGTAGAACAAATGTTGTTAGGATTGATGTAGAGGGGCTGCCTGCAAAAGGTGCTCAACTAATTACAAATAACCCTGTATACATATATATTTATTTAATGAGTGTTTTATCTGTATCGTTTAAAATACGACGTTCATGTTTTTTATATTATATACAAGTTCTTTAATCGATTTCGTAAATGCCAAAATAAGTTAAAAATCTTTTGTATGCCTAATTATAATACATGGCTGTCATCTTCATAAAATATTATACTAACATTTTGTTATGTTGTTATTACATCACAGATGAATTATATATAATGACTCTACTTACAAACTCTTTTACAAACATTAAATCTTAATTTTTTTTTATGTCTAAGATGTTTGTTAAAAATATTTTTTTTCATTTTTACACTTAATGTCTTATACATTTGTAGTGATAAAAATGCTACCACCATTAAAATTTACGTGATTTTTTTTTTCTTATTACATATACAATCTGTCTGAAAATAAATGCTGAAATTTACAACTTAATTCAACAATAACAAGCATCTTTAGTATTATCCATGATCCAGTCCAAGTAATTGGTGACACGTGTGTAGACACCAGGGTACCCCACGCGAGCGCACCCATTACCCCAAGATACCACACCTGAAAATTACAGAACAGGTCTGTATATTAATAGTTACTACAAATCGCCTCTTATATAGGGATATTGGGACGGCCAATATGTTGGATACCGAACAATAATAATGTAGATAATAAAACTATTATTTTTTTAATTTATACTATTAGGTTAGCTGCCAGAGAACGCCTTATTGGGATAAACTTCGCATATTGTACAGTTTTAAAAAAAAAAGGTGCAATAAATTAAAATAAATGTAATAATATCGACAATTCCAGGGTTATTTGGTCTAAGCGACATTTAGCAAAATGGAGTAATACAATTTGGAATCAGCTTTTCTTTTTCTTATTCCAAATACGTATATGTCCTGGAACAGTCGACATGCATTCTTAAAAATTACAGTTTTAATCAGCTTTACACAACATTATTAGAATTTTAATTATTTTTCTTTATAGAATTGAAAAAACCTTTAACATGTATGTATGTAACGTCCAGGTTTCTAAATTTCCTTTAAACTTGTTATTTCATTATTTATAGACCAGACTCATCATATCAAGAATCCTTGCCTATAGGATCTTATGAGACCGTATAATTTTTAGAAGGCATTTTCCTACACTGTGGTTGAATTTCCCAAAACACGAAACTATGACGTTTTGAACGTCATAGTTTAAACGAATGTACAGTATTCATGGCTATACTTTAAAAATCTTTCGACACAAACTTTGATTTTACAAAAAAACCTTTTATTATTAAACGAAAACTTGAGCAACATTTTAGTAAATTATCCGTTTTTATATTATGCAAATGATTTCTATGAGATTAACGTCTTTATTTATTATTGTTAGTAAATTAGTGGTACTTTGTAAGTAAGAGACATTGTTTGCAGAAACAAGACGGTAAGGTTATAAATGTTAAAGTAAATATCAATATTCATTACCTATGAGCTCATACCGCTTGTCTTGCTTTCTCTCAGTGATAAGCGGACCGCCGCTGTCTCCCTGGAAACAAGGAGGTTATGCTTAAGTAAGCGTATAAAATTAGGAACAATACTTTACCATGTATACAAAATTTTCTAAGTATTACAATAGATATAACAATGCTTAATTTAATGAAATCTAACGGCATGTCTCAGATGTGTAATAGTTTTGTTACTAGGTAAATATTTTAATCCATTTAGTAAATGTAACAAGAATTTAATAAAGACCCATTTTTTTGCTTATAAAAACTAAAAAAATGATTATATTTCATTCTAGACTCAGCATACCTGGCAAGAATCTTTCTGTCCAGTTTTAGGGTAACCCGCGCACAGCATGTTGTCGGTGATCATGGATGAGGTATACTTGGTCTGACGACATTCTTGGTTGCTTAGCACTGGTACTTCCACCTCCTGTAGTGTGCACGAAACCTTGCCCTCTTCAGTTAAAGTTCCCCACCCTGCTGCTACTGCTTTCACGCCCACGTATAGATCAGCTGAAATAAGGTTATGTTGACTTTAATATTTGTAATAAGTTTTGAAAGTATTTTTAAACAAACACATAATCTACCCAGTAGTAAACGTTAGAACTTTCATGAACATCCAAAGACCTGGATAACCACTTGTGAATTACCACTAGGAAAACGGAAAAAAGTCTCAATTTTAACTCACTCTGTCACTCAGATTGAAACGCATTTAGAAAAAGTACTTCAAGCTTATTTCTTCAAGCTTAATTCCATAGGTACTCTAATGATATACACCCGCCAAGAAGGTGATGATCGAGGGGTTATGTAGTTCTACCCAGCGGCGTTAGTCCCACATACCCCCTCGGCCATCACCTTCCTGGCCGCTGGGATAATGCGTAACGCATTTTTCCAACGATAAAAAAAGGTCCACCCAACAGCTTAAAAAAACACTTTTCTTCATAACGTGGGTTCATCATTCAGTGGGATGTCACGAGATCCGTTTCGTATTCACCGTGACATCCAGAAATAAATACTTTATTACCTGGCCATCACCTCAAAAATAAACAATTCAAATTTCTTATCTAGTTTACTTTACTCTTCAAATGTATATAAGCTAGTTTTCCTTGCATATTGTGGTACTCACCTTTATTACTGGGTAAGCAAATAGGCTTTATAGAAGCAGACATGGGAACCCCTTCGTTGAGTCGAAGTAAAGCAATATCGTTATCAAAATTGGTGAGTGTGAATTGATTGGCGATGGCCCTAATAACAAATCTTGTCTCTGGTCTCGTGGTTGCGTTGCAGCGGTTGTGCTCGCCAAATGTAACCTTTATCATGAACCACATAAAGCTGAAAAGTAAAATTAAAAATTGATTAAATGATTTAATCAAATAATATTACATTTAATGAACTAACAAACAAAAAGTATATTATGTACATATACAGCTAAAGGAGCATATTTGGAGATGTACAAGCACCCACACATATGAACTAGGTAAACATGAACACGAGCTTTGTTATTGTATACTTTGAGTTCATTATTGCGTGATTTTGAACTGATTTCAATTAATTATATATTCTGCTGTTGTTTTCGTTATACTGATAAAACTCACTTCTTAAACCCGTTCGTTCTGTTAAATATATACAGTTATGTACTGTCAGGTTTTGTATTGTGTCCAATCTACATTAAAAAATAGGACATTCAGTATATGTATATAATTTGGTTATAATGTGAGAAACAAATACTATTTATCTTTGACATTTAGCGAAAGTGACTCTAAATATTTTAGGTGTTGAATATTGTAATTCTTTACGCTTTCACTGGATACGTTTATGGATTATATATCGAGATACGATAATAAAATGTTTATGATTTTATTTTTTTACATTAAGACGTTTGTTGATCCCTTGTGTAATTTTGTAGATATAAGTAAATAAATCAAACAATCATCTTGAGTACAAAATAAAACCAAAAGGCACGTCTTCAAAATGGACATTTGTTGAGGATATTGAACTCTATTTTGAAGCCTGTGCCGGCCGGTTTAAAGTTCAATGCTCTGATACCACTGATTGAAATTCACAAATTCGGACCAAGCACTTATTTTGGGCTTGTTTAGCCATTGCCAGGTTATCGGACCCGTATACAGATGATTTACGATCTCATCTGCAATTCGAGACGCATTTACATTTTTATTGACAAAACTCAATTCGACTATGATCTCATTTCGTGTCCTCTACTTCTCCTTCATTAACATTTAAGGTATCATAATTGCAAATGTCATCAAGGTAGAAGTCGCTTTGTTGTGGACCCAAGTTTGTTTATTAATATTCTATTAACCTACTTTGGATACTGAATTTTCCGTTATTAATTCAGAAGAAACGTATTTTTTAAATGAATCTCATATTAACCTTAATGACGTGAATTAACAAGAGAAATAAATTAAAACTACTTGCATTATTTACGTCATCAGGCGTTTGTGTTAAAATATAGCCTATGTGTAAGCCAAGTCAATGACCTCTTAAGTTCGATCAAATATTTAAAAACATCTCGGTAAAACGGTAAGAGTGTATTCAATCAACGCTAAGTTGTGTTTGAAGGTAAATAATATGTAAAGTGACTTTGCAACCAAATATTTAATATCGCAAATATTTAAGCCCAATTTACCTTCAAATGTTTTTGAATATTCAAAACAGATGATTCATAGTTTTGTTTCTAAGAAATGCATTTGCAATTTCAATTAAAACATACATAAAAATGAATATTTTCATCCTACAGGGTTACGGTTTTTTATTTTTTTTTGTCATTGAATTAATGAGTAAATATGATTAACTACAATTATTCTTTATTATGGATACTACAAAACAGACAAACAAAATTGCTTTCAGTAACAAAGAACATGCCAATAACATAGATGTTATTCCGGTATTAGAAATAAATAAATAAGTATCGAAGTGGTCTTTGATATACAAAAAGACAAATAAAACATCATTTGATAATAAAGTTGTTTGAAAGGTCATTTTAAGGCTAAGATTGCGCAACCTTTCCTTCATTTATATTTATAACTTTTATTATAATATTTATATACTTGTACATGTATGCTGCCCCCCCCACCCAACCCCCCCCCCGCCCTGGTCATCGTGTAACTCTCTACTATCTTGTATTGTAAATTAATATTGGTATTTTACATTATAAAATAAAACCAATTAAGTTTAAAAAATTGAAGACGGTTTAGAATTACTTTCTCAGATAGGTTAGTCGGGGACGAGAAAAGTGGCTTTTCAGTTGTTATGGATGTGTATGTATGTGCTATGTATTACAAACAAACACAATTGTCTAGTAAAACTTTTAGCAAACACTTTCGAGTCAAATCTCCATTTGAAGCGAGATTTGGCAAAAGACAAATCACCTTGCTCTTTCATTATTAAACCATACTCAGAAAATTAAAATTACAAAAATATATTAAAGAAATCTAGTTTGCCCCCCTCTAGCACAGAATCTGGGTACGACCGTCTGTACAGATATATATATTATAAGTGATAATATTATTATAAAATTGTCATACGTCAGCTGATCCTCACTTTCTATACGATGAATAAATTTTGACTATTCTTCTACCTAATATTGTTGCTATTTCGAAAAATATTCTTAATATTTTTAGTATTTCTTTATAATAGCGTCTACATATTGCATTCCGACATTAATTTATAACGATAAATATATGAATAAGAAAGAAAATTTTTTTTTTTAGTAATTGATTTAGGCTAGATATACTAATTCATAAATATGTTTAAAATTTTACATACATAATTTAATTAGATAAAAAAAAATAGTATAGATAGGTTTCAACATACAAAAAAAAAGCTTTTTATAACCATTTATAGGAGTATAGTTATGGTATCTACACACGTTTTCCTCTAGACAAGACAATGAAATTATTTAAAAATACAAATATAGAGGTTCTAGAAAGTGCTCTTGATTATGATTTTTTCAAATATATGTAAATATATTTACCCTTTGACACAATGAGCAGCAGTGAGAACATATCTATCATTTATCAGCATCCCGCCGCAGTAGAATTTCTTGAAATAAGACAATTTGGCAACCCACGGGAACTCGTTGACGCCAGCTTCCTCTCCACCGACGATACGAGAGACTTCATTTCTTTCACCACATTCTGGAATAGTTTGTATGATGGGAAAATAAATAAATAATACATATATATATATTATAATGATTTTCACTATAGGCAATTTATGATCGTAGCAAAAAAGCCTAGACTATTATTTGAGAACTCTTATAGACCTGCATGTAGGCACTACTCACTACAAGAACACGTAGCTTTTCGCTGGCCTGACTCCAGGAGTGGTGGCCGGTTGCCCCAGACACCTCCAAAGAAATTCTTAGTAAATACACCTCGTCCTGACCGCAGTGAATCTCCCTGTTTTGTAAATAAGAAATAATAAACGGGAAAAAGATTTTATTTATATATATACAGAGAGAGAGAAAAAAAATATGTATATTATATATGTATATATTATTATATTTAAAATTAAGAGTTCCGCAATATTTTTAAGTACGCTAAAGTAGAGTCCCAAATTATGTGATTGGCACACATTTTAATTTGATCGTTATTCGCTTAATATTTTAATCATATTAAACAATAAGAACAATCATTTTCTAATTGTTCCTATAAGTCAAACTTAATTACTGAAGTGAGCGAAGAATAATCTAACATATTAACCTGAAAAATATAATAAACACACTTCTTAACCTTATAAATTTGAAATATTATTTTAAAAATGATATAAATATAAAACATATTATAAGTGAATCTAAAGGTGTAAATTATTAAAAAAATTAAACATATTACACGAAAACAAAAATAACACGAACCTCGGAATCAGAGAAAGTTAACAAAAACACAAATAATAGAAAGCACTTCCACATCCTGAAGCTGGTTAAAAACAAAAAATAATCAAATAATTCAAAATATGCACTATCGCATCACTTGTGTTTGAACTTGTCGCGCGTTCACAAACGGGGACACACTGAGAATGTTTTGAACGCGGATACCAGACTTGATTTAGGTGAAGACACCCCACTAGTCTATCATTTGGTTTTATAAATAAAAAGATAACCAAAAAAAATCTAATTGATTTTTTGTATCTTTTTTTAGTGACACATAACTTGGTACAGGGCTTTTGTTCAGATATACATATTTTTGTATAATGATATGCTAATTACCTGAACGTAACACCATTAATAAAGCGAAAGTGTTACTTTCCAAGTCGAAGGCGGTCACTCTGACACTACTAACACTTGCAAATAAAGAATAATCTGCTATACAAAATTAATCCTAGAAATAAGGAAAGGATTTCATCTCTACATATAAAACACGCAATTTTCAATATACTTTTTACGACACAAACGTATAAGTATGATACATATAACAGCTACAATTAATAATGAAGAACGAAAGACTTTTTACTAGCAACAAGTGTATATACATATGTGTCTATATGTCTATTTTATATAATAATTGAACACGTCTATGATTTATAATAGTACCTTAATTCATGCACGCTGCCCATTCGTCTATACAAATCCTCAGAGTCCGGAAAGATAAGATAATGCATTTATAAGAACCAAGGTGCTGAAGTGGGTATGGCCATGTAATAATTTAAACTGGAACTTAATATAATATATGTATATAGAAATGTAATATCGTATATAAGAAGTATGAGATTATAGAGTTTAGCTCTACAATGACACTCATTTGACTTCGACTCGTAAGTTACAGACGTACACACTTATGTATCTGATTTGAAAATCTTCATATACTCGTATATCTGGAAAGCCGCCTGGGGCTGAGGTTTTAATATTCAAGTTTTTGTTTTCAAAGCCAATGTCAAAATGTTTGTTTACGTGTTGGCATACAAGATCCACTTCAACTTCAAGCCGATACGAAACTCTATCTATACTCTTGTAAATTATTCATTAATTATTTATAAAGTTATTTTTATACAATTTTTCATAATCCATACAATAAAATGTTTAAAGAAAAAGATACTTAATCAAATTGAGTTGTGGATGTCACTGCTACTTTTAGTTCTTTATTTCGTTTCCTTTATTTAATGTTTTTATATTTTTGTTTTTTGCTGTATATATATATTTTTTTTGCATTTTTTATATGATAACGTATGTGACGTCCACATAAAGTATATTTAGTTTAATTCTTTGGAAATGTAAAAACATTAGGCAATCTCATTCAAATGCTTAATGCTTGCCTTAATTTTATCGTAGGCGTTTTTATAAGATTATATTAACATAATATGATCTCTTTAGATAACTTTATATAAATGATTGTTAGAATTATCTAGTATTTTTATTCAAATTCATGTCACTAGTAGTTACTACAAGTAACGATAAATCAAAACTATTTTAGTCGTAATTTTTTTTTCAAGACTAATCACATTTCCTTATGGAAACTTCAACTGTCTTATACCAATATCTGTCTCAATACTTATTTTCTTTAGCTTTTACTTCTCTCTAGCTTTAGCAATCATTAAGGATATTAGAATGAGAAAATGTCATGAGATTTTTAGACAAGGGTTTTCCTATAAAATTATGTATGAAGAACTCTACAGACTATGAGTAACTCCAACATGCGTCACAGGGTACTATATCAAGATCTATACATACAATAATACTGTGCTAACGGATAAGGAAAATATTTTTTACGTTAAATCGTTGCGGATTGGTAAATCATCGTCACATCGTATTTATAACTTGTCTTGTCTTCATATTTTTAATTTCTATAATTTAGGAAGTTAATAAAACTGGCTGGTTTTATAATTTAAACTTTTAATAATAAGAATCATATAAAATCATAAAATTAAAACTAATATATTAATTAACAACTAAATTAATTGATACTAATTTTAATAGAAAATTTCAATTAATAACAATATTTAAACATAAATAGTATTTGAAAATTTAAAAACAACGTCTATCGTGACAAAGATCACAGTAACAGCCTACAGAGCGACAATCTTAATAATTATTAAAACTATACACGATGACAATATTAATATTATTATTAATATATTTTATATAAAAAATATGAATGATTTTAATGACAATGATAATAATCATAATAATAATAATGATTATGATAAAACACAATTATTTACAAATAAATTAAATAATTTTATGTACAAATTGAACACGTAGGTAGTTCTACTTTCTCTTAATATCTATTGGTAATCTGCACCACCGGCCTGTCCTTTATATTTACATTAAACTACATTATAAGTAAATCGTATAGTAACAATTAATCTAAAGAAATATAACATTTTGCATATATAAAGATAAGTAATTAAAATTAAATTTCTTTAACAGAATAATTTAGAATTTTTAAATAAGTATTTAAAGAGTTTCTAATAAATAAGTTTTGATTAAATGTTTAGTGCTTTAACTTAGCAACTAATTTTAATTTATTTAAATACATAAATAAAAAAATAATCGGCCTTTAATTTTAACAAATACGTATATAGTATACCTCACACACACACACACAATAACACACAATAACAAAATATATTATATAGAAACAAAGTACCTTAGTACATAATGATAATAATATTAGATGATTATGAATAACATTTGAAAATGACATAAAAATAAATTTCAAAACATATCACGAAAAAACAAGAATAATCGACAAAAGAGCAGAGTTTTAACTACTTTTTCAATATTCCAATTTTTTGGAACTAAATCCACAGATTATAGAAAAAACTAACCATAAATGAAATTTTGAAACAATAATTTGCATAAGTTATAAGTAATTAAGAATAAGAATCAGTTAGCACAAAGACAGGTGTCTTTCAAGTTGGCTCGCAACCAAGGGAGATACCTGGTGATGCGGGTGTACACGCCGGGGTAGCCCGGTCGACCGCAACCCACGCCCCAGGACACTATCCCTGTAATATTATTTATTATCTATTATACAGGGTTATTTTTAATTAGTTGAGCACCTTTTGCAGGCAGACTCTCTGCATCAATCCCAACAACATTTGTTCTACGACTTTTAAAAAATCTTGATAAATAACTTAGAATAAACGAACAAAAAAAATTTTTGCTCCCTCGATTATTTATTACTCTGTATTTTATAAGCAGTCTAAAGTATAGGTCGCGGCAGGCTAGCGAAAGTCAGAAACTGTTAAACGCGCGCGCCAGCTTTTTTCGTATAGCTTCATCTCTTTTACACCATGTTGCTATGGAAATACTAAATAATCAAAATGACAAGTATGTGGATTACAAAACACAATTTACATTTACCAAAAATAAAATTATCGGATTAGAGTTTTATAATTAAATAATGAATTGTAATTAGATACTGGACAATACGATTTTATGGACTTGCTATTAAAACTAATAAATAAATTCAAGATTATAACATGAAGAAGAAATTATGAAATGTAATTTATAATATTTTTAAAATACATTGATTGTCTGAGATAGAAGAAGTAAGAATGAAAAGAAATACGAGTTTTGGCTGAAAAATGGAGCATTGGGGTCCTGATCTTTACAAGGTCTGTTTTGCTATACCTAGAACGAACAAGAACTCGAAACAGCAGAAACCATGATGAAGAATAATTTTATTTGTGATACCTATAGTGACGATCCAACATGTTAAGAAGCCTTAAGTGGATTGTGTACATTTGTCTGTTATGGTACTTATGTGTTTCTTCTATGAGAATATTGTACGTCAGAAACAGTCGATTCACTTCTTACGTTTTAATTAATTAATATTAATGAAAATTATGACGTTTTTCTGTTACGCGCCATCTTAAAGAAATTCGTAAGTAACTTATTGTTTTATTGTCATGATATAAATATTAACAAACAAGATAATATGATATGTATAAAGTAAGTTAAAGATAAGTTATTGTTTTGTAAAAATAATATTTACCTATTTGGTTTCGTTACAGTGCCCTTATTTAATAAACCAAATAAAAATATTGAGACATTCAACTTGTGGACAACTTCTATTGGAGATTTTGTTTTTTCATTAGATTCTTAATCAGTTAGACAATATGGGTTTCGACTATTGTAGAAAATATTTTAATAAATAAAAGTGGAAAACGATGCTATTTTTTATTACACCTTAGAAAATGATCAAGTTCTAACGTGCATAGGCGCCGCTGCGTCACCCCGCCATCCCGCGCCCCGATGCACGTGGCCTTGGCAGATATTTTGACAAGTTGCGTGGCCTCTCTTTGCCCAAGTTTAATGCACCTTTAGAGGCAATAAATAAATTTTGTATGGGAAAAACTAAATTTTTAAAACTATTAATTTTAAAAAGTCGTAGAACAAATGTTGTTAGGATTGATGTAGAGGGGTTGCCTGCAAAAGGTGCTCAACTAATTACAAATAACCCTGTATATAAACATATATGATATGAAGAATGTATTAAAACGAACAAGACATGTCACTTTGTCGAAGTATTACTAGTCCTGGAGAAATAATGATTGGGAGATATATAATTAAACTTATCCGCAACATCGGTTAAAAATTTACTCATCGAAGCCGGAAAACAATCAGACTGTCGTATTATCTGTATTTGTTGTAAATTTCATAAGAAACTTAAAATAACTAGTTCCAAATATTTTTATTAAAAAAAACATACATAAAACAAACTCTTCGAGATTTAATGAAATCAAATTATTAAGTACACTTTCACTGACTGTTTATATCATCAAATTGTTTGTGAAACTAAATACATATCTGTTATTATTATTAGAATTATTGTTTATTCTTACCAACTATTTGAAATCTATCCGCATCTTGTACGAGCAGAGGTCCACCACTGTCGCCTTGACAAGAGTCAGTAGACGACCGCCCTGCACAAAGCTAAAACCAAAAAGATATCAAAAACACTTTAGTATTAAAAGATCAACTTAATTACCACTTTGATCATATCTTTTATATTCTCATCCCACACTTACCATGTTGTTAGTAATTCGAGTGGCCCTGTACTTCATACCTCGACACTGTGTAAGGGACAGAATTGGCACTCTCACTTCCTGTACTACAGCGGGTAGTTGCCCTCCCTCTGAAGTACGGCCCCAGCCCACTACGATACCCTCCTTGCCTGATGGTTCAACACCTGAAATATAAAAAATATTCTTAGCTACGGAAGCTGACCAAGAGTCGAATAAATGTTCACAGAAAAAAAATAAAAGAGACGAACAAAATTTAAAGTGGTCCAAAATTTACAGTTTTAATTACGATTAAGAACACAATTTTTACTTGTATAAACAGTTTATAGTTAACAGTTTTGTTGTAAAAAAAGAAAAATTAAACTTCAGATAAACTGTTTATAGAAAAAAAATTCTTGTATTTGTTCGTCTGTTAATAGGGTTTCTTACATTGCATGACATGTATAGAGCAATTAATTACAACAATTATGAATATTACATAAAAATTACATTGTGCTGACATAAAGATCTACATTATGTAAATCATATCTTTACGTGTGTCACGTCATAAACACGTGTAAACAAGTACTTTTGTATATTTTTTATTGAATTTAAATGCATACATCCATTAACAAACCGACCAAGTACGAGTTGGACTCGCTCAAGAAGGATTCCGTATCATTATATACAAAATAATCCCAATAAAATATCTATTTGTTTTGGTTTTTATATGTTCTTACAGCAGTTACACCAATGCCTCATCTGTGAAATTTTTCATTATATCTATCGCAGATTGTCAGATACAGCCTGGCAATAGGTATACAAACAGAAAAATCTTAGTGATAGAGTTCGGATTCTAACCTTTGGGAACGAAAAGTTAAAAGCAAGGAAACTAACAAATGTTGGAATTTTCAAATAAAAAACAAGATTGCAAAACCTTTCATCCTGTTTCATCCAACTATTGGGTTTTGTTAACATACCTGCTGGTGGTAAGCAGACAGGTTTGATGATCTTGGAAAAGGTAACAGGTTTCCGAAGTTTCAATAGAGCAATGTCATTGTTGTATGAGTTGGAATCGAAGCTGCGGTGTCTGACGATGGCGGTGACAGCTCTCATGATGGCGGCACTCTCAGAAGTTATTGTCTGATCATGGTCTCCCAGAATTACACGAATTTTAGAACGTTTTAACCTGAAAATAAAGATATAAGTTTAGTGTGGGTGCTATGTCCCAAATTATTTAAAAAATATTTTGTTTGATTTTATATTTTGGATATACCTAACATTTGATATCGTAACAATTGTTCATGACCAATATTTGTCTTAATCCATTATATGGAAAAGAACTTTTGTCACGCAATAGACAAATATGGTGAAAATTGGGACCTATGAATATTTTATCTTTTATTACTATTTATGCCCGTTTATGCAGATACTTACTTGCGAACACAATGCGCGGCTGTCAAAACATACTCCTTCGTGATCAAGGAGGCTCCACAGTGAAACTGGCCATTGTAGACCAGTCTCGCCATCCACGGGTACTGGTTGATACCCGCTGGCACGCCACCCACTATACGGTTCTCCTGATTAGGGCCACCGCACTCTGTGAAAGTGAAGTGGAATTATTACCAGGAAGATAAGTAACACTAATTCAGGAAATCGAGCAGCAGTGTACAGGTTTCTACAGGATGTTAAGTCTGGTTTTAATAGGTTTAGGTTTAACCAATTAGTACAAAAATAGCTTGTAAACAAGCCTTAATAACACTTGCTATATAATAATAATGTAAGCGTATTAAAAATTACTATCTTTAATAAAAAGCGCTAACCGTAATAATATTAATAAAAACAGCAGTTATTTTCTAAATAAGTATAGTGTAGAAATTAATAAAGAAAGTACAAGACAAAGACGAAACAAAGATTCCTTCTTTACAAATTCTATTTACACTAAAAACTGTTATTTGTATGTAAATTATAGTAAATTACATGAACAATACAAGTGTAATAGAAGAAGTTAGTGCTTAGTGCAAGGAATATTCCAATACTACTGTGTTACTTACCTATCTTTCTAGGAAGTAGATTTGCTCTCCCACACGCTAGAATGTGAATAACAAAATAAGAAATTTGTGATTGGTAGAAACAGTGACCATTGGAATTGTAAGTGCAATGTTGACTAGTAGGAAATACTAAGTGCATGTGTGAAAATATTTATAAACATGTATTGCCATATTATTCAAATTTTAAATAAATATAGAATTAAAATAAGTAGATAAGGTAGTTCAATTGGTAGAGCGACGGGACTGTTTCCCAGAGGTTGCGGGTTCGAATCCCTGCCCGTCTCGGATTATTTTTCATTCTATATTTATTTAAAATATTACTATATAAATACTCTTTTTACCCAATGTCTATATATGGTATTGGATATATTTGTATATTGGTCTATATAACATTCAGACACTTACCACAGGAACAGTTCCTAACTTGTGGTTCCTCATCGTCATCTTCCACGCTTTGGTCTTCCAGAATTGGAACTTCTAATCCAAAGATAGAATCGAATAAAAATCGTTGCGATCTATTGCCCGGGGATACCTGAAATTATTTAGCAAAACTTTAGGAATCTACGTAACGTCTTAGAAAAAAATATTATTTATTTCTCGAGACAAAACTTATATTTTTCTATTCAATTCAATTTCAAAATTTTTAAATATCATTTTATTAAGAAAGATAACAAAAACATTTATCATTTTCAAGTAGAGATTTATTTGATATTATATTTTGTAGTAATGGGTAGTAATAATCATATGACTAAGTTCATTTACTGAAACTTCATTCATTCTGTACATACCTATATATAAAGTTTTCTTTATTGAAATAAATTTATTGTCATTAGTTGAGTTGAATTAAATATAAATTATTTTGTCAATTAAATGGATCAATTAACAATAATATTTATCATTGACAAAACAACTACTTTTGATCCACACGATCTATTTATCTATCTCTCCATAGTTCTCTCCTTTATTGAGTTTATATACAAAAAAAATTTTACAATCACTTAAATTTCTTTCGCATTCAACCTATCGTAACTTGTTGTAGAGTACCTAGTTGTTAATTATTAAACATTAAACTAAGAATATTTTAAAGTATTATTTAGTTCAGTTTCCCTAATATGCAATTGTTATATTTCTATCATTAGTAGAAGATCTAAAAATAACAATACCAATTAATTTTTAAAAATGTAATAGCCTATTAATAAAAAAAATCAACAACATGATAAACTTTGAAGATACTATGTTAATTGGTTGATAAAGAAACACATATGTGTATCTTACATAATTTTATTGATCTTCGAAATGTTCACTTTCGCAGTCGATCTGCGCAAGCGCACCGTAAACTATAGTTGCGCAATGGCTTAATTGCCCGCTAATGTCAATGTTGCTTTCACAATCTGAAAGAGCACGTTCCGGTATACTATATTTTTTGTTTTCCCTTGTTTTTATTTGCTTTCTTAATGCGCTTAATGTGTTGTTATAATTCAAGAGAAACTTTTACATAAGCATAAAATCACGCTTTTACCTTATTTTGCTAAAAAATACAAAAATATTGTAGTCGATACTCCGTTAAGTTAGGTATGGTTCCGGCAACCTTTATATATTTTTTTAATGTTGGTAAAAGAAAAAAACATACATTAATATCAATTCATATATCCATATTGCATTATAAATGTAGTGTTGACCAAAAATTGTGTGTGTCAGCTCCGACGCACGACTGGAGTTTACTCCTTAAGTATAATTGTCTAAACAGACGGAAAAAAAAATAAAAAAAGATTGATACCTTATAAAATATTATCTACACCCCTTTCTGCCATAGTTTATTTCGAAATACTTGCATTTCATTTTAGCCAAATATAATGATAAAGATTATAACTTCACAATAACAATGTTAATTATTGATAAATATAACAAAAACAGCAACATAAGTAAATTGATACTGATAGAAATAAACAAGCTCAATAACATATAGATATAGTCGCTTTGCAGCATATACATTACTCTATACACACATTAAATGTTTTCATTGATTTTATCAACATTCATGAGCATATTCGCTTTTATTAATACGATGAATATGTATGGTTCTGACTATGTTGTTAAGGCATCTTTTAATATTGATATTTTTTTATCAGTAGGGTGGGAGTGCCAACAATGAACCACAAAAAGTTTGATGAGATATAACTCTTATCCTAAAGCGATTATTATAGCTTAAATTATACCATAAGTTAGAAAATTTACTAAAGTTTAATCGCTAATACTATAATTTTGCATATTTCCTACAAATTTTGTTTAATGATCAGATTAAAAAAAACATAGAAATGGTTCACTGTGTACACCCTATAGTGCACAATGAACCAGGGGGTAGTATTCAATGAACCATTGTAGTTTAGGTACAATCAACCACGGGCTAGATACCCTAAAATTTGGGAAATAAATTAAACATTATTATATGTGAAATGTGCTTATTAACACTATTATACTTTACAGAACTTGTTATGGCATAAGAATACAACCAAAACATTATTTATATATTTATTTGGCATATTTTTTTCCATTGTATGTCGCCTGTCGCCTATTCGTTCCTTCTTAAATTTTATTTCTTTCAAGCTATCTCCGGCAGTATCAGGTTCAAGTGGTTAAGAGAATGTTTGATTCCATTTGCTTTTTTAATTTTAAATAACAATAAGTCTTATTTCTGGCAGGATTGGTAAGTCCTGGTCGGTTAAAATAGAACAAGTCAAAATGGAAGGTGATTCACAACTACCACGTTCAACAATTTCGTTTGCCGTAATATCGGGAGTAGCTGGTGCTGGTCTATTAGTAACTTGGCTTGGCAAAAAGTCAACTTCAGAGAAAATGTTTCCGTCTAAGGGAAATATACCACATTTTCTGAAGGATTTTGAAATGTTCACCGGGGTCATAGCTTTCATATATGATCTTTGCGATCCTTTTTTTCGCTCTTCTCTACCTCCTGTTTGCCTCCTCATACTACAACAATAATTCAAATATAATTTTTAAAAGTTACCTTCAGTTTAATTTCACTTTTTTCGTTCTTAATAACATGTGTACACAAAGCACCATCGTTCATTGCTTTAAGGCACACTGTGAACCAAGGTTCATTGTGTACCTTCAGGTACTGGTTCAATGTGCACTACCTATACACTTTTTAATATAGGTTATGTTAGCCACGACTAGAAGCACGTAGAAGCATTAACATTCATGCTAAAAACGCGTAATAAGCCACTCCACCCTGAGATAAAATTGAAAATGAGATACATGTAGTAGAATAAAAGTAATAAAAAAAATAAACTCTCGTAATTTTCTTACTTTTGCCGCTCTGAAACACATAAAACGTCCGCGAACACAAACTTACAATAGAGGCCCACCAGCGACTGAAGCAGTTGATCGGGGTAAGCGGGGGGGTTCTATCGTGCAAATTACATAGTCTGGCAACGTTTCGTTTTGTCGCTAACTATAGTGGTTCACTGTATCCACCTGGTTCATTGTTGGCTACCCCACCCTAATCATTAGCATATTAGCTTATATTAAAAATTTAATAACATAAAAATTAAAAATGTATCGTTCCTTACATGGAAATATAAGTCTTTACTTACATTACAAATAATAAATATTTTAGGTTTTAATTAATTATTTTCATTATTATTTTTTGTATTATGTTAAATTGCTTAGTAGTTCTTTATTATTTATTTCATATTGGAGTTTGTTCCCTTAGAATCAATTTACAAATAAGACAGTTTAAATGAAAAAAAAACGTGCGACACTTGTTGTCTGCCGCGGTAAAGCTATTGCATAGCATTTTTATCAACTATTGCAATTATAATTATTTATGTAGTATTTTTTTTTATTGATGTTAATTCAAGTTTTTAAGCTATTGCATAGCTTCTATCGCGGGCCTTGAGTATGGAGACCGAATCCAGAAATTCCATAACGAAAATAACCTAACACACCAGTATTGTGTACTTATAATTTAAAAATAGCATAAGCGCCAAGTTGATAATATGTATTATGATCTTTATTGAATAATAATTAATGTTTATTTTAAAATAATTGTTTTATTGGTACAAATGAATTTCTTTCAAAAAGCCTTTTCATTTTAATGACTTTCTGTTATGGTTTTACAAAAGTCCAGAGTACAAGAATTTAACAATCGTAATTGAACTTTATTTAACTTATTTAACTGATTATATTTTAAATAGGAATAGAATAATTTCATAATATATAATCATGTCATAATAGGAATAGGTCTATAAAATATCGATGTATCGATATATCAATATTATTACTCAGAAATATCGATATTTATTACAAATTCATTATCATCATCATTTCTCTTATCGTAGCGGTAAAAGCTAATTCATTCACACTAAATCATTCAATATCTAGTTTTATAGAAATAGTACATTGCCAAAATATATATTCTTTAATCATTTTTACCATTTTATGGTATGTATTTTAAAAAAGTTGATACAAGAAGTGTTTCATCGAATTTATGCGGGAAAAATATAAAAGCAGCGGTAATACAACTAATTTAGCAACTCACTTAAAAAATAAATACCATCTTGCATGTCTAACATGACTTGCAATAATTATTTTAAATAAAGCCAATATGTCGAAATAACGATAATATTTTGAAATTCCAAACCCCAATATTGATGTATTTGAAAATGTCGATATATCAAGCTTTACTGCGGCAATCTCCGACTGCCACACTTATTTTTTTTGCGTTTATATTAATTGAAGTTGGATGTTGTGACCGATAAGAAAACATTTTTTTCTGTTATTAAAAAAAATACTATTTGAAGTTGTCATTCCTATGTACTGTCATAAAAAGGTTAAGATTATCATTAGCTAAAAATATTTTCAACCTTAAATCTCACGAATAAGTTTAATTACGTTTGTTAAACTATTAAGCAATAAAGTATATAATACAAGTATCAACAAGGCGCTTAAGCTATTTTTAAATGATATGTACGCAATACTCGGCCGAGCTACATAGTAGGCGGAGTGGGGGTTTTAGGTTTTTTTGTTACGAAATTTCTTGATTCGGTCGCTGCACTCCAATCCCACGATATAAGCTATGCAATAACTTAAAAATATTTGAAATAAATATCGACCACGATACCTGAATTTCAATATCAAAGTATCGATATATCGTACAAAAATGTATTAGTAATAAATATCGATATTTCTTAGTAATAATATCGATATTTCCATACATATTTTATCAACAGTCCTATTTAAAATGAGAAGTTTAACTGCTTTGTAATATCATAAAAAGGTTCATAATATCGTCTAAAACTATTTTCAATCTTATTTCTGTGAATAAAGAACAATTACGATTGTTAAGTACTTGTACTTAGGGTCTTTTGTTACACAATAACAGCAAGTTATTAAAATTAAAGGCCTTGATGAAAAAAGTATATTTGTACAAGTATTATGCAGGATTACGCATGCGCAGTAACGCTGATACAACCTATGCCCCCTAGAGGCGAGTTGGTGAATTAAAGAGACAAGCGTGATATTTCAAATCATTAAAAGTTCTGCTAATTATCGATAGATGGCAAAACTAGTTGCGCACGATAGGTTGCGCACCAAAAACGTAACGAGGTCATCGTTCAGTGGATTTTACTCCTCATATTTTTCTCATACCGGGCGCCTTATATACAAAAATCGATTCTTAAGGAGTAAACTCCAAAAAATATCTCTGATAGATAGCAGTTAATGAATTTATTTTTATATGAATAAAGTGGAATTTTAAAGATATTTGTTTACATAACATAATACTCTATTGCAAAATAACGAAGAACTCCGCATTCTCGAGCGCATTTAAGTATAATGCATGCGCTTTCCCTCCTACAACGTAATCGTGTGACGAAACTGTGTGACTCTATGTCACTGTATTATCTAACATTCTGTGACATAATATAGCTCTAACAAGGCTAAGGTTGATACATTTGTATCATCACAAATCCACTGCGTCATAAACAAACAAATTTAATAAACATGGTAAACATGGTAAAGTCTTTTGCATCTATACGACCTCACTTGGTAGCGCCAACGAACTACTTAATGATTAGTGTGATTTTATGACACTGGGGCTGTAACTTAATATATTCATATAAGAAATATTTATTACAATCTTTCCCTTCAAAGCTAGATGTTAAAAAGATATAACAGTCGAGATTACAGAGAAATAATATTATAGGATTCTTTAGATATCAATAACTAGAACACCTAAATGTATTCGTAATTTAAAAGTTCGTGACCCACAAAACTTTCGCAAACTTAAACTTCAACACTGAAAGCAAAGTGCCAATCAATGTCAAGTATTTAAAATGTAATCACTAGACTGATTTCATAACAAATATCCCTGATTTTGCAGTTTTATTTAATTTTAACGTTGCTTTACCATGACCTGATAAGTTGTACCGTGGTGTAATAGACCTTGCTCTGATCTTTGCTTCGTAATTCACGTCTGAAGTTCAATATCAGTTCAGAGACTGATTGTAAAAGACCTTTGTGACAAGGCCAATATTTATTTTCAAATTTTTTTTCGCTAAGCTGTTCTAGGTCTTTTCTTGACATATTACGTTGTGGAATTACAATAGTTTGCTTGAAAATACATAATTCTATTTTTGTGTTTATCACTGAATAAATTCTAAACATTTAGACCAATTTGGCTGATTTTTGGAAAGGTTTGACAATTTAACCCAGAAAATTTAGCTACGATTAGTTTTCAGGATAGGACAACGTTTGCTATAAGTTCGACATTAAAAACAAATAATTTGCAATGATAAAAAAAACAGTTTATCAAATCAACGTAATGAATATAAAATTAAATAATTTTGAAAGTAAAAAATATATATATTTTCCCAAATAATTGTTAGAACCTTACAACTTTGTCGTTTTCGGTAATTTTAAGCGCCATTAAATTCGTAAGGTCAATCAGTACACTACTTTCCAATGTAATTGCCTTTCACAAGGGAATTGTTATTGTACTCTCGTTTTTGTTACACAAAGTCGTTTATCAAACTCAAGAAAGTGAACTCTTAAGATCTAGGACAGTTTTTAGGACAGTTAGTTCGTTTCTTTTTGATGGTTGATTGTTACTTTTTGTGAACTTAAAAATATGTTAAATGGTAGAGTAGTTTTTACCGTGACTTCGTTCATGGGCAAATAAAGAAACTTATTAAATCCTTATTGCACTATAAAAGTATAGTGCAAGAAATATTTAATAACTTTCTTTATTTGGAAGTAAAAACTACACTACTATTAGAATTTATAGGTTTTACAAAATATATAAGAATCTCTGAATATCTTTAAGTAATCTCTTTTTCGCTTGAAATCAACAAAAATCTAAAAGGCAACATTTCAGCTTTCTAAAACCCAACGATTTGGGGTTCAACAAGATGACGTGGATGAGTCAAGACCGCCTTTTCTCTACACAAGTATATGTAACACAATAATTTTGTAAATATTTAAATACACATTTATTTTTGGGGTTTCACCTTTTTTGCAGTTGGTGACAATAGCATAACTAATAACCCATAAAATGTGTCTTTAATGTGTTCTTTGTTTTTACACACAAATACAAATGAAACTGCTGTATAAGAACTGAGAGACCTGAATTTAATAAACCGTACTTAGTAACTGTAACCGCCCACAGCTTCGGTGACAAACGAATCTCCAAATGGTACAAGAACAGAAAGAAGATTCAAACGGGACGGTTTCCCAAAGGTCGCGGGTTCGAATCTGTTTATTTTTCATTCTATATTTATTTAAAATATAAGAATGTTTCAATATTAACAAATTTAAAATATAAGATATAAGAAATAAAATTTAAAATATAAGAATGTTTCAATATTTTCAAATATTTTACAACTAAACACAGTACCTAATGAACTCAAAGATAATTTTATTGATTTAATTTAATCGATCGTCTGTACCAAGACTTAGTAATGAGTTGTTAGATTTTTTGTTTGGAATATTTTTAATTATTGTAAAAAGTATAATGTGGTATTCGTTAACGATTCTCGTGATAATATGACTGAGATTATAGTTATAAAGATTTACTTAAAATTATGCTTGGTTTTCTTATGTATCATATTTCTCAACCTTGTCATAATGTATTCTGTATATTTACCTACGTTCTATATATTCTGTATATTTACAAACCAAACAAAGTTATACGGAAACAAAATGCAAGTTTAAAGTAAATAATTAGGTATAAGCCAGGATTGCTCAAAATACCTGTTGCATGCAAGAATGCAAATTATACTTATATAACGTGAAGTAACAGGTGAAAGTGGTACACATCCGTTTTAGATAAAAATAGTGTATATATCATAATATACGTGGATGTATATTATGATTTAAACATTTTTAGGTTGATTATTCAAATTTTAGTTTTATTGTACAGGAAGTTGTGATTCAGTGCAGGAAGTTTAATTATGTGAAAGTGTTTATAAAATCGAACTCTTTAATAATTATGGTAGGTATGCATACGCGTTTTTCTTTTTTTATTAGCTTGTTGTATTTAGCTTATTGTCTAGATTATGTTATCATATATTTTCAATATGACCTATTTGGTGAAGTTAATATAGAAAAATCACATTCAAACCTAAAAGTTTTCACTCATTTTAAAAAATATATAACTGTTTAAGAATTTTTAAAATCTATTGTTAGGTAAAAATCGAAAGTTTAAAAGTAGAATATAGCGTTGTTTATATAAATATAAATATATTAAATAAGATTTCAGTTTTGCCCTAATTCGTTCCAAAACCATTCTCTGGACTGGACAACTGTATTATCAAAACCGTATTTATATAAAATATTTAAAAGATTTAAACTATAATTTAAGATTTTGGCCAAAAAAATCTGACACTTGTGGTTTTAAAACGATATAAGTGTATATGATGTCGTTCTTTCTTTCCTATAGTAGGTTTTATTTGTAAACAATAATCCTTAATTATCTCTATTATATTTTAAAGAAAACGAAGGCTATGTTGGTGTGTTCTATTGTATTTTATTAAAAATAGACAGTTAGAAAAAATATTTAAGGAATATAAAATGCGTGCTTTTCTTCTGTGGTTAGCTAGGTATATGTTTTGTAGTTAAGTTTATAGTACCAAAACAGACTATAAAAATAAATTTACAATAAATAAATAATGTTTCCAATAAATTTTTTGCTCAACATGCTCTACTTAAACTATCGTAACTTATATCGGGAGTCGTGACGGGTGTCGACTAGACAGTTTATATCCTGATTCAAAATTTAATGTTTTATTTTAATCTGAATAAATATCTTTTAATAGCATATTAAAAAATATATGAATAAATTAATGGTTGTAAATTATAAAACAGTTAATTTTTATGCAAGGATGTAAATGAAATCAAAAGAACTTTCTCTAAAACTTGTTTTTTTCATCGTATATTTTAGATTTATACGTAAATAATTACTATTTCCTTTAAATTGCTTAAAATTCTGGGTAATCTATATAATTAACTTTATTTGGTAACAACAAAAAAGAGAAAATTATTTATACAGTGGATAATAGATTTATAATTTGCAGATAATATAAGAACAATAAAAATCCAATATTTTCAAGTTATTATTAACATAAATTTAGTTAATTTTATACCTATACTGTAATAGTTTAGGTATAAAGTAATAAAAAGATTACATTAGATATCATCACGGAATAATTAACACTAGTATCACGAGTGCAGTCCCCTGAAAGTAAAAGTGCACAAGTCATTGCACTATGAAGTGAAGTTGATAAATAAAACAGTACTCACATGGTTATCATTTATGAAGTCCTCTGAACTGATCTTTCTGGGCTCCGAGGTGTTTAATGTAAGAAGCACACATAATATAGCCACTGTTCTCCATACGCACATTGTAATTCGGATGTTGCCAAAAATCTTGTCGGTGTTATTTATTTGCGCGGCATGTCACGTTTACTGTCGAATTCGGCGTCGGTAAGTCAATGGCATTATTTGAAATCATTCGCAAATAAATCGCTGGCCGACTGGCGCTGGCCGCGGCCGCGCGGTTCCTCTGAACGCAGGGGTCTTCGGCCACCACTTCGCATACTTTCTCTTCGGCCAAAAACTTGAGCCCCACCTCTTACCACTACTCTACAGCTGTTTGTATTATAAACTACTGAGATATGTCAAGGAATAAGATAGAACAGGGATATATTAAATAACCTAAAGTAGTAAGAAACCCTAAAAACATATAATTTCACTAAAGGAAAAAGAATTAAAATTCCGAACGTTAATTTTAAACCTAACATTAAAAAATGTAGAACTATAAATGTTATATCAATACAGACACAAGATGAAATCGTAAAGTTAAGCAATCAACCATCAAAAGCAATTATTATCTTTCATAACGCAGTTCTTGGATTTTCCCAGAGATAAATGAAAGTGAAATTATAGTGGAGCCTCGCTAACGTTTCCGCGACACGTTCAACAAAACGATGCTTTTGTGGAAGCGGTAGAAATTCCCTTTCCAATAAGTCGTAGAAAAAAAATATTATAAACCATATTTTTATATAAGTATTAAAGAATTATTTAATTATTTTATGTACAACAATTAGTTATAACAGATACAATAATAAAGAAGACATACCTATACGCTATAATAAGCTTATGTGTTCATAGAGATCTATCTCTTCTAGCTACCCACGAGTGTTGGAGTCGAAGTTATAGAGGGCAGAGATAAATACATAGAAATGTATATAATATTCTACATATTAATAATGATGATAGTTAATATAATATATAAATTTATATCTAAATCAATACAAGAAAAAAATGTATAAATACAATTTACGTATAAATACAAATAAATAGGTACCTACATAATAATTAGTTTAAGCGTTGAAAATAGTATTAAAAAAAATAAAATTAATTGGTTTATTTTTTATCTAATTGAAATAACAGAAATTCTAATGCTTGAAATATGTACTTTCAAAACATGTTAAGCCTAATTAATCTTATTTGGATGATTAAATAAATTTACAATAACAATTCACCGCCACGTCCGGACCGGGTGGCTGAACTCTTAATTTTCGGAGTACTTATTTCAAAACTCATTGTGATATTTTTAGGTATTAACATATAAATCTAAATATACTTATGTAGTTTAAAGCAACATTACTGATTTAACGGTACTTACTTACCTTATTACTCTAACTTCGCTTGCTTAACACTTATTGCGATACTTCGAAGTTTATTTTCAATCTCAAATTCTTTAATCATACAATAATTATAAATAGATACATACTTAATTATAATTTTCCGACGTACATATTTGGTAGATTTTTTACTTTTAATATTCATATATACAATACAATACAATATTTACTTCTAAAATCTTCATAAAATAATCAATGCCCTATCTTTTTCTATCGCCAGCTTATCTCAAGTCTGTGGCAATTATTTTTCATAGTTGGTAGCATTGACAGTGAAAAGACCTTTTGTATTAAACTGACTTGCAGTAAAGATTTTAATTTCTATTCGTTCTTTCCTTAGTTTCATAGTCTATAGATTTATTTTTGAAGACTATTAATACCCTAGACTTAATTACCTTCCCTCTTCCCCACTAGAAAAAATTAAGTCCCTCTCAGCCTTGAAAGAAGATCATCAGTAGGTAGCTGCGATTTGGTACAACGAGTGAAGGAGTTTGATACATTAATCAGATTGAGACACGGACCTCGGCTCGGGGCGTCGTTAGTCAGGAGGGAAGCTAGGGAAATTTAGACACTAGCGTCCTCCGACGGCAGTACGCCGGAGCAACGGAGCACTTACTCAGTTGGGACCTTGCCTACACCGGTATAGACGGTGTGTGTCTGTTTGTTGTGTGGTGTCACTTATGCCTACGCGTACACGTTATTACCTACTGTGAACGCGTCGTCGGAGTCAACGAGTACCTAGTACTGAGTACTTGGGTCTTCTTTTTCTGACTAAAGTAGTCTTAAGTGGTCTATACTCTGCGGCGTCAGCCACCAGTAGGTTCGGGTGTCGCTCAGCACGTTCAAAGTACTTTTGGAAAAGCCCCTTGAAGTACTGAGCGATGATCGGAAGGTAGCGATGGTCGGCAGGTGAAAAAAAATATATATGTGATATGAATGAAGTTCAAGTCGGTATTGTGGCTTGCCGGTTATGAGCTTTATAAACTAAACTTGGTTAATAACTTATTTACAATATATGTATATACATATTCATGGGTGTACCCAAATTCTGTTCCAGGAGGGCAAATCAGATTTTTTAAATATATTTTTATTTTCTGAACATGTTGTAATTATGAATGAGCAAACGTTGATGATTTGTCCGTGTGTTTTTAAACCTTAATTGATTTTATATTGTATTGTAAAATAAGAAATTTCATTGACAAGAAGGTAGAAGAGAGGTATACAATGTCCTCCCCCTCTCTCGTTACGCCTATGTACCAACATGTTATTATTTTTACGTGATAGAGTTTCAATGAAGACCACCCACTTTATGTTAAATGATGCCTTTAACCAAGGATATTTGTAAATAAAGATACAAGTGCGTTTTAGAAACGTAGAAAAATAAAGGAACTGTCATTAAATATACCTACATATATATATATTTATTTCGTGCATGAGGCAGTTCCTACTTCCTTATGATATTATTTATTATAAATAAAATGTATGATTCCTTTTTTTGGTGTCTTCATTCACATATATGTATGGAATATTATATGATTCATGACATTATTAACTACGTCAGCTGTCACTTTTTTAGTGCCGAAATGAATGTCGATATAAAGAATTTGATAGGTAGGTATTTATATTTTATTTGAAAACAAACAAATAAATCATCAAAGATGTCTAATAATTCGTTGCCCATAATTTTGGTGAGCGCAAGTGATGTAACTATCGCTTCGAAATTTATTGAAGGTAAGTAAATTTTCAAACATTGACTAACATTATATTATATTTTTAGCTTCTCTATTATAAATATTAAATATTTGTACCATAAGTCTCAATATAGCAGTTACTGTTAATAATAAGTTTTGACGGTATTTTAAGTAATAATAAATTATTACAGAACTTGTTGACAATGAAGTAAAAGATTTTGAGGATAAAGAAGAGGGTGGAAAAGTATGGCAGATCATAAATAAGTACTACCGTGTAAATGTCCAACTGATTCCACTTGGTGATGCACAGCCACTGCCTGCAGCTTGGGAGTCACAGATAGAGGCTCATGTTATTTACTTTACTGAAGCCGAGGTTTGTGTTATTTACAAAGACTTCTTTTACATACAATTTTAGTACTGTATATTGTATAACTACATATAATATACAGAGTGTTGCTAAATTATTAGAGACAGACAACATTTTTTAAATTTCATTGCTTATGGACACTTGACTTCAGTTTTTAATTGTACGAACATTTAAGGAATAATTTCTACATTTGCCATATAGCTGTAATCTAAACTATAAAGTGGATATTAAATGTAAAGGGTATTTGGTTCAAACTAACAGGACTGAAAGTGCTCTAGGCGAACAGTGAAACATTAATACTAATATATCAGACTTCAATATTTTCTTTATTTGTGGTAAAATAAATTTTAAAGGTAATTTTAAAATATGTGACTATTACAATCTTATAAATTACTAATAGATTTGTTTTATTATTATTATTGTTATTATAGTTATTTTATGGTTCAATATGAGGCTATGATTTGTCAAAGGTTAAAACCCTCCTCCAGTACACAAGTCTCTCTCAAACTATGTAAGAAAATAACAGAATTAGCTAGCTAGTCTTTCAAAGTCAGATGTTAGTAAAATATAAATCACTGTGGACCAAAATCAGAGGAAGGACTAATCATCATGTCATTGTAAAGTTATAAAGAAGAATTGACTCTTCTGTGTTCATGAACACTGCCAGACGGATTTTAGAGAATGTAATAAATTAATATAATAATAATGATATTATCTACTTTATTACTGTAAAGTCCTTGACCAATACCTTGACCAGGTAATTCTCCTGACCTGAACTCAATTGAGAATTTATGGAAGATTACTCAGGCAGAAATTACTAAATTACAGATTAAATTAAGAATACCCAAAGAAATTTTAACTACTAAGGTAAAATTAATAGATATGTATTGCTTAATGTGTACTAAAACCAAATAGAAAAGAGAGCTAGACATTGCTTAGAAATTATACCGGCCTATTAAGGCCAAAGGAAAGATAGTACACATAAGCAAATAATCTAATTACTTTGGTGTTAAATCAAATTATGTAATTTGTCCTGTGATATTATTATTAGTACTACATACTACAATTTTTATATGTTTTATGTATATTTTTATATATATTTAAAATTATATCCATTACTTTTCTTTTAATATATTTATTTGCATATTATATTGAAATTTAAATGCCTCCTTAGTATTTATAAAACATTTGTTTGCTATAATTGAATGTGTTCTTATTCATTTTTTAGGTAGAAATTTATATTACCTAATTGACTATCCCTAATAATTTGGCGACACACTATATATAGAATAAATGAAGTGGAGAAAATAAGCACAAACTCAGGCACTCATGTTCTAGTATTCTACCATACTTCCTCAAAATGTTTTTTTTTTAATTTTATTTTAGTGTCTGGTTCTCATTATATTTTATCTGTTGCTTCTATATATCCTCAATATGGTATGAAAATCCTATAGAAAAATATGCAAACATAAATTACTAGAGAATTATTCGGTTTTCTAATGAATGAAAACCTGGATTTTGAAATATGGGATAAATGTTGTATAATGTAGACAAGTATAAAAATAACAGGAGTTATTTATTCACAAATCTGATTACTTTAAAGGTTCAAGTTTCAGTATGAAGTTGATAAAGTTGAATAAGTTTTACAGTACTGGCAGAATTGCACAGAATGACTGAAAGTTTTCTGTTTATATATACATATTATGTTTATATGTACATGTTTATACACTCATGGACATATTTAGGGGAACGCAAAAAAAAAACCGGCCAAGTGCGAGTCGGACTCGCGCACGAAGGGTTCCGTACTATTATTATCTATTTAAAAAAATAATTATTAGTATCAGATTTTATTGCGGCAGCAGAAATACATCATCTGTGAAGATTTCAACTATCTAGCTATAAAAGTTCATGACATATAGACAAACAAAAAAAAATCACGTTTGTTGTATGGGAGGCCCCTTAAATAATTATATTATTCTAGTTTTTAGTATTTGTTGTTATAGCGGCAACAGAAATACATCATCTGTGAAAATTTCAACTCTCTAGCTATAACGGTTCATGAGATACAGCCTCGTGACAGACAGACGGACGGACGGACGGACATCGGAGTCTTAGTAATAGGGTTCCGTTTTTTACCCTTTGGGTACGGAACCCTAAAAAGGTCGAATAACGGAAAATATTTTCATATTTTCGTACTGGCCACTATACCAATATTATGTATTAAAAAAAATGATGATTTTAGAAATAATTTTATTTTAAATTTCATTTGTTTTTTGTTTATCTGCTAATTTCTGAGACACGTAGTGTATGGAATTTTCGTCGGCTTTTGTTGTTTTTAACAAAAACTTTATTTCTGTTGTTTTTTTGACGAAAAATTGTCATTATTGAGTGAAGTGAACTTCATTCGATAAATTTAGGGGATAATGCCGGATTTCAGCGTTGCTCTGGTTTCTAAAGCTGTAACTTTAATTGAAAATGGTTACACTTACAATGAAGTGGCTCAAACATTACATGTTTCCAAGTCTGTGATTTTCCTCAATGTTATACGATACCGGCAGACTGGAGAGTATACCAGGCGTAAAGGACAAGGTCGCAAAAGAGTAACAGGAGAGAGAGACGATAGATTTATTGTCAGCAGTGTTCTCAGAAACCGTACCTTGACTTCTTCTGAGGTACGAAACCAGCTGCAGGAAGTTCGACAAGTGATAATTAGTACCAAAACCGTCAGAAGAAGACTGAAGGCAGCTGGTATAGGGGCGTACTTACCTGCCAGAGGTCCACAGCTCACCGCAGGTCATCGAATGGCTCGGGCCAGCTTTGCTCGTTTCCACCTAAATTGGAATAATGACGCTTGGGGAAAAGTTCTTTTTAGTGATGAGTCCAGATTTTGTCTCAAACCAGATGATGGAAGGACCAAAGTATGGCGACGACCCGGAGAAAGATACGCTCAGTGTAACATTATTGGGAGAGAGCCGTATGGTGGAGGGTCAGTAATGGTATGGGGCGGTATTTGCTTAGGAGCACGCACGGAGCTACACATCGTAGAAAACGGCTCCCTGACTGCGGCAAGATACGTAACCGACATTTTAGAGCAGATTGTGATGCCTTTTGCCCCTTTCATTGGAGACAATTTTCTTCTAATGCATGACAACGCTCGACCTCACATTGCGGCATTAGTTTCGGAATATCTTAATGAGGTCGGAATCCAGGTTTTGGGGTGGCCGGCACGCTCGCCAGACCTAAATCCAATAGAACACGTTTGGGACAAACTGGGAAGACAAATTAAAAAAAGAAATCCATCACCTGTCAACGTAAGAGACCTCTAAACGCATTGGTTGAAGAATGGAACTCAATGCCGCAAAGTTTTTTTGACAATTTAATAGAGAGCATGCCCAGACGCATGCAGGCAGTTTTAACAGCAAGAGGTGGCAACACTAAATACTGATTGTATCACCCATCGCGAAAAAACCAGTCATTTGGACAATATTAACTTTTCTTTAGTTTTCATTGTGTTAGGTCAAAACTCTTCAGAATTAAGTCACTGACCTTATTGTCTTTAATTTCGTTTCTTTCGCTTTAATTTTGTGATTTTTTATGTTCAAAAATGTTAATTTAATTAATTCAGAATAATAATCAAATGTATTGTACAACAAAAATGTGTTTTCATATGATCTTGCAGTCTGTTTTTTGCGTTCCGCTAAATATGTCCACCGGTTTATATACATACATATATACATACATAGATATCCAAAGTATAATTCCATACCAACAATGAAGTTTTGGACATATTAATACTCTGCAAATCAGACTCGAATCAGAATTTATGTATACTACTTATGGTAAAATAAATTTTGATAAGTATAAGTGAAAACTCATTGCACCTTTTGGTCCCATTTTTTTAAACAAACCTTCCTATGTACTATGTAATCCAAAATAGTACCCAAATACTAATTAATACTTTATGTATGTTTATGTTAATCAAACTGACAGTAAAGATGGATAGACAACTCTCACCATATTTTAATGATAGTTACATTTTACATGATCAAGAAGGTTAAATATTTGTTATATTGTATTGTATTGTATTTGTAAGACTTGATCTGTTTCAAAGGAAGGAGATGAACGCGTAGCAGACGTAGCGGAGGAGCGAGCGGCCAGGCACGGCGCGCGCGCTGACGTGCGGCTGGCGGTGTGCGCGGGGGCGGGGGTGGAGGGAGACGCGTTGCGCGCCTGGTCACGACGACGACGCTACGAGCTGGTACCGCTGCAGGAGGAGCCCGACGGCGACGATGAAGGACCCTTCGCGGACACCTACGGGCTCTCCAGGGTACGCACTGCACTGCACTCGCATACGTGGCGTGGGCTGGAACGCGTGGACCGGGCCGCTACCGCTCACCGCGCTCTCGATCCGATCGGACCCACGTCATCGGATTCAGAATACGAAGGGTCAGATTCTGACGGAGGGGACTCGGAGGGTGCGGTGGAGCGCGCGGAGGAGTTCGCGGCGGCGCTGCGTGTGCTGAGCGCGGCGGGGGGCGGCGCGAGGGGAGGCGGGGGTGCGGAGGGTTTGGCGCCGGGGGAGCGTCGCCGCGCCGCAGAGCGCCTCGTGGCAGCGGTCTGCCGCGCGCTCGGCTCAGACCTGCCCGCGCTTTGAGACTATCAATAAAACTTTGTTGCGATATATACATTATAATACATTATATTAAGGCTATATGGGCCACCGAGTCGCTCAACTATATTTAATCTCTGCCCGACGGTTCTTGAAGTGCTTGCGCTGTGTCAGTGGTTTCCAAATTCACATATAAGTACTTATGTGATGTTGTTCAATGATCTATGTACCTATTCGATCATTAAACAAAAATATATTCAGACTTGCTTTAAGTTTTCATTCCATTCTATACTTGTTTTTGTTCGGTTCCAAAAATATTTAGCAAGGATGATTTAATTTTACGTCCAATTATACCTACAATACAATATACATCACACATTGTTCTTTATATAAGTTATACTTACATGTATTGATATTGAATATTTATTAGTAGTATTATTTACTTCTAGATGCAAATTGTAAATAAAAAAGTATTGTACTTAATTTTTTAATCTTCCTCACAAACAACCTGAAGCTAAACACTAGCGTTTAGTTGAATTTGTCTTAAGTTTTATAATACGTTGTTATTTTATTTAATACAGAAACGTAAACCGCCATTAATTGTGAAATATTAAATTAATTTACATTAAAAGTTAATTCATATAAACAATCTTAGAACTATTTTACTCGGTGGTAGAACATAACATCGGGTCGCCGACAAGGTTACCACCCATCGGGCAAAGTCGTGCCGCAAAAGCGACCTGGTCGTGTTCCGGCACGTTGTACGATGAAGCCGTATATGGGAAATGTTTTCGAACCGGTTGACGTCGAGTTGGTGTGTGTTCTGTCGGGTGTCTAGTCGAGGAAGGTAGCGGGATCCGAAGCGACGGCTTTCCGCTGGCCGCCCGCAGATAGTTAGGGGCCCAATCAATGGTTCAGCCACCCACGAAAGGCTGCCCCGCAAACTGTGTTAAATCCCAGGGTGGCTCCATCATGCTGGTTGGCGACTAGATGAGGAGGCCCGATGGCGATCCCTGGGGGGGGTTCGGGTGTCCCCGCAGTCTCCAGACTAGCCTCCCAAAGGCATGACAACGTCAATTTCGACGTCCGGTTCAATACGTACCGCCTCGTTCAACTGCCATTTCCCATCCTATTCACTTTTATATTGTTTTAATGAAAAAACAATAAAAATGTTGCATTGCAACATGCATGTTCAGCGGTTGCACTCCTCCTCATTCAAAATGCACCTCTCTAATATCAGGGGGTTGCACTCCAATATCCTACAGATACAATGATTAGATTATACCGGTTACTCAGACCTCTGTATCCAGCGTCTCCCTTACCTTGAAGACATCACAGGAAACGAAAAAATCCTGTATTTCTGTCTCTACCGTTCGCACAGTGGTGACCAAGAGACAACTCGATTATTTGAGTATCTCAGTGAGGCTCTACATCATTACCCTTCGGCGCAACTAGTCTTTCTGGAGGACTTTAATCCCTGTCATCAGGACTGGCTGTCCCGTACCAAAAGACCGACCATGCTGGAAGGGAAGCGCGGAATTTTGCGTTGTCCTTGGACCTCTTTCAGCTGGTGAGGCAAGCGACAAGGGTACTAGATGTGGTAGGCCTACAGCCAATGTCCTGGACCTTCTGCTGACAACTGATCCGGATAGGTATCGTGTAGAGGTCACCTCCCCCTTGGGAACCTCCGATCACTTTCTGGTGAAATCTGTGTTTATATATGCCCCACCAGGTCACGAAGCACATTCTATTAGATGAGTATGGAAATACAAGTCAGCAGATTGGGATGAGATGCGGCACTTTTTTGCTTCTTATCCTTGGCGGCAGGTCTGCTTCTCTTTGGATCCGTCGAGTTGCGGATGCTATAACCGATGTGGTGCATCGGAGTGCAATGGAGTATTTTATTCCTTTTGCTGACGTACCCATCGGTGGCAAAGCTCGTCCATGGTTTAATGCCAAATGTGGTCGTGCTGAAGACCGAAATCATTCGGCATACCTCATTTGGGCTGATACTAGAAGCCGCAAAGATTCAGATGTAAGTTCAAAGAAAAGAGCCTTTAACCAAGCTGTCAAATTATACAAAAACATTGCGGAAGGCTCTTCTCGATCGAATCGCTAAGAATGGCGAAAAGCTCTCTGTCAGACCATCTGGCAGTCGATTTCTGTTCCCTTGCCAAAGCGATCGATTAAAACTTACGTCAACCCTCTCTACCTGTGCTCTGCTAATGCCGGATGGATCCCTGGGCCGCACAGCCTCTGAAAAGCGAATGTATTTGCTTCTTTGTTTGCTGGGAATTCGCAACTAGACACTGGCAAAGCTTCTCCAGCACATGTTCCTCACTGCGGTATTTCCCTGCCTGAAATCCGCATCACGAACAAAGAGGTATGGGGAGCATTGTGTCGTGTCGCTGTCGTGAGCAGCTGAGTTTCTCCTGTATTAACACGTGTTTCTTTCAAGACCGGAATAGTGCCGAAATCCTGGAAGCTTGTCAACGTGCAACCACTGCCCAAGAGAGGCAGCCGTGCCGGTCCTGCAAATTATAGACCGATTTCAATCACCTCCATTCTATGCAAGATTATGGAGCGTGTATTCAACTCGCGCCTTCTAGCGTACCTAGTAGGTAACAATCGATAACGAAATAGCGAGAGACCCTGTCTATATCGAGGGCAATTGGCCTTATAAGCAAGTTCTCAGCGTTCTCAGAGCAAGAGCAGCTGCAAAGCATGCCGTTCTTTCGAAGCTGCGACAGTACTTTACACCGGGACAGCTACTTGTTCTATACGAAGAACTAATCCGGTCGTGTGTTGATTACTGTGGTCATATATTTGCTGGAACCGCAAAGACTTGCACTTCTGGACTCAATTGAGAGGCGAGCAGAGGCTTATAGGTGACCCTGAACTAGTTGAAGCCAATCTCCACAGCCTTGAACACAGGCGTAGAATTGCTAGCCTCTCAGTATTCTATAGGATACATTTTGGTGAGTGTGCGCAGGAATTACATGATCTAATTCCCCCGGCCCTCTTCCATCACCGGACGTTCCGATGCACGGCAGGTATCCATCCTTACGTTGTGGACACTGCACCTGTCCGAACGAAGCGCTATGCCTCGTCTTTTTTAGTGCGTACAGCGAAGGATTGAAACACCTTGCCTGCGTCGGTATTTCCGGCCGATACAATGTGGGTGTCTCCATCAGATGGAATGTAGTCAAGCATTAACTTAGTTTTGTATCAAAAAATAAATAAATAAAACTTCTTAAATTTTCAACTTCGAATGATAAACAGATGCAAACTAATATTCTTTTCAGTTTTGAATATGGAAGCGATGTATGTACGGTGCAATCTACACTTCTTCAGTTTGTTTACGACTTCGCATTAGAAATCTTGAAATTATCTGTGGTTCTCTAATATATTAAGGATGTTATTATACATATAAACCTTCCTCTTGCATCACTCTATCTATTAAAAAAACTGCATCAAAATCCGTCGTGTAATTTTAAATATCTTAGCATACATACAGACAGGGACAGACCGAAAAAGCGACTTTGCTTTGAACTATGTAATGAAGTTAGCTATTAATATAGTTACAAATTAGTTAGTTTATTATACCTATTTTCTTGGCATCCTGCTATGGGGTAGTGCTGCCGATATCAATACCATTTGCATTTTACAAAAGAAGGCCATTTGTCCAATTTATAAACTAGGCCCTAGGGATTCTTTAGAGATCAGTTTAAGCAAATCAATGTACTTAAGGTCCGCCGGTCGGTATATTTTTGAAAATATTGAGTATTTACATAACAATAATGATAATTTTATTAAGCAGTGGTGTCACTGTGATTACTAAAAAACACAAGCTCGCGAGCTCACCTATTGCTATTACTAAAAATGTTAGTAAAGATTTATAGGGATATTTATTTTATTCTATGTAACCTACACAACACAGATTAAGAACTAGTTATTAAGATTTATTCGGAGTGCTTATCTAACATTGTAATGTGTAATTTAGAATATAATTTTATTGGGAAAAAGAAAATTAACATGGCAATGACGCAGAGTTTCTGTTGCCATTTCTTCTTAGGCCTGTGGTAATTGTATTCCGAGCTGGTGTTAGCTTTGGCGATGAAAAAATATTTTTATGAACTTATTAACAATAAAGACTAGGCTTTTGAAAACGTTTGCAATAATTACTTTTATTATAAAAAGCGGTAGATAAGTTAACTATAAGAGTTGCCAGTATTCATAAGAATTTAGATCGAATAAATATAAACTGAATAAAATGATATATTTCATTCGATAATATATTATTTAAGACAAATAAAAATTATATACATTTTTTTTTTATACTATTAAGTACTTGCAAACTAATGGCAACAAGTATATGAAATTAAATTTATACAACTGTTATTTAACAAATATTTTACTTTATCTAGGTATATAAATTAACACATCATGCCGATACACAAGATTCACTCACGATTTGATATACTTAACAATAAAATTCTCGCTCAGATTTCATACACCAACATATTTTCCCAAACACAAGAATGGATCTCTAAGCCGAACTAACCCCCTTTAGCAAATGAAATATAAATTCCGAGGAAATGCGTGATTAAGTCTTTAATTAATAGCCTTAAGATATTACCAGAACGTTAAAAAACTAATAGCTTCCTGTTTCTGTAGCAGATTTAGATTATTTTGGAATCAAACTGTTGACTCACTAAAACTTCCTTCGTGATCGTATCCATTATCAACGTAGTTATTTCGATAAGAGGGGTAAAAATAAGGCAACAAAATAATATTTTATATTCTTTATTTTTTTTCTGCATAGGTATATAAAAATATACTGTATATGGAAATAAATAATCACATGACTTACCGTTTTTTAAGGGATAAGTATGGTGTAAATCCCGCTCGTGTTGCCACCATGAAAATAAAAGGCATGAAATATTAAAACTGCAATAGGTACATAATGAATAGGAGTAAAATAAATTGTTATAAAATTTGTATCGGAAACCAAGGTGTAGGGGAAACAAAATAAAGGAATGAATTGTGGGGAAAACAAGCGTGATATGTGATTTGTTGAAAACGATAATAATCATTAATGCGAGTCTCGCTCGCTGTATACAACAGACTTTTACAAGCAAATATAACATTTATATCATTTAATTTCACCCATTTTGAAATTAAATAAGTGCCGAAATGAGATTTTACCCTAATGAGACACTTAGCTACTAGACATTTTTTATATATTCTTTTTGACTGTCTGGCTTTTAGTGGTCTTTTTTTTTGTATCGGGGGTTTATTACATTTTTATTTTTTTTTCCCTGCTTTTATAGTTACGTTACTGGTTTCGTTATTGTACTAAAAGAACCTACGCACACACAAATTTACAGTTGTTTATGACTTAAGAGTTTCTATCAATATGGCATAAGAACCTTTCACCCGCACCAATAAAACCTCAATATCTTGGAGACGATTGTTTCTATTTCGACCAAACATAGCTAAGAACCATCTCGACGAACCAGACTTTCGATTAAATAACACCGCCTTCAAATCCGTCCACGCTTTTGGCCGCGACTTAGCCACAGACAGAAACACAGATCGATAGGTCAAACTTATAACACCCCTCTTTTTAGTCGGGGGTAAAATTCAGCACAGACAATAAATAGTTTACAGATTTCGATAGTTTGGTATTTAGAAGTTCATAAACCAATCTTGTCGGACCATTTAAATCAACCAGTACATTTACGTGGCAGGCAGCCAAGACAAGTTTTCCCAGAAAGCAGTACTCATATCTAAAGGCATGTATATCTAAAGGCGTACAGACACAGACAGTACCTGCACGTTGGCTAAAATATCATTGCATACGTTACCTAAAAGTATATTTCCATTCTACCGCTCCTAGACAGTAGTAGCCTGCGTAGATAAGTGTCGGCGACGGTCGACATATTCGACGGGAATGTTTTAGCGATGCTAGTACGTAGTTAGTACGCGTGAATGATTTAGCCTGCGACAATTAACGTGGCTAAAAGTGGAATGCAGTAATCTTATGACTCATACCAATACACGTATCACCAATTTAATTTTCCTGACCTGGGCTGGTACAACTTCCTGTAGATCTTAATGCAGTTAGCTTCGTTAATTTCGTTAGCTTGTAATCAGGCAATCAATTACAATATATCGCATCTTACTAATACTGTAAATGCGATGCAAGTTAACCGAGTATAATAAAAGATATAGTTCTTTTTAAATTATTTTGATAATCATCATTTCATTTATTCTCAAAAAAAAAATGTTACGATATTTATTGGTTAAATTTACTAAAGGGGAACACTTTTAAATAATTGCTTTTAATAATTTTGATATAATACCAGGTAAAATCCCTAAGAATTCAATGTGTAAAGGAATTCTAAACATAAAAAAAAACAATATGTATACTATATTTTATATGCAGTTCTAGAAACCACATAAAAGACTTGAATAGGAAGTATAATTATCACCTACATACCAGTCAATTGATACCCAAAGAAGCGGTTATTAGTTGTGTTCATTCGCTTATTTCTTACTACACTATCAAATTGATACATGTTGCGATCTAATTCTGATAGTAATATCAAACTAAACATTTTTTTAATACAAAGATATAAGTTGTGATGCCCCTCACTTACAGTTGTTTGAATTGGGATATCTGAGTCTCATGCGATTCTCGAGTCCTATTTTCTTTGCTACCTTTATATAAGAATAGAATATAAATGATATAAGGAATGTAATACTTAGAAAAATAAAACGTAAAAGGGCATAGTTCATATCTGAAAAGGAGTTCAAAAAACACTCAGAAAAAAATAATCAGGTGAGAAATAAAGTAGTGACTAACTAAGTAACTGGTATTTAATAGAATCCCTGGAACAGTTTTAATATTATATTTAGTCAGATATTTTCAGTACAAATAGAGTAAGTGCAATGAGTTTCACAAAAATCAAGGGATTATTAACAGTCAAGTTCTAAATAAACAACCCTACTGGTTATGCAATATAAATTTATTACAATAATTAGCCTAGAAATCCACTATAAAACCTATTTTTCATTTACAGCTATTTGAGAACTTAATACTGAATTATGGTCAGCAATTATAAATAGTCATGATTAATTAAAATCTAATGTCATCTTATCTCAGAATTTCCTAGCTTCTACTTCAAAGAATATTCTTACAAGATAACCTAAATTGTACTTCCGTAGAAAAGTAACTATTTCTGATTTCACAAACTAAATTAATCCTTAAATTATGTCACCGTAAGTACCTAAGTACTACAATAAATATATCAGCTTACATATCAGTACATAGTAAAGTATTCTATTCATATTTTCTAAGAGATAAAATGAGGTCCAACTAAATCTATAGGTTTCCTGACGGCTTCTCCTAGGTGGTCTGGCATGTAGACCAGAGTAGAGTAACTAGTGCTCCGGAGCGTACTGCCTACACTAGCACGATATACTCTGCACTACTAGTGTACTTAGCACGAAACCTAGAGATTGAAAAAACCTTTAATAACACAAGTACAAGTAAACATACTAACAGATAAGGGCTACCTTCATAGCATTAATTGTAACTATAAGACATAAACTACCTCTCCTTCCTAATCTATGTTGTATTAATGCTATGTAGTGCTCGCAATAACCTAAAATATAAATTTGACTATCCTAAGAATAATCTGTCACTAACAATAAAGGGAGCTGAATTTGTGATGTGATGTTGAATGTAAGAGTAAAAAAATGGATGTGATGTGATTGATAATAATCATAAATGTACATACATGAATTAGAATCGGCCACCTCTTCCTTGGTTGCCACCACCACCACCACCATAGTTGCCGCCGCCGTAACCACCGCCACCACTGCCGCCGCCGCCACCTCCTTGGTTCACGTTATAAGGCGTCGACCTATTGTTGCTATATTGTTGGTTACGTGTGGGACCACCGCTGTATCCCTGTTGATTGTAATTACCAAAGTCTTGGTTGCCCCACCCTCCTCTTTGATTACCACCACCGCCCCCCCCATAACCACCACCTCCACCGCCTCCTTGGCTACCACCCCATCCTCCTTGATTGTTGTCCCATGGATTAGAATTGTTCCATCCTCCTTGATTGTTTCCATAGCCACCTACAACAGATATTTCTTTTTTATTTCATTAAATTTAAAGTAAACTCTAAAAATATTCAACTTGTTTCAAGGATAACAACATACCACCATTGCCCCAATTATCATTCCTTCCTGAACCTCCACCTCTACCTCCTCTTTGGTCAGAACCATCCTTGGGTAGTGCCTTCTTAACATCCAGTTGTTTACCACTAATTTTGTGTGGAGCATTTACTGTAAAACAAATGAAACTTTAGTAAATGTATTAACATAATATCTTTTTTAGTATTATAATTGTATTTATGTTCATCGACTTGCGTACCAGATCATCCTTAGAATTGAAAGTCAGGTATAGCTTTAGTCGATGTTATACTTTCCACAGTCAGAGGAAGCCAGACCTGAACATTGAATTTTCCATTCTGGGGCAAAGCTGTGGCAAAAGGTTAACAATACTTGAATCTAATATACTTACAGCAAATTTTGTCAACTGGGTCGTAATCGTCAAATTCAACAAATCCAAATCCACGCTTTTTTCCAGTTCCCTTATCTGTTACTATGCTGACATTTTGGACGTTTCCATAATTAGAAAAATATTCTCTTAACTGATCCTCATCGTGGTCATCTTTTATTCCACCAATAAACAATTTCTTTACTGTTGCCCCAGCTTCTGGGTTTTTGATGTCTTGCCTTGCTACTGCTCTTTTGGTTTCGACCATGCTGAAAAATAAATTACATTAAATTCAAATGTTCATTCTACACATAACTTGACGTTAACGAAAACATTAGACTTCTTGACCCCACAGAAAATGCCACGTGTTAGTGAAGCAAATTCGTAACATTCACCAAGTAGTGTCTATAGTTGTAAGCAGCATAAAACGTGTGAACGCATAGTACAGCTCTCGTAGTTAGGCTGCATTAAGAATTAAGGGCAACACTCACCGTCCATCAATACGATGTGGCCTGTTATTTTGCGCATCATCAACCATGTGCGCCTTTGAATATGTGATAAACCCAAACCCTCTTGATCTTTTTGTTTTCGGATCTTTCATTACAACTACATCTACGATTTCGCCCCATTTTTCAAAATGCGCTTTTAAAGATTCATCAGAGGTCCGATAGTTCAATCCACCGATAAAAATTTTGCGATGTACCTCGGGCTCGTCCTAAAAGTAGAACAAGGCGTTACAAAATGGCGGAATGCCCACTTACAAAAGAGTAACGCGTACAATTATTAAAAACATTATTGAAACCGTATACTTTAGTTATCACAAAACAACATCAATAGCAATCATATAATAAAATAAATGTTAAGAATAATTATATTAAAAATACTTACAAAACCATCGTCCCCGTTTTGAGGCCTCATATTGACCACGTTACTAAATACAAATAATAACTAAATAATACCAAAAACTCTGCAAAATTGAACTACTTTTCGGCGCAAATAAATCTACAAGAAGTTACAAATATTTTTCTCTAAAATGCACGTCCGGACCTAACCGACGCCACGCCAAAAAGAAAGATGGATGTCGGATAATCTTCGATCACTCAATATTTCTAGGTCGCAACTCGCAAAGGTTCGGGAATCGGGCTTCGGCGTCGCCTAGGGATGTTCGATGATCATCGATGTTTTTGTATGAACGATATCGTAACATCGATGTTAACTCACGGCTTCCCACTCAACTAATAATAATAATAATAATATCTCAGCCCTCAGGACAAATTACACACATTGATCTAAGCAAATTTATAAGTAAGCAAATTATTGACTTGCGTTAAGGCTGTTAGACAACGATAAAAATACATAGAAATAAAATAAATATTTTGCGTTTTTAATAGTCGCAGTGGAGTGGCGATTTCCCCGGGACTAGCAGCATTAATAAATGGGACACGTTGAGACAGATATATATGAAGCGCAAAGTCTACGAAGCGTTGCCCGTAACAAAAGTGGAAGGCGTTGAATGCCGGTTATTACGAAAAGTAAATGAAACTATCGTATTAATCGAGTAAAAGACGTGGAGCCATCTTACGCTCAGGCTAGCTGTCTCCATACACCACGAGATAGTTGTATATGAAGACCGAGGGGAAAACCTTCAAAAGCTCAGGCCACATCATGTTTTAGGACCAACCAACCCCCCGGGCAACGGGGGAGATACAGAACCAGCATCAAAGAGTGGCTCGGAACGACTACAGGAGAAGGCAAAAGCACAACAACAAGCCGAAGCCTCCATGTCAGAATCAAGCCCCACATCAAAATCATTCATAAAGGCAATCCCAGGCGCCGTCCATGGTAAAAGCATCAAGAACCTCACCAGGTAAGAAAGTGTTGTGATGACCAAGAGGAAAATCTCCAATACCCTAGGTCACGTGGTACACCAAAGCCCACCAGCCCCATGGCAGTGGTGGTAATGTTGTCACGGCCAAATGCACCAAGATTATACTAGAGGATATGATCCTAGACAAAGCATATTAACGAACTTCGATGCTTGGACCGTGCCAATACTAAACGGGGTTCCAGGATGTGGCAAAACCACGTGGATAATATCGTACTTCAACGCGGAGAAGGACGTCATCGTTACAACCACAACTGAGGCAGCTACAGATCTAAGAGAGAAGATCTCTCAGCGTATTGGACGACGAATCAAATAATCTAGTGCGTACGATGGTCTCTGTATTAGTATATGAATTGAAAGAGTCAGAAAACTATCACCGTTTGGTGGTAGACGAGGCTATTATGAACCATTTCGGATCCATAGCAATGGCTACGCGGTTGTCTGGCGCTGGTAAAATTCTCATCATCTGTAAAGTAAACCAGTTACCTTACATTGATAGAGATAATCTACTCGAGATGAGATACTGTCGTCCCACCCTGATAACGTCCATCATCAAGGAATTACTATGCATACATCGGAATTCGTTAGTTCTAGAAACTAGTGCAGTCCTTAACAATGCTTATTTACACAGGATCAAAAATACCCCTATCCCAACCCAATACCCTCTACTTAGTACACAACCAGGAAGGGAAGATAACATTGTCAAACGAGGGTTATGAATCAGGCGAAGGGTCGCGTATCTTAACCATACACGAAGCACAAGGACTCACTTTCAGCTCCGTTTTTATAATTAACACCAGGAGTAAGATGTAACGGCATGGTAGCGTTCCCCATGCGGTTGTAGCAGTGTCGTGTCATAACGAGAGCTGTGTGTATTTCACCGACACTGCGAGCGATGAAGGTGACACAATACAACATTTTAGAATATAATACCAAGATGGCCATAAAAAAGAGAAACGTTGCTAAAGTGGAAACCTTGCTCGTTATGAGTGAAAAAAATAAAAATAACAGTAGGCCACCACAATGGTGTTTTAGTAGGAAAGCGTTAATGAGAAAATATAAGAAATTTATACATGCTAACTTTTAATAATATTTTTTTATTATATATCCAACACTTAAATACTACATATTATACATTGTAAAAAAAAATAAAACAAATAAAGTATTTTAAAAAAATGTATATATATTTATATAAGTGTACGTAATTGCTGTGCAAAGGACTTACTAATATAGTTTTTTTAAGAAAGCTGTACTAATAGACTCCTTTTTGAGTATGTTATCACAAAATTCAACGATTAAGCGATAGAAGTGAAAATTAATATATAAACAGAAATACATACCAATACACATTAAATACTGCGGATATATTTAATAAATGACAAAACCCACAAATACAAACAATTATGCTCATCACATACATCAACGCCATCTGAAAGACTGTTTTCAAAAGCTGGTTCTGTTTTTGATCGATTAAAAGGGTTTCTTTACACATGTATTCGATATTTTTCGTAGAGTTATTTAATAAAAAATATTGGAATATGTAATAATTTGTACAATTCCTAGTAAGTAAGTTGTAACTATTTCACTATATTGCATTTCTTGGTCAATTAATAATTAAAAAATCATCTATGTTTAGTTTTCGATTAATATCGAACATTGATGTTGAGTTTTTGATAATGGCTGTCAATATCGATGTTTTTCTAATATCGATCCCTGGCGTCGCCCTTGCTAGTTGCCAGTTGCAAAACTTGCAATACAAACGGTAATTGCCAGTGCTGCCATTTTTTTATATCTTTTACTTTATCCTCTATTTGATCCTTTAATATAAATGACTTAGTATTTAATATAATTTAGTAACTAATTTAAATCAATTGTAATTGAATTAAATTAGTTACTAAATTATTGAATCTAGGATTCAAGTTTGACTAATCTGTGAAGTCAACCTATTAAGTAGTTATAAAGGGTTCTTACGAGACCCATTCACGGTCCTGCATGACCACTACTAACAATAATGCTCAAGGGGTTCCACACACGTTTTTGCATGTACTATACATGAAATATACCTTCAAAATATTTTTTAAACAAAATTTCTTAACGAGTCTCCATCCCGTTAATAATGAATTTGATTTGCTGAAATCATTACATAACGAAATGTTGTATGATACGTGTATGAGTATCAAGCACACAAGTATTGAGCGGATTATATCTTATTTTACCTTAATATTTACCTAAAATTTATAAAATAATTAATTAATTTATAAATTAAGATAAAATTTCAGATTTGATTTAGTTATGTACAGTTATAGGCTTAGAGAAGGAATAATTACAAGAAGGAAATATATGGCAAAATCACTTCGAAAGTCAACAAAAAGCGTTTGGAACTTTGTTCCTTTTGTTTTGTTCAAATTTATCACTTAATCCATATCCATACATAGTTTCATTCATTTGTATTTTTTATAATAATAATCTATTATTAATATTTATTGAAAACTTTAATGTTATATTTTAACCAGATATTAAATGGATATGTTATAAATTGGTACAAAAAAAGATAACATTGTATTATCTTTCATCCAAGCCAATATACAAAGAGTTATCGATAAAGAGAATTCCGCCATTTATTTATCAGTTTTAGTAAGAAACAACGATTTTCTTCATGTCTCGATATCAGATTACCTATGAGGAAATAACACAGTGAATGGGCCGCTTAAGGTATAGTACATTCCTTGGTCTATGACATGTCAACAAAAACTTGAATCTGGCAATAACAGAATATTGACTATTGATGCTTGATAGCCGTTTGTTTATTGATAATATTAATCAAATTCTGAAAACAATTTTCTTATTTTAGATAGTTTACATTTCTATCTAGCTAACTATTACTTGCTTGAGTGGCGATTAGATTTTGACGTTAAAAAAAACGACTCATCCTTATTACAATTAGTAATAAGTGTTAACGACAAGTATGAAACCGAGCGGTGGCGGCGATGACTATGTAAGTAAAAAGAAATTTATTCATAAATTTTATTTTGTGTTCCTAAAATTTTTACTTTAATATTTACATTTTTCAGGAGGGTGACGACCTATTACAGGAAGAACCTGAACACACAAGAAAATTGTTTATAGGCGGACTAGATTATCGCACTTCAGACACGTCATTAAAGGAATTTTATGAACAATGGGGTGAAATTGTAGATGTTGTTGTTATGAAGGATCCTCAAACAAAGAGGTCTCGAGGATTTGGTTTTATAACATATTCACGGGCTCACATGGTTGATGATGCTCAAAAAAATAGACCTCACAAGATTGATGGCAGGTAACTAACTAACAGGAGATAATTGAAGTTTATATTCACAGAAACAAATATAGTGTGCGGTTTTTTACTCTTCCAATTAAAAATGTATGCATTACAAGAGGACTACATTAATAAATAGCAAATTAATTACTGATTTTGATTAGTGACTAAAAAGCTTAGATTAATTAGTTTTTTTTAATGATTAATTAGTTAATTCATTTTATTTGAGAAGGCCATGAAAGCACCACCAAGTAATAGTTGATTTTCAATGTGCAAATTGGAGCTATGAGCTTATCTCACCTTGAGTCAACTTTGACCAATGTTATGATTAATTTATTATACTTTATTTTTTCAACCTAATCTTTATTAATTGTAGACTTTATTATTCTATATTTATATGTTTTATCTTCATATTCATTAATACAAAAGTAATTAACAGTATTTATGGCAAATATGCCAATATACTATATTGGTAATTCTTTTTTTTTTATTTTTCAACCTAATCTTTATTAATTGTAGACTTTATTATTCTATATTTATATGTTTTATCTTCATATTCATTTATACAAAAGTAATTAACAGTATTTATGGCAAATATGCCAATATACTATATTGGTATTTCTTTTTTTTTTTTATAAATAAAAATTGTATATATACAAAAAAATGTTTACATCATTTAATTTAAATTTATTATAAATGTAATTTATGATATAATATAGTCAAGCAATAGTTGAATACTTTAATCATTCCCTAATTTAAAATAATTTCAGAATTGTGGAACCAAAAAGGGCTGTGCCCCGAGAAGAGATTAAAAGGCCAGATGCTAGTGCAACAGTTAAGAAACTGTTTGTTGGTGGACTTAAACAAGATATTGAAGAAGAAGATTTGCGAGAGTACTTTAGCATATATGGAGATATTGTGTCAGTTAGTCTAGTAACTGAAAAGGATACAGGAAAGAAACGAGGCTTTGGCTTCATTGAATTTGATGATTATGATCCAGTTGATAGAATATGCTGTGAGTAAATGCTCTATCCATAAATTATTTAGGTATAGGCTTTTTATTATAATTGAAATTATTTAATTTTTTTCTGCTACTGATTAATTTATGTATTTATGTAATTTACTGATTAATTTATGCTACTAATTAATGTAAATTTGCAAAAATAAATATTTGAATGATTTACTGTATATTAAATAGTAGTACTTAAGTAATTTGTATGTAATAAGTTTATTTATTTCTAAATTTAGCATTAGGTAAAAATTATTGTAACATTTTGTATGTTATAAACATCTTAACACTTATTTTTTAATACTCTGGTTGGTCTATTCATCTTAAGATAACAGAGTTAAGATACATTTTAAAATAAACAATCATAATATCACCTGCATAAGAGGAATTAATGAGACATACTTCCTATCTCTCTGTAATGTAACTGTGTTAATGTCCATGTTCATTAATTTTTTATTAAAAATTCATTTAAATAATTCAGTAAATTTATGAGTAATGTATTTCGTTTAAAATATGTATTATCTAAATTGTAACATTTTGTAAGAATATTATTTTTACACCAAATATTTCAAGCAAAACCAAGTGAATAATATTTACATATTAATCATTATTTTAGTGCAAACAAGTCATAAGATTAAAGGCCGTCGCCTAGATGTGAAGAAAGCATTATCTAAGACCGTGATGGCGGCGGGAGGAAGCAGAGGCCGGGGAGGAGGAGGAGGAGGAGGACGATGGAATAACAGACAGGGACAAGACTGGGGGAATACAGGTTGGCATATCTTTTAAGGAGTTTTATGTTTTAGTTGCTATTTATGGTTACATAAAGAAAAATAATACAATTAAATAAATAAATTTAATAAATGAAATGTATTTAAGAATTGAAAGATATCCAAAGATAAAAATCTTCTTATTTTACCTGAACTCTGTCTCTGTCCTTCAGACAGTACATTTGACTCAGGTTATGAACAAGGTGGATGGAGCAATCAAAACCCATGGGATAATTCGGGAAACAATTGGGGCAATCAAGGATATGATCAAGGAGGTTGGGGTCAAGGGGATTTTGGTAGTGGATATCAACAGAACTATGGTGGAGGACCGATGCGTCCTAACTTTAGTAATACCCGACAACAGCCCTATAATGCAGGTATTTAAAAATTATTAGTTTCTGCTTGCAATAATAGCTGGGAGAACATATAGTTTATAATAAATGAAGATAAATTGAAATAATTTCTAATATTACAAAATATTACTTATATATATTAACCTAACTTATTAAAATATATTGACTTAGGTAGTGGATACAATAGCAGCTCTACTACACCTAACTTCAACAACAATGCTGGCAACACTGCCACCGGCAGCAACCCCCGTCGCTTCTAAATAATCTCTTGTGAGTATTGCCAGTTCTATTTATTCTAGTATACAATGCGATGATTAAATAGTAATTTTTATTTATAAATATTTTAATACCATTATTGTGTTTATTATAAATTAAATAGTAATAAATAATAATGTGACTTGCTTACAAAAAACTATAATAAAAAATATAATTTATGATTTTATATTATAATTATAATATATATTATACACATAGAAACTTCTGAAATCAGGCAATACTAGTGTGTACCTTTTTATACAACATTTCTTTTTTTTTCTTGGTTAAAACAACCTAACTATTTAAAAATTACAAATAATTTATTCAAAACCCATTTTTATATTTTACATACTTTATTTATTAATTGATACACAATACTTGTTTAATATGAATTGCTAGTTTTAAGCAAATCATTCATAACTAAACATTTTTGAATGCATAGGTCTCAAGCTTAGTTGAAGCTAGGCAGGGAGATAGATAGACCAGGAGTAGATAGGCCAGGAGCTAGCTAGAAGTGGACAACCGCATTAATAATTATTTATCTTAGCCCTTGTAAGGTATTGTGTTCGCAATGTAGACATTTTTCGTTATCCGTCACATTTTTCAACACAGTTGTTACATGCACAGCCCTGTTTCGCTGTTATTAATAGTAAGAGCTGTGGTCTAGGAGGCGTTTAGATTTAAGTATTATTGTATGTATTTTTAATACAAGCACATTCCACTGATTTTGAATTTTATGCAATATAAGGTGCATTTTTTTTTTCTTCTTATTAAATGTTATTTATATTATTGGGCTTGAATATTGAAATTGAATCCGAAGATTAGATGTTAAGGATTTGTGGGTTTTTAAATGAAATAATTAACTATTTTATTGTAATAATTGTTATATTTTAAATTAATATAATGTTGTTTTCCTTCATATTTTACTTCTTATTATAAATGTAGAATTACAATGTTCTATTTTGGTGTGCAATAAATTAAATTGATACTGTTTTCCATGGACTCTTCTACTCTTTGGACAAGCCTCCGTGCGTGGAAAAGGCCATGGTAAGTGGACTATAATAAAATAAAACTATTCAATAATAATAACATCTTTTATTTCAATCCTATAACACTGACTACTACTAATGGCTGTTCTGACTAGTTTTATTTACACCTTACCCTACGATAACATCTATCTGATATAGATATATATATATATATATATATATATATGTCTCTATGCCCTAATGTCATTATTATTTTTTTTAATAGTTACGTAACTCCTATAGTAAACTATATATAGTGTTATACATTTTTTGTATTCTGGTAAAACAAAGAATTTATACAATTTTAACATAGTTTGAACATATTTAAACTTTTTCAAAAATGAAGACCATGAACTAAGATAAATCTTTGTTCTACAAAAAAAATATACATTTAAATGAAAGTTGTATATATTCTTAAATAAAAATTGGTGAACATTTTCAATTAGCAAATATTTTAAAACCCGTTAATTTCATTTATTATAATTTGTCAAAGTGTTTTAAGCTTCACTCTGCATTAAGTAAGGTTATTTGTCGTGATTAGGTTGAGTTGGCAGGCAGGGACATGGTGGCGTGTATGAAGCACTAAATAACGGAGGAAAAAATCCTGAGGCGGCTGCCAGTTGTCTAGAATGGAAAACTTTGTTATAAATTATTTGAAAACCTTAATTAATGCTATAGTTTCGTAGTGAAATAAATATAAGGTTCGGTTATAGTCCAAGTATAAAAGTATAATAATGCAAAATAACTTTGAATTCTTAACCTGTTTAAAAATGTAAATGGTGACTGAGTAGTGACTGGTTTGATAGTGATATAAGAAAAAAGTTGATATACCTGTATTGCTGATCCAAATGGGCTTTTTCAATTCTTTTGTCTTTAGCTCTTCTGTTTTGAAACCATATTTTTACTTGGGTTTCGCTAAGTGTCAAAGCTGATGCTAGCTCGCACCTAAAACGATGATTAGTGAATAAATACACTCAATTATTGTTTTTACTGCAAGAATTAATATACGGGATGCAAAAACACTCTAAAAAGAGACAATTTTGACGACCAATGTTGTTGAAAACAGAAAAATCATTTATAATGTACCTTCGTGCTCGAGCAACATATTCTCCTCTGGCGTATTCCAGTTCCAGTCGTAATGTTTGATGTGCTGAAAATGTGGTTCTCTGTCTGCGCGGTCTATTTTCCTTTCGCCGCCTACGAGCCACTACAACACAAAAACAGAGTTTTGGGTATATTTAAATACATGTAAAACAGTATTAGTGGATCACAATTCTTACATTTTTAGTATTTGTAGAAACCAAAAAAAAAAATACATGAATTATAAATTGCCAGCGATTCGTCCGTGCTTAAATTCGAGTTCAGTTTACTAACATTGACATTAAAGCCAAAAACATTAAAGTTTTATCTAACAAAAATAACAAATTTAGTTTAATCGTGATAGGTAGGTAGGTACTATTAGCAGATCTAAGGTACCTGCGGCAAATAAGAACCCCCTTAATTCAAACTGAAATATTTTCAATATGTTAACTATACGATTAATAAATAAGACATCAGACAAATATTATTTTTATTAAGAGTTCTACAGTTCCAATTTTTTTTCAAGTTTCGAGATTCACTACCTACAAAGTAGGTACTTAATGGTTTAAAAAGAACCGTATTAAAATATAGTTTTATTAGGTTCTATCAATAGGAACACAACATCTTCTTTTCTACTAATGTTAATTTCTAATGAATTACGCTTTCAACAAATCAAAAATTGCTTTAAGAGAATTTAATAAAGTAACAATAAATAAAGATTCTATGGTTAGCCGTTCAATTGATCTTTTATACGTTTTATTCTTTTATGCTCAAGGTATATCTAATAAATAAGTTAGGAGTGGATTTTCAGTACTGGCTACCTTATTCCCGTGTTTTTATTGACAACCTACCTTTTTTCATTTCAATTGTGCAACAAAATACTTGTATTACTTCAGTTGTAGCGCATTAGTATTGTATTCTTTTTTTACTAAGTGCTTTAACAAGGATCCACATTTCAAAACACAACATTATGAAGATTATGTTAGTTAATTAGTTTTTTAGTTTAGTAAACACAAACGTAAGAAGACTAATGAATTTTTAAAAAATATTTTTATTAAATAAAATAATATTTAAAGAAATGAATGACAGAAAATATACAATTTTTAATTATAGTTATAAAAAAAATCATCAAATGTTTTATACAAAAAATGAATGATTAGATCAGTTGAAAGATCGGTTGGATATTTTGTGAAAATCAAATAAAACATTTTATTGTTAACTAGCTTTTGCCCGCGGCTTCGCACGCCTTAAATTCGTAGTAAAGCAATTCCCCTTTCCCTTTTTATAGGACTTGTTTTAAATGATACAATCAAAATTACGACATCGGCAGATATCGCTCAGTGTCAAAAATCTATTTAAAGTTTTTAATAAGGATACCATATTAGATACTGTATTTTATTTATACCTCTCTTGTTTTTACTTTAACGTCCATTTAAATACTTTTTAAACAGAGTAACTTAATAACCATTCTAACCTTATATCACACTTCTATATTTTCATTGAACATAATTAAAATATGAACATACAAACTTGAGGAGTTCTACCATACCATTTTGAGACGGTTTACATGGTTTCATACTATAGTGCGCCGACCGACCGTACCGCCGCAAAAGGCGATGTCCCTGTATTTTAAATCTGTAGTATCTTCGAAAATATTCATTTAAATTACATGCTGTAAAGGGCTATATTGTTCCATATTAAATGTAAAATGTATTTAAGACATTTAATTAGATAAGGATTAATGCTGTATTGCTTAAAATAGCTTCGTAAATAAGTCATTATTTCGCGTAAAAAGTAAAGGATAAAAATTGGCTATTGTTGGTTATTCCTAAGAGATAAACATATAGCATCGCGGACTTTCTTGTAGAACTTTTTAGGGTTTACAATATGTACTTAGTACATTATTTTGATCTATCTCGTAAAGTTCAGCCAGCGTTTGCAATGTAAGCACAAAACAATGTGTTTGTTTATGACTTCGCAATAGAAATCTTGAAATTATCAATGGTTCTCTAATATATTAAGTATGTTATTATACATATAAATAAACCTTCCTCTTGAATCTATCTACCTACTTAAAAAAAATCATCAAAATCCGTTGTGTAGTTTTAAAGATCTAAGCATACATACAGACATAGGGACAGACGCGAAAAGCGACTGCTTTATACTATGTAATGATGGTTGACGGTAATTCAATAGAATATTACACACGAAAAGACAGTGTTTGAAATGTGCGAAAGATAAAAAAGAAAAACAAATTAAAACTTCATAGTAATAATATTTAATAAAATATGGTTTCTTCCATGTCCATGGACATATAGGAAGTGATTTAAATTTTAATCTGAGCACAAAATTGTAAGAGCTCCCAAATCCGCGCCATATTGTCACTTGTCCCGGAAGCGTCAGTGAAGCCTTGCGGAGGGTGAATCACGATCATTTTAATAATCAGTTGGTAATATAATATTCAAGTATCGCGATGACCATATTATTATGAGTATTCGGGCTCAGGTTTCGAGATTTTACAATTTTTTTTTAAGGATTCATCATTAAGATACAGTAATGTGTTTGAAAATATCTATAAACATGTAAGCCTTAGCTTTTAAGACTTGTTAAGCTTATTTAAATTTTAATAAATATTGATTATCAATTTTTACAAATTGATGCTAAATTCATCGAGACGGGTAGCGATACAGTAGCTCAATTTTTAGAGCGACGGGACAGTTTTTCCCAGAGGTCGCCGGTTCCCTGCCCGTATCGATTTATTTTTCTTTTTTTATTTATTAAAACACAGGTATATTTAATAAATTGGTCATGTTTCTAATTTGAAGACTGACTGAAATGTTTATACAGTAACAAACCTATGAATAAAAGTTGAACCCGTAATCACATATTAGACAAGTTATTATATTTTTTTTTAAACTCTCAGAACCGACATCGTAACATGTAAGTATTTTACTCACTATGGCTAAAATTATCGTAAACTGAGAATTATTCGTTACCTATATAGGTCTTAAATTTTCATAAATTATATAATTTCAAGCGTAAAAAAGATAACATTTATTAAGCATTCTTAATAAAACGACATGTTACAAAGTTCTAATATCTATTAAGGAAATCTCTATCTAACAACTGTTTCCGATGTGAAGCACTGCAAAATCCGTTTATAATGTCCGGCAATTTGCGATTATTACACTCTGCTTGAGCCTTACTAAAAAGCGTATTAAATAAACAAAAAAGTTTCCTGTACACGCTTTGTCTTACTATTTTTTGTATTGTAAATCTGTGACGCCTTTTATAACTATATACCGCCTATATACCGTTTTTTTGTAAAATGCTGAAGATAGCTTTAACTGGATTTCACTATTTTCGGTTTTACTTAACCCTATGTATTTTGTCTCAATGTATTTTGTCTTTCTTCTTTACTTTTAAAAAAGCAGACCGAACTGAGCAATTGAAATTTTATCCGGAAATCAATCTGATATTTCGTAGGTATAGTGAAAATAAGCGGATACTGCTATAGCAATAACTATAGCAACGAAAACGTTGTAAATATTGCTTACCCTAACCGGCCTTTTGGATAATGTTAGCTAAAAAAATGCAGTTACATTAAAAAAATTAATTTTAAATTTATTTATTTACATTTAAAAAAAAACTGTCACTAGAGATGAAACTAAGATCAAAAATCCAAATGTCAATCTAAAACGCACCTACTTTATGAACAATTTACCTGATATCTAGCTAAATATCTAAACTAGATCTAGGTTATTTTAATTTGTTTGGTAGTAAGTTCCAGACTTTTATGAACCAAGAAGACCTTAAACTCTTTTTAATGTAAATCAAACAATTGATCGAAATATTATTTTACCTAATATGTATAGAGCTTAATAAATGAAAAGCTACTACAGTAAAACAATTTGCAAACAGAGAGTTTATCATTTGCGACAATTCGAACAATGCATTTCCACGCATGTAGTCTGTCGTAATTTTCTATGCGAAATAAGCTCCTATCCAACTCGTATCAGTTTGAGACCGAACTAGATGCACGATTAATTCAATAAACATGTGTATTAATGAACACACATACAACTGTTTCATATAGTTTTTTACACAATACAAGACAATATAACCAAAGACTGAACAATGGTTCGCATGATCCCTGTCGTTATATAAGATCAAAACAGTGCGTGAGAGATCGCTAAAAGTATTGTACCATCTAATGATGCTCATGATAATGTACCAAATTGTACTACCATGAAGACCTTCATGTTATTCTTAAATGTCATTATTTATACGGATTTCTTATTTCTATTATATGATCATATATGTTGCGAGAACAGGTCTTTTATAGTTTCTATTATGTTATTATCAATCTTATTAAAAAGAAACAGCAGAATTTTATTTGTAAAGTTTTAGCTGTACTTAGTTGTTTTTTCTATGAGTTTATAGATGACAGTTTTTCTGAAATGATAATAAAAATGAAAAGGGTGCGTGCTGTTGTCTATGGGAGCTGTCAGCTGTGGTCGCTCGGTCCTTACATGTGTAATTGAACCGTAATAAGGGCTTAATCTCACCGAGTGTTGTCACATTAAATCATCATGCACTCAATTGAGGTGAAAGTGAATGGAGTATCGATTTTTACAACCTATTTTAATGGGTAGCTAATAATTGATGTAAAATTTTTGATGGAAAACAACTTATTTTTAAAAATATAAAGTTTTCTATGAACAACAAACAAATTTTGTTTGAATGTCATATACGTAACTACGTAATAAAAGCCCGTAGCATTGTAACAGGTTAAGAAAGTAATAAGAAAACTAATATGTTTACAGTTTAATAAAACTTAGAAGCTACCACGATACTGACCGTACCGATATATTTATACAACTATTTAGTCTTCCCCTAAATTATTGTTTTGTTATTTGCGATTAAAAAATGATTGTGAGTAATCATCATTCTAACAATGCGATAATAGGACGTGTATGTATTGGGGTTGCTTCCCTTAATATTCATTACCTATCCCCTAATTACAGATTCGTTCGACCATCATCCATTCAGATGAGAGATTACACCTGACTTGTTTCTTTTTTGTTTTCAATTCTATCGAAGATATTGATATTGTTGAGAATGTTTGCCTCAATAAGCTTGAATTGAACGTTAGCATCTGATAGAACCTTTTCAGATAGAAAAGAAAACTACTTTCCTATCTACAATTGTAAATGATATTGATTTCGCTTTGTCTTCCCTTCAAATATATTATTTATTTAAAAGCATTTTTTTTTTTTTGTAATCACTCACTCACGATATTACTCGACGTCACTGCTTAGTTTTGTCTTTAAGTATATTAGTTTTTCGATCAAGTAAATTAATAAATTATGTCCTTAATAATTTTAAAACTTGTCATCGACACAAATGGCAATAGCTATGTATTATATATAAACATTTCTAATAAAACCCAATACAATAATATCAAATAACTTAAACATCGGTTGGATAAACACGCCTCAAATCTAAATCCACTCAAATACGTTGTAAAACGAGAACGATACAAATTGTGGCTAATGTAAATCACAATGTTATGTTTCCAGAGATTGCCCGCACGTGTTCGCTCCCACGGCGACACCGCTTTATTTTGCGATAAACGTGCTTCCTGACTTTGTCTGTAAAAATAACTTGTTTACTTTTAGTATTTTAAATATATAATGTTGTTAACATAGGTCACCGTTGTAGTTTAAATTTCATTTAGCTTTGTTAATAGATTTAGATTTAAATTTATTAATAGATTTGTCTAATAGATTAAAAATAAATCAACATTAACATTTTTTGATCTCTTTAAGTATCTAACGATAGATCAATATGTTAATATCAAGATTTATTTTACATAAATATCTATTTAGAGGTATAATTGGTCAATGACATTTCGATTTCCAGTATTATATATTTAATTGTAGAATTATATTAAAAATACAAAATTCTTAAACATTTCAGTTATGGTATAAATAAATCAAATTCCAGCAAAATTTAATTAATTCTGAGCTAATTTTCGTTTCAGTTTCACGGACCGTTGTTCTGTAATAGTTATAAGAGTTGAACAATGAGTTTTATAGCATAGGAGAACAGTACTGCCAATTTTCATACGAGAATGAATCTGAATGGGACGCGGCTCGCCTCCACAATGAAGCAACGAAACGTGGTGTGGTAATCGCATCAAACTGAAGCCGGAGTTTCGCCTTCCACATCCATAGACGCCCAGACGTTTTTTAACGACGCGAAAAACCATTATGATTCCATTTTCAACGACAATTCTCATTCTAATAAGCTTATGATTATATTTATATTTTCTTCTTTAAATAATATACAAAGTATTATGTATTACATTTATAAATCTATTCTTTTCCTTTACGTTTAAGTATATTTATTTAATATTAATATTTGTATTGGTAGCGAGTTTCTCCTTTTCTGCTTGTCCTTCGACAAAGGTCTTCTCTTAAACTTTGCATTTTGTCCTGTCCTGTTGCAAGGAGGATTCATTCTGGACCAGCTATCTTTTTCATGTCTTCCCAATGTTTAGTCTGTCCAGGTATGTTTACTCCTTATAACGCGGGTACATTCCGCTACTATTAATCTTGTCCATTTTCTTTCCCTTCTCTTAGCGTGTGCTGTCCATATTTCAGGCATTTGTATACAGTTCGTATAACTTTCAATTCCGTTAGCTACTTTATAGGTACTTTATCGTCACATCTCGTCTCTACTTTTTACTCCTACAACGCTTCCTTCCACTCCATTTTGACATATTTGTATTCTTTTAGGTACTTAGTTTATTGCTCATGTTTGATAATTATATGATTAACACGGAAGTATACAAGTGGTATATATTGCCCTATTTTACCTTTCATAGGTATATCTGTAAAGTTCATGATCTCGCTCAGTGTATGACAGAATGTATTTTTTATATAATATCACAGAACAAATTACACACATTGACCTAACCCCTAAAAAAGCCTAAATATTTTGCCTGTATTAAGGGTGTTGGACAACGATACAAATACATAGAAATACACATTATAAATACTCCGAATATATTTAATAAACGACTAAAACAGAAATACAGACATCTATGCTCATGACATACATGCCTGTTCCTGTCGGGAATCGAACCAGCGTCTGCTCTAACCACTCAACCAACCTTGTGGTTAATAAAATAAATTATTAGCAAGTTTCGGTACAAGACAGTGTTTGTAAGAAACGCATATTATATTGAACGTTTACTCATAAAACTACATTTCCAATTTGGTATCCATGAAATTGCTTTTGATTTAAACGGTATATTTACAGCCTATATCTACTCTGAAAGCGCTTTGTCCCCCTTAAATGATCAAACTACTTTTAATATTGTGCAATTGAGATACCATAAAAGGGTTGCTGTTACATTAGAACTTTGAGAAAAATATGACATAATTTAAGGAAATAAACATCTCATAAATTTAAAACACATATTAGTTTTTTTTGTAGAAAAATATTTACGAAAAAAAGGATGTAGGTTCGTATCTAAGTAAGGTATGATATTATCCTCACAATATTATATAAAGGCAGGTCCGGCAAAGAGTTGGATGAGATGGGATTAAATATCTCTGAAGTATATTTTATCTCCCATCTCGCTATTATACTTATTCAAAGTATTTTTCTAGTGATATTTTATAAGACGCAGTGGAGTCTTTGATCTCTGTTTCTTAAGTTCCTCTTTATAATGTTCCGGTTTAACGGTCACCATGATAGGGCTTTTATTACTTTTATGTGACATACATAAATAAAGTTACATAATTATTGGTTTTCGTAAAAATATCAAATAAATAAATAAAAATTTAAATAAAAATAATATTTAAAACAAAATAAAATCTTTACGAAGACTCGAAATAAATGTCGGAAGACACCTTTGTTTATTTAGATATACCTACCTATATTGTTATATCGAATAAGATGAAATATGTAGGTATCAATTACGTTATTTAAGTTAAATTTTATTAAGATACATATTTTTAATTTGCTACATATACGTATTATACCATTATAATTATAATATACCACGTATGCTACAGTCATTTATGTTTATATCTACCGACCATTTGAGATATAGATATTTTTTTTTATTGGTTGAAATTGCCACTTACGAATTACGATCCACAAAACTCCTGTAATAGGTATACCTACAAAATGTTAAGATATCTATTTCTTAATATTGTCAAGATTTTCCTCAGTTCTGCGAAAATAAATAAATTATATAGGTAATTATTTGAGTGTTAATTGGATGAAAGGGGTAAATTAGCTAATATTTTATTTTTATCTTCTCCGAGTCGAAAAAAACGAGAATTAATTTTATTTGTACACCAATTTATCACATTACCACAACATTTTTTTTCAATTGAAAATCAAATCTTTTCGCTTTTGTTCAAATATAATTTTATCTCCGTAAAGAAGTAGGTATTATATTAAAAGGGTGACTTTCTTCTTTAATTTTGCCTAATCTTAGAGAATAAAGAAGACTTATGTTTAATTTATTAGTTATTTTATGAATTAAAGCTCATTTATTTAAAAAGTTAAAACTAATTTAAGTGATTAAATTAACATCATTTAGATTCAATTTGAAGTAAAGTCCCTAACGAATTAACAGAGCAATAACGTAACTTTTGAATAAAACCTCATAAAAATGGAATGATTCATTCTCTTATGGAAATCTTGATATCATTGATATTACACACGAAAATATTACATAAAAATATTTTAGGCAGAGAGAACATGGTTTAGGTACTAAGTGTCTATTTATCTTTCCAGCCTATTGAGGCCAAAACCCGTTAGATGTACCTAAGCTCAGTTTTCGTATAAGAACAATAACAAATGGTTTCTTTACAAACATACCTATATTTTATTTACAGACGTTCAACCTAATGATAAGTGATCATCATAATACTCATGAACTTCTTAATTTGAAATACAGACGTAAATTAGTTTTATATTTCAGTACTGAGCATCGGGATGCTAATCAGTACCGAAAGTTCCTGAGCTAATAGCTCGAAGCTTTTTTACTAAATAATGTTAGATACCTAGGTACCTAACTCTGCAATGTATTTTTTATAATAAACCACCCCACAAACAAATGTGAGGGTAGGTGTTTTAATGACTGGTATTTTTGAATACGTATTTAGTTTGTTTTTGAATACGTATTTTTAATTTGCAAAAAAAAAAATTAGGCGAATAATTTACAGAATTCAGTTACAATAATGAAAATTGCAGCGTAAAAACTTTCCCAGAGCCCTTTGTGCTTCGCAAATAGCTAATATTCTTATTACGCGGACCAGAAACGGAAAAGTGACATGCTAGGTATAGTAATATTGTTCAGCTCCAGTGGTATTGATGAATGAAGACTTTTATTAAATGTGTAGGTACTCGTTGATATGTTGGAAGTCTTTCAGTGGGTTGTCTTAAAAAATGATTTGTGTGTTGCTCGTAAAATGATTTGTGAAATTTTCTTTGAAATGTATAGTTAGTAGTTGGTGTCTATTTTTTAAATAAATACCTAACCTTTCGGAGCTTTCATTTGTAATTAGATTCGGTAGGTGGAGTTGCGACTGAGAAATCTGAACGCCAAGTTTGTTTTAATATTTTCAGCGTCTGTCCTAAAAGTATTAGCTTAGTTCTGACTAAGTTTGCAGAGACCGTTTTAAATTTATAGTCAAAAATTAAATTAAATTAAATTTATAATCAAAGATCAGTTTTAAATAAGACGGAAATTTGATAAACCATGACTTTTAAGAATTCAATTTGTATTAAAAATGGTAATGCATTCTTAATTAATTATTTACAATGGTAGAAATTTATGGATAATTGATTATGAGAAACGAATTGAACCAATTGTTTTCTTCTTATTATTACTTTGGATTAGATAAGAAGTCGTTCTGAAATTATTACACTTGTATTTTGTTTTGATTTTATATTCTTTACTAAAATAGATTTTACTTTAGATTTAAATCAGTTTTTATAAAAAAGTAATTAAAAAATTAAATGTATTAATTATATATTGTTTAACTATTAGGTACATTAGACACGTGCCACGGTCTTTATAAGAGATTAAAAAAAAGGGGGTTTCCACAGATAAAATATATATATTTTTTATATATTTTAAGGTCATTCAAAATTACAATATAAGTGAAAAGCAACGAATAAGTCAATGTATTCTTACATGATCGTTTTTTTTTACCAAGCGCCGATTGAAATAATATGAATATAATTAATAAAAAAATATTTAAGTAGAAAATAAAACATTCAGTTAAGTATCTATTTAATGACTTAACTGTAGGTTTTAGGTATATAATATTTTAATTATTGTTGTTTTTATTCCTAAAGTTTCTCTTAAAGTCACATTTTTTAAACTCTTAAGCACTAGTACTCGACTATATGCACAAACTGAGTACCTACTTTACAATATAATAAACTACTAATAACTACCTACCTAAAATTGTTATAAAATATTGTATGTGTTGTTTAAAATTATATTACATAAAATACTTACAAAATGCTGCAAGACCTGCTCCAAAGGCCAATTGTTGATGAGGGAGTAGTATCGGGCGAGGGCATATCGGTAATTGTGGGGGTTGTTGCCAAAGAGACGACACCTGTGCCTCTCTGACACTCTCCTCTACTTCGATATCGGAAGATGATTCACTCTCCGATTCAGGAGCGGGTTCTGATGCAGTTTTATTTTGCGGCTGTTCCAAGTGACCGTATATACGAGCAAAGAATTTGCGCGGCGAAGACGGACGTGGTACATGGATAGATGTTTTGGTCTTATCCTTTAAATTTTCATTCATTTTTGTAATTAAAAATAAATTATTTTTAATATTATATCTTATTTTTATATTAAATTATAGATAAATGTAAAATTATTTTTTTAATGACTTTTTACGTAAATTAATTACTTTCGGATCTTAACGCGTGCACATCATTCCCGCAAAGCACGTGGATTGATAGTGTCAGGTTGAGTCTGGATAAAAGCGCCGCCCTCTACGTCCCTCATCCCTTGGGAACCGGAAACCGGTGGAAAGGGTGAATCTGTCCAATAGTAACGCTCCCTGATACAACCCTGCCCACAGGGCGTGTCGGTAATTGATTTGCGTATTGAAATTTAACGGTAAGTTAGAAAAAAATATTAAGTTTTGAAAACTTTTTATAAACCTACTTGGAGAATTTTAGCACAATACGTTTACTTTTCATCTGTTAAGTTGACATGTATTTTGACAGAATACTAATATTAATAAATCATTTAATGTTTTTAAATATAACTTAAACTTTTAGGCTTAAAGAACTTAATTTTTATTTAACATAATGCAGAAATTGGTCTATTTCTTAGTTTTGGTCCACTTGATAATGTGCATTAGGTGCTCAACTGTACCTATTTACAAAGAAAAATCCTCAAGTGGTCTTTCTAATAACTGTAAGTGAACTAGTCCATTTAAACTTAAATTAGATAAGAATCTCGAAATTAGAGATACCCAGCTGTAAGTCTATAAATACGTATATTGACCCTTAAAGTTGTCTTAAAAACTACTATTAAACTATTAAATTTAATATAAATCGCTTTTTATGTGCTTTTTTCTATTTATTATCAATATTGTAGTATACAAAATTCTCTACAATTCTGGTTTAAATAATCTTTTATACGGTGAACCGTTTTCGAGATAGAGATGGAGAGCGCGCGGTCACAGGATTACTTCAGGTCAACCGGTGCCTCCGGTCGAAATAGTATGCGATAAATTTATTTGTATTAAAAGTCAAAAAATGGAATAAGGGATACAAAAACTACAATTTATAACTTCATCTTCATCGTCGTCTTCCGGCTGCTGTTACATTTCATACTAGTCTTCACTATCGTCCTCAACCTTGACATTTAATAGTTGCCTCCGACCTGTCATGTCTAGGTTTTGAGACAACTTTAGGGTGTCTATTTAAAAGTATTTACAGACTTACAGCTGGGTATCTCGAATTCCGAGGTGAACTATAATGACTGGACTAGGTGTAAGGTTTACACTTGCAAGTAACCTTACTTGCATATTATTTAGAAAATTGTTTATCATACGGCTGATATTTATAATATACAAACTTATAATATTACAAATTGCGTATCATATATTTAAATAATTAGTAGAGCTAGATATTTTGGTTGTTGTCTAGCCAAATTACAATTTCGATACTGTTTCTTCTTAGATATTTATTATTATTTCAGATAGTCATCGTTGTCGTTTAGTAGAAAGAACCAAAAAGATGGCATCTAATATTGAAAACACATTAAGGAGAATAAAAGACTCTACTCAAGATTTGGGTAAAAATGTATTCAAAACTTTTGCCACAAAAAATCCCATAACCGATGATGACATTCGACAGTACGAAGAAATGGTGATAATGAAAAAGTATCCATATTTGGATATTAAGGAATTAGAGACGAAGTACAGTCCTTTTTCGTCTAAAAACGTCAGACATAATGTCAAAATTGCATTAGATCCAAATTTACTGAATGAGCCAGGAATTTGTGATTCCGGCGAGGATGTTGTTAATGTAGAAATTATTAATCGTGGTCTCACTGGTTTTGCCATTCCACCACAAATGACGCTTCTAGCGAGGATGGAAGACAAATTAAAAAATCTCAAAACGGGTGCCAAATTTTTTTCTCGTACTAGAAAGTCTACAAACGCTAATGTGCTAACCAGTCTTAATGAAGACGTCAATGCTTATATGGAAAGAAAAAATATTTAGATTCAATTTATTGTTCTGTAATAAATTTTGTAATTTTAACCTCCATAGACAACATGAAATTGTTTGAAACATTGTAGAGGATCTTATTGTAAGCGGGTCTATATAATTATGGTGAATACCTACGTGTAGGTATTATTTATTAACTGCAATAGTGGGTTAATTTAAGAATTCTTGAACAAATAAAAATAATTAAACAATGAATTTCTATGCTAACCTCAACCCCGTTTCTACATCACTCTCTAACGTTCTCTTTTTGCCACTCTTTAATTAAACTTGGTTTTTGCAAGTAATACTTAGTGATATATACAACTTAACTTAGTGATGTCTACAAAATAATAATTTAAGAAATATATATTATGTGTTCAATGCATGTCACAGAGCTCAAAACCATTTTTTTTAATCAATAATAATAAAATAAATTAAAGTTTCTGGACGGATATGGATGAACTTTGGTACGGTTTTTGCCTCTATTTATTTCTAATACTTATATTAATATCTAATACTTTTAATATTTATATCTAATACATTTAATTCCAGAAAATTTTATAAATTTTAAAAATATTTGGGCTGTTTGGCATTACATAAAAAACTACTGTTGAAATTAAGTTACATTACAATAAGAAATCTATGTCTATGTATAAAATGTTTTTGCATCTGAATAATTTCAACTTTTCACCGCAAAATACAATATTGATTTTAGCTATCAGGTATTACAATAAAAAATTTATAAATGTAGGATTTGTATAAGTAATAAGAAATATTAAATAGTTTATTGTGGCAAGGGGGAAACACAGGGGGCAATAAATACTTATATACTATTTCATGTTTTTGTTTAAATCCTGCCGTAGTAAAACAAAATTGCAAAGTCTTGTTACACAATATTAAACGACAAATAAATAAAAGAAAAGAAATTTCTAGGGAAATCTCCTCTTAGTTGCAGGATTAAAAAGACTTAAGGCCAAAATATTAGTGTAAATTTTCGTTTAAGTGCTTGACTTTAGTCATGTGTGTAAGTAGAATGTAGAATGGCTCCTACAGCACTTATATGTAAAACAGCCAATCCAATCTTAATAAGCCACCATCACACTCAATTTTATAGATAATCCGTCCGTCGTAAAAATAGAAAAGTTTCGGTGAGCTATAATTATGGAAACGACAATATTAAAAATGCTATTCCAATACTTTGCTAAATACTTAGTCTGGCCATAAGTACTGTTACAATTACAAAAAACTACATTTGAATTTGGAATCTGTCATTTTTATACGATTGTTCATTGTGTTTTCTCATTTTGGCGCCAATACGTTGTACAATATTTTGCGATATTAAAATGGGTGATAAAGATAACAGAATAGCTGTGATTGCATTACACAAACTAGGTATGGAGCCAAATGCAATTTTTAAAACTCTCCATACACTTGGTATTAGTCAAATGTTTGTGTACCGGGCTATTAATAGGTACAAGGCGACTTCTTCTGTTTGTGACAGAGAAAGATCTGGCAGTCCACGTAGTGTTCGTACGAAAAAAGTGGTCAAAGCAGTAAGGGAAACAATTCGAAGAAACCTTGTCCGAAAGCAAAAGATTTTATCTCGGGAAATAAAGATAGTACCTAGATCCCATATCGCGTATTTTAAGAGATTACTTAGGACTTGCAGTCTATAAGCGGCCATTTCTTAATTTATATATTAAAGATGAATAAATTTTTTTTTTCTTTGTTACAATAATTATGGCAAGACTAGGTATAATTATAAGGTACTTTTCTAAGACTAATTGTAATGGTCGTATTGTGATGATATAGTTTCCACAACTTCAATATGTGTCCTATCAAAAGAAAAAAGTTTTTTCTATCTCAAACTGGTAACAACAGCAATAAATAGTATAGATAATGGAGAGTAGAGGTACGAAGTACAAATTCCGTGTTTCAAAGACTCCGTCAAAGGCACTTATTTAAAAAATACTACTATTCTATTAAGATACTACAACTATTTATTCTTTGAGAAGAAAAAAAAAATTAGACTTCAGGATAGCAATATGTATAAGAATGTTATATAAGAAATATTAAAAACGGTCTTAAAGAGCCCCTTTCAAAAAAATTCTTTAAAAATACTAATATTTCTTCTAAGCATATTTTACTTTGTCTATTTGCTAACGTTTTTCTGTAAAACTAGAAAAGTGGGACACTAGCGATACTGTGGTATCGAGTCCAATTGTAATTTAATGACTTATTATTGCCACTGCAGTTAAGTCAGTTGATTTCTCTTGAAAGTCAGGAATCTCTTTTTACCTCTAACCTTCACGCGTAATATTTTACGGCTCTCCATGGGGCATAGATATTATAACGTTAAATGCTGACACCCAGTGTTGGCAACCGTACGATAATTATCGTACTTTTAAGATAATTTGGGCCTATGATGTACGATGTACGATTGCTATTCATTATCCTACGCAAATGTACGATTATTTTCGATTATACATTGTTTTTCTAAAAAAATTGCAGATCAAAGTTTGAGTAGCAGAAACAACGGTACAGAAAACTAGAAAGACCCTGTCAATCATGACAGACCTTATTATTATCTCATTTCTTTTAATAAATTTAATAATAGACCGATCAACTTTAAAGTCATTTATTTTTTGTACAATTTTCGAATCACCCAAATTTTCTATGCGGTGTACCCATGTGAAGTACCCATGTGAAATCATAAAATATGGACGTGACGGGTGGTCGAACATAATATAAGATCGTGACAATGTCTGTTTTCTTTATAAATAACTAATACTTTTATTCGTTATTTAAAAATGTTCGATAATTTTTTGACAGGAACGATAATTTTACGTTTGATCGGGGCATCGTTCCAGGTTGGCAACACTGCTGACACCTGATACGTGACAGTTGACACTGACGTTCGGTATTGCTGATTGGCGATTGCATTAAGTCTCGACTTTATAGTTGAGACTTGCGAGTTGTTAGTTGTTATTTGATAAGTTGTTAGTTGTCGGTATGTTTAACTGATAGTAATTTCTGAACCTGTGAAATAACCGGATACCAATCATTATTTCTTAACGTGGTCCAATTGACGGTTAGTTCTTGTTTATCAGAGCTATTGTGTTTATCACCTTGATATGATTGTATTCATTAGTTAGTAGATTGAAAGTAAAAATATATAGCCTGAAATTCAGATTCAGAAAATTTATTACTTATAAATTTTATTACCACACCTGAAGATAAGGCTCATTGACATACAAAAGGCGTAAGTTCTATTCTATGATTGAATTGATTGTCATTATTTTCGTTTCACTAGTATTTTCAATATCTGTATAACATATATTTTTAGTATTATAATGGAATTAGAATGTAGAGTACAGAATTATAACTGGGGAAAAACAGGACTGAATAGTGCAGTAGCAAAACTGTTATTACATGCCAATCCAAGTCTTACAATTCAGCCTGAAAAGCCCTATGCAGAGCTGTGGATGGGAACTCACCCTAACAGTCCTTCACTGATAATAGATAGAGGTGTTCTTTTATCAGAATATATTCAGGATAATCATGATGCAATTGGTCCAGATGTTAAGAAAAAATTTGGTGTCACCATACCATTTTTACTGAAAGTACTGTCAATTAGAACAGCATTATCAATACAAGCACACCCAGCAAAGGTACATTATAAATATTGTACATTTTTTAAATTAATAATAACTGCAATTAATAAATAACAAAAAAGGTTGCATTTATTTTGCAAAAACTGATATTATAATAAAGTACTTGGATAATGGGTCATAAAGATATATCATGAAACAATAAACCAAGAATAAACTATTAATTGTTAATGTAGATAAGATTTTAATCTTAATCCTAGCTTTTTACATGCAATTTATAAAATAAGATGTTCTATGACTATAATATATACAGGCAATGAAATTATAGTTTGAATAATAAACCATTGTGTTTACAGGATCATGCAGAACAGCTACATAAAAGTTTCCCCGATATGTACAGGGATCCAAATCACAAGCCTGAACTTGCAATAGCTCTTACACCATTTGAAGCTCTTTGTGGCTTTAGACCTTTAACTCAAATTCAGGATTTCTTAAAAAGTAACTTTCTTTTGTTTTTGTCTTATTTTTTTTATATACAAAACTAGGTTAATACTTGACTACACTTCCTTATACAGTTGTATAGTACTTATAATTATTAATGATTTATTAATAAAAAATAATATTGTAATCCCATGAATTAAAATTTGGCTTTAGTTTACATGAGTTAAAATTTATTGGAAAATGATAAGTAAGGCCTTGATAATATATTCTTAAGTATTATAGTTTGATTTTGTCACAGATTTTTAATTAACAACTTAATTTATTAAGAGCTTATATTTTTCTATTTTTAGAAATTCCTGAACTTGCTCAAATTTTGCCTCAAGACTATCTCAATGCTTTTACCGATAAAGAAACTGTTGAGGGTGATAGAGTGTTAAAGAAAATATTTCATTCTTTAATGACGTGTGACAAAAATACCACTAAAGTAAGCTTAAATAACTTACTTACCAGGTTGAACAAAGAAGGTAATGTATCTTATTAACTTAGTCTGTTACACAAGCTATTGTTTAGTAGCAAAAGACGAACATTAATTAAATTTTTTGTGGCCACACACAGACGGACAGACAGACTGCTACAATTAAGATAAAGATTTTGAAAGAATTGAATTAAGAAAGACAATTTTGTTTCAGATTCCGAGAACCAAATTTCACTTTTATACCCTTTGATACAAAGACTTCATAACGATTTCCCTGGTGATGTTGGTTGCTGGGCTCCATACTTTATGAACTATTTCATCTTGAATCCTGGTCAGGCGATTTTCCTGAAACCCAACTTGCCACATGCCTATTTGAGTGGAGGTATTAATATTTGTTATCATTGTAGTACTAATTTCAATAATAACTATTGTAGTAATAATTGCAATAATATTTTGTTGACGGAGCGAGGAAAGGAGCATGGAAAAAAAAAATACTCAATTTTATATATAATTGCTGGCCACAGTAGGGTGAGAGCAACATAGAGTTCATGGAATGTCACAACCATTCCTGATAAAATAAAAAACAACTTCAGAATAGTCAATCATTGTTTTAGTCTAAAAAGGTTTTTTGGTTGGAAGGCCTTAAAGTGATGCATGCATAATATATGTATGCCCTGCTACCTCAATCTATAGTGCACAGCACAAATAGTGTGTACAGAAACTAAATTAAAAATCCCAATGCAAAAAGACGTCTAAGAAGGATAAAAATAATATCATAATGTACTTATTGAAGTCGTTTCTGCTAAATAAAGAAAGAATTCAAAATGCAAGTAAGTTACAAAAGCAAATACCGAAATAACAATATCAAATCGTATAGTCTAAGATCTCATGCATTAGCTCCGAAAATTTTTGTAAAATAGACCTCAGCGTCAATGTTCCTATAACGGTCTCACTGCGCAACGACTTCAATAAGTACGTAATAATAATACTAATATTCTATAAAAACCTTTCACCAGCACTAATAAAAGTTCTATATCTTGAAGACGAATGCTTCCATTTCGACCACACATGACTAAGAACCATCTCGAAGAACCAAGCTTTCGATTAAAAAAAAACTGCAATCAATCCGTCCACGCGTTTGGCTGCTACGTTGCCACAGACAGACACACAGATACACAGATTGACACAGGTCAAACTTATAACACCCCTCATTTTGGGTCAGGGGGTTAAAAATGTGAATTAAAATTAATATTGATATTAACTATAAATGCAGGTGTAAATGTAAAAATGATTCTGATAATTGTATTGTATAACAAATAATATAATTCAAAATATTATACTTTCAGACTGTGTGGAATGCATGGCTTGTTCAGACAATGTTGTGCGAGCAGGACTGACACCAAAACACATAGATATACCTACTCTGATAGAAATGTTAGACTACAACAGCTATACTATAGAAGAAATGCTGTTCACACCTCAATTGGAAGATGAGAATACTTGCATTTGGAGGCCACCGGTGCCTGATTTTGCTGTTGTAAAAATAAAAGTAAGTTTAATCAGCGAGTGAGGAGTGAAGCTCTGTTTTGTTGGGTCAAATGCATTCATCTCTGTGTTGTTGGGTCATATATCATCGCTGCCTCTTTCCTCTGATCGAAAGTGACTAAAAAAAATAGCTTGCTGATTTTCTGGTGATTGTTAATATGCAAAAAAAAAATTGGGCAAAAAATGTGTCCTTGAAGAATAAACAATTAAAAAAGATTTTTAATGGTTTCAATAGTAATAAAACCAGCAGTAGGCTTGATTCGGGACTGAAACTATTCAAATTTTTTATGTAACAGTAACAGTTTAAAATTAGGCCATTTCATTTTTGACCTCACTCCCTTGATGATCAGTCAGAATGCCTGTCAACTTAGTTGAAATATCCTAATACAATAACTTGCAGTTTTTACTAATGTTTTATTTGAATACAATAATTTAAATTAAATTTGTCTCATTTCAGGTAGAAAGTGGTGACTACAACACTATTGTCCGAGCCAGTCCTAGTATCATAATCATAATATCCGGCAGTGGACTCATCTGTGATACAGAACCCATACCGGCTAGACCTGGTGTTGTCATATTCCTAAAAGCCAGTCGGCAGCTTACTATAACCCCCTCTGAAGACTCTCATATAGAAGCTTATCAAGCTATTTGTAATGTTTAAGAAACATAATATGTACGAGTCTGCAAAAATATGATAATTATAAATATTGATATTTAGCAATTTGATATAATATACCAATAAAATAATCTTAAGTATTAAATGAATATTGGGCCAAGTTTCAAAAACAATGAGATTAAGTGAATATTAACTGTACTGTTTACATTAGTTCTATAACTAAGACTGTATTTTTCTTGTTTACGTATTATGAAATACAATAAAATATTTGTAATGATAATATCAAACTAGAAATAACATTTTATGTAATAGCATCTAGTAATTTATCAATTATTACGATTTTGACACAAAAAATAAATTCTATTAAATATTGATCACGCCGTAAGTGATTATTTTGTGATTATAACGATTTAATACTGGTTTTACACTAATTTATAATTGTATTCATATGATACATATATTTTTAAATCACTAAATTGAAACGAAGACAATTGCAAAAGCTAATTGCAAATGTTTGTATTATATTATTATGTGTCTGTTTGTTAAGTTTTATTCTAATTATTATTATTTGTCTTTATATGTTTAGTGTGAAATGTTTTTATTTTATGTTCCTATTATTTCTCTACAGAAATTTATAAATTTTACACATTTTCACAATATTTAATTAAAATGTTTGTTATATTAGGTACTTTTGCCGAAATTAAACGTAAAAAAAACTGTATTTTATTGTTTTTTAAATAATTAAATTATTCCTTCTTCAATTACAAATAACCCTGTATATACAGGATTATTTTTATTTAGTTGACCACCTCTTGCAGGCAAATTAAATTTTAAAAACTATTAATTTTAAAATTTTAATTACGCTTGAATACTTACTTGCAAAATTACGGAACAAGTGAATATAGTATTAAATACTGAACTGGTCAGATGCTGGACGGGTCAGATGCTGGACGGGTCAGATGCTGGACGGGTCAGATGCTGGACGGGTCAGATGCTGGACGGGTCAAATACTGAACTGGTCAATATACTGAACTGGTCAATATACTGAACTGGTCAATATACTGAACTGGTCAATATACTGAACTGGTCAATATACTGATCCGATAAACTATATAAAGACCAGCAAAAATGACTTTTTAAAATTAATAGTTTTTAAAATTTTAATTTGCACATACAAAATTTATTTGTTGTCTCTGAAGTATGAACTTGCATTAACTCTGAGTGTCGGTATGGCGCCCGGGCATTGACCTTTTAAGTACTTCCAAAATACAGAGTATTAAGTAAAAGAGGGAGCAAAAATTGTTTGTTTTGTTTTTTTTCTTGTTGTTTATCAAAATTTGTAAGAAAATATAGAACAAATGTTATTGCGATTGACGTAGAGATACTGCCTGCAAGAGGTGGTCAACTAATTACAAATAACCCTGTATATACATATATATTAAAACATAGCCCATCGCATTACGAAAAACTACTCGAGGTTCCGAGCCATAATCCTAAGTATGTTATGATTTATAAACGTAACGTAAAGTAGAAAATTAAATGAATATTACCAAGATATCTTATGTGACACATATATTGCAATGAAATGAACATGTCATCGGACGCGGTATTTTCGTGACACGTATGTTTTTATTTGATTGATGTGGGAAATCACGTTAAAATCATGTATTTAGTGGGTATTATATTCATAGACTGTATTCTATGATTAAATTAACATGATAAATCTTAAGATTGCTATTTATATAAACGTTGTAAGAAAGTAAGACATATAAAAAAAATAATTTACATTAAATCAAATGGTTATCCTTGTTTAAGTCCAATACATATAAGATTTTTTAAATTCTTCCTTTTCTTATAAATAAGTTTTTTATAATTTAATATTAATTATTCATTTATACTCAAATAATAGGTATAGATACTCTGTTCCCACTTCAAAAGCTTATAGCAGTGACAGTTTATATCATTTCTATTGCGCAACTCGAAAATTCAATTTGTCTATTTATTAATGCTACCGTTGAGAACTAAACGTTATTTTGTAATTGTTCATACTCAGGCGATTGTAACGGGTATCTATTGCACAACCATGTTAAATATTTTTAAACAAACTATCGGAGCCGCCGCGCTGATTAAATTATGTATTTAATAATGTTATTTCAATTGTTTAGTTATAATTTCAATTAGAATGTACCCAAAAAAGGTTGGTTGTAGGTACTTTTATTCATCACACACATTAAACAGTCACTATAGTGTAACTACGCATTTTTTAATCAGACTCAATTAAATATAGTTTTACTACCTACCATTGTCAATATTCGCGATCACAGTAGACAATAAAAAGCTAAGCAGACAAAATAAGATAAATATAAGATAAATAAGCGGTCTGTAATTACAATACACTTAAATGATTTTAAGGTAAATATAGTAGGTATTAGGTATAAATAAGTTGTAATGTAATTGACGATTCAACAGTGCGTGTAAATGCCTACTTAAATAAAGATATTTTGAATTTCGAATAAGCAATTTTAATGACATTAAAAGAATGACTGTTTTTAAATAAATCTATTACTCAGTTTCCATGCTATTTTAATTGTAGTACCTACAATATTTTTCCTGTAACAACGTTGTAATAACTGTTAAATTGTTTACTCGCGTTGGAATGGCATTTCTATCATTTTGTATAATTTTAACGAGGTTTGGTCACGGATGTAACAATTATGTGACTATCATAGACACTTATTTACACATCAGTAGGTGGTACTACTTGAATCACTTTCATTTCACATATTTATTCATAATTGTAATGAAAATAAACCAAAATATTTGGTTCAAAGCATAAATTATTTATTTTTAGCTATTACAAGCAAACTAATTTCTAATCGTACGTACGTTATCGGCAACGTACGTACAATGCAATGGTCCCTCGACACAACTTCACTAAGTAAGTGCATAATAATATTATTTTTATTCTTTTTATAGGTATTTTTGTATTAGGGGTTTTTTTTATTTTCTTATTTTTTAAATATAAATTTAGATGAATGTAAATACATATTAGAAAATATTCATCATAAAAAAATAATTTAGAATGTTCTTTATTTATATTGAAAAGAAATTGTAAATAAAAATTTGTCTTGGAAAATTTAATCATGCATGAAGTTTCAATTTAAAATCAAACATCAATTACTTAAGAATTTAGTTTAAATAACAAAAAGTTATCAAATCGAAAGTAATATAATTGTTAAGTTTATGAAGTCGTGACCAATTGATCGAAAATCCTTATAGTTACAAAATAATATAACAATGCTAATAATAAATAGGTATGTCTGTGGTTTGATATCAAAGTTGCAACATACGTTGAAGTATATGACACTTAAGTAGGTACTTATACTTGGTACGGATACATATTGCACAATGGTACCAATATGAAGCCTGAGATATATTTCAAATATAAAGAAGTTTGAATAAAAAACAAGGAGTGTGTTTCTTGGAGGTAGCGAAGGTAATATTTTAAATACCAGCTATACCAATTTTATTATACTAATTACCAAGACAGTATTTGTCAAACCTTTTCTACCGATATAGAGTAGAAGATGCTCTGTAAGCTCTGCCTAATCATAACGTAAGTTTCCTAGAACTCAATTGTCCCTACACCAGGAGGTTGTAGGTACCATATTCAGATGTCGTTTAGAAAAATACTAATGTGTTCAATGCATGTACTGATCTGTGTCATCACACTGAAATCAAAATAATCGTTTTTGAATTGTATCTAGCATGTTTTTTTATTTATCTTTATATTTGTTTTTTTTTTCATTTACGCATCACGCATCAACTTCTGGAAGGATGAAAGATGAATGTGAAATTTTATGTCGTTAGGTACCTATAGATCATTATCTATTTTTTTTCGTTCGTTTTAAAATTTATTATTTTTTACAGGAAAAATCTAAAATTTATTTGGGCTATTATTAGTATTATAAAAAATGTATGAATTTTAAAACGAAGTTTAAAGGATAACAAATGACTCATTTGATTCAGAGCAGACTAAGTCGCTGGCAACTGCTGGTTACATAACATGCGTCAATAAATCTGTAAATGTTTAATGCCTTTGCAGACCTCAAAGAAACTAGCACAATAGGAACCCGATTAATATGATTGTGAGTTACTACTTACTAGCATAATATTAATTATAATTTATACATAGTCTCAGTTATTAGACGTCATTTATCTCACGTATGACTAGCAGTTCATTCACGATTCTTTAATCCGTTATCGCGATCTTTGCTAATATCCAGTTCACTTGTGCAATCATTCTTTTAAATACCATTCATAATCTGGTTTCTACCCTCCATTAAAGTCTGTAATACGTGCCTTAGATAAGTATAATGTATGACAAGATCATCCTTGATACACAACAAATTTATGCTGCAAATATTTTTTTTTAGAAGTTTGTTTTATATTTGTAAAATGGTAATGATAAAGGAAATTAGTAATATTTCGTTTTTAGTATTATTATATTGAATAATACTCATGCAAAGTGTGAATTAATGTCGAAGCGTGGATGAAGTCGTAAGTGAAAAAGTGTAGTTCACGCTTATTATAGGCCTCACCAATTTCATTATACAATCTATAGCGCACTATTTGACTTTGTTAGTATTTTAGATCTTTGATTAAGTTCCATAACAAAATGCATATAAATCGATTCCAATCTTATCAGATAAACTCAAAAGACAGTCGTTAGATATCCAGCTTTTGTTTGATTAGTTTGACGTATAAAATTAATAATATTATATTTAATAATGGCTTTACTGCGCGGTAATAGGTGATCGTGTTCACGAACTCAAGTGATATAGGTCCAATATATATACAAGTCAAATAGGTATGTACGCGAGGTAAATTAATTCTAAATAGTTCCAAATGTTACACTTTTGAATATAGCTGCTGAATATTATGTAAATGGAAAAAATAACGCAATTACTTTAGTACGTTTCGAAAAAGAAAAAAATGTTATATCACGACACAATTATGAAGTGAGTCTAGGTTATAAAGTCTGCTGTTAGGAGAGGATCTGTAAACTTAGTAAGCTTACATTTATTATAAATGTATACATAAAATACAATCCAATTATTATTGAATATTTATTTGTATACAAACTCTAGCATTTTTAAGGTCAATGGCCTTATTCAATTGTAATTTGTAAACAAAATTAATTTGTTAAGGTTGATGACATCTTCGAATTATTATCTTTATTGCTAATTCTTTGCGCTAGTATGTTATGTGGATTTAATGTTTTCACAACTCACCTTCACGCCTCTGTTACGAGATTTAGGTAGGTACCTACTGTTTAGAAAGGTGACCACTTTACTTACATTTCTCCTAGACCGGTACCTTTCACGTAAAATTTGATATATGTATCTATATATTACGAATTATTACTTTAGTTTAGGTTTAGATTAGTTTGATAATTAGAGTGGTTGAACTATGTTTAAAAAATGTATGTACATAATATGAATGTTTCCGTTACTCGTTACATATTTTTATGAAATTATAAAGGACTTAATGGAATTAATTATAAATATTTGTAAATGTAAGATAATAAAAAAGGCTCTATAGAAATAAATGTATACATATCATTTATTGTTTTTGCAATCTGTCTGTCTGTCCACGAGTCACATAAACACTAGAAAACCAGTTTTTAGCTTTTAGAAGTATGTAACTCCAAGTTGTTGAATTTACGGCACACTGTTTCTATATACTGTAGCACTTTTGTGCAATTGTAATAAATTGAAAACCAAAATACGCCGTTTTGTATTTCGATAAATGGCGTTAGTATATAAAATAGATTGCGCTATTGTAATGTTATTTTAGTATATAATCGAGAAACTTGCTACCTAGTTTCTTAAATCTCCCCCGGTGACGCTGTAATAGCCACCTGGCTAACAGCATAGTCATTACAAAAAAAAAAGGTTAACTAATTAACTATGAAGGTTCTTTCACATCCTCAAAAACACAGAGGAAACAATCAAATTTGGAATATAAAAAAAAATATAAAATTGCAAAACACTAATTAAAAATAAAATAAGAATTTGCTATATTTGCTATTCTTAATAACAAAAATACGATGTCTATCGATTTAAAATGTATCTGTTGATATTTCATAAGAACATGATTAATATTAATTTTTTATCGAGGATATCACAAATCGTTTCGACACTTCAAAGTACATTGAAGTTCAACTTAATCAGATAAGAACCAACACTTTATTATCAGACTTCGAATCGACAAGTAAAATAACTTTTATCGTCTCTGGAAGATAGATTTTGACAGCTACTATTGTATATTTATGCTTGCCTCTTACATACTACCTAATAAGATTATTTTAGCGTTAGGTTAAGGCCGATTTATTCGTAAAAGTAAGAATATGGTTATGATAGTTGGTATCCATGGGAAAGAACGAGGTTACTCTTGGTGGTGTGATTTTAATACTTATATAGTTTTGTTTAATGTTTAAGTAACGTTGGTATAAATAGGTCAAACACTCTGTAAGATATTATTTAAGATTTTTTTTTTATGTGGCCAGTGTTTACAGATTGTAAAATAAACAACATGGCAATATGAGCAGAAATAATTAACCACAATAAAAAAAATATCACTCATTTATTGTCAATAAAACAATTAAACAATTAATATAAAAGTATGAGGCAATAATGAGGCTGTTGGATAATTAAAAATATTTATTTAATCAGCCTTGCAGCTGACAGTCATGAGCAGATTTATGAAATGAATTCCACTGGGCGCGGCTTCTTACAAGATCTACATTTGATATTATGGCCAAGTTGGTAAGTCTGAGACATATTGGGGAAAAAAAATATTGGAATGCCTGACCTCTGTAGAACGGATACACTTAGCACTCACCCAGTTTCTGAAATGTATTAAACGTATTCGTTCTTAATTTAATAGCGTTATAATGAATTACCATTAACCATTATTATCGAATTTGTAAAGTTTTTTAAGCATTTAGTACAATAATAAGGAACACAATGTTATCAAATAGTTGGTTTGGACCTTTACAATTATTAGTGAGAACAGTAAAATAAATAGGTATTTTATAGGAAGGATGGCAAACAGATCGTCCACATTTGTAAGAAGAATCCATGAACTACAAATACGGGCAAAATGACAATTTTGTCATTTTAGGACATCCTTGAGGTGTGGTAAGGATTAGTGCAGGACACATGGAGATGATGGGACGAGATTCGGCCTTCGAAGGGGGCTACTACCCTGGTCAAACTTCAAACTAATTAAAGTTATAACCTATCTATAGGAACTTATATATCCAAATAAATACCTCTGAATAAATAGAATAGAGTAGCTTTATAAATCAAGTTTGTAACATAAACTTGATAAATAATAAAAACATGGATTGATATCCCATTTTGCAGTAATTATTTAATTAGGTACAATGTATAAAGGAATGTTATAGAAAACAAGATTGGAGTGATCAACTTTCACATAGAGTCATCAGTCAGTTCCACCACCAAAACGCTTCTCATCTTTCAGTCACAGCTATTCTTATAATAGTACCATATACCACCTAACAAATATACCAATATTTCCTCTGTCAAAGTAAATACAAAATTGCGATGACGTGCTTCTAGAACTACAAAGTCTGTTAATGCTTTTAGAACCACAATGCACCGAAACCCAATCAAGAAACAGAATAACCTTAAAAGAAGATAACCGACTTCGTAGCTTATATTAAAACAAGACATGGAGCTCGTGTTTATGTTTATATTATATAGATAATATTCTAGAGATTTTATAGATTATATTGTACAATTAAAGAGAATGGAACGATCAAAACCTCTTCGGTTCACTACGCAGGTGAAAGGAACATCTTCTTGGTTTATGAAACAATTTTCACAATTAATAGCAAAGTAAACGGACAGTACACTAACAGATAGGAATTTTCTATATTTGGCTATTTTAACCTACTATATCCAAAAAGTCATTTTCTTTGGAAGTCATATCATAAAATTCTTAATATGAGATTTTTAAATTACACAATGTGTTCGTCATCTTAGCATTTGTTTCCCTACAGGCCGGACATACAAATGTTTAGGCGGGCACGAGCTGAAAAAGCCAAATATGATAGATGGCAATCTTATTTACAGGAGAAGAAACTATACAATGACACGTGTGACGTCGTCTTCATCCATGTTTGTTTCATCCATTCTATGTTCATTCATGTTATCAATAAGTTATGGTATGGGGCATCAAATTACAAGATGGATGGATGGATTGATGGATCTTGTCTAATTTGATTATTAATTAATAAATATTATACACATTTAAAACCTTTATTTTTAGGTTTACTTTCAATTATTGCTTAACTTAATACGAACAATGTTTGTAATATAAACATTTTATATTTGCAAAACTTATAACATTTAAGACAAATAAGGATATAAATAGGTGGTTATCGGATTTGCAGAAATCCTGTCTTAAATAGTGTGAAATCGAGTCATTAGGTTTTTTATTGGGTAATTTCAAAATTAATCTAATTCAAGTAAACATTTCTAATTGGACAAAATCTTGATATGTATCTACGTTGAATTATATGAGCTCAGTTGAGAAAACACCCCCGTTTTAAATAAAAATAAATATGTTTTAATGCATTTAATTCAACTGAGCTCAATATATAGCAATAATATTGTTTATTTAGTAAATCTGAGGTAAACATAAACCATGTAAGAACTATCAAGATATTACGTAAACTTAATAAGCACTATTGAAATCAGAAATAGTCTCTAATTAAATGATATAAATTATAAGCTCCGATCCGAATCGTGACTTCAGAAGATGCAGCAATTGAAAAACGATTGCACATCTCGTATACGTTTATCAAAATAAACTCGACAAATCAATTTAAATGGATACATTAATGTCTATCCGATGTTGACATTTTCAAATCCTTTCCATCTTAATATAATACCCATATATTAACTAAATTATTTATAATATATTATAATTGAACCTTAATCTGACCAAATTTATAAAAATGATGCAAAATTATATATCTATTTATAAACACAATTTGCGAATATAATTTTAATATTTTACAATATCAACTAGAAATAGATTTCATTAATAATTAATTACTAAAACATAATAAATATAAATTAATTTATGAAGACTAGGGGAGAGTGGGGTAATTGCGCACACCTAAGGAATAACTAAAATAAAACGAAAACTGTTTCAGTAATCAATGCTTTTTAGTAATCAGTCTTTAGTTCAACTAATTAACCTTGTCTTTAAATATTCAACAGTGGTATATTTTTCAAAATAAACAAGTAATAATAAAAAAACAAAACGTCTGGTGTCCGGGATTACCCACGCGGTAGGGGGTAATGGCGGATACCGAGTGGGGTAAAAACGGACACTATCTAATCAGATTTGGGATCAGGCCATTTGGGATTTTTGTCAAAATTGTGCTTTAAATGGTTGACTTCGGCAAATGTTGAAGGTTATTTTTGGGAACATCTCAATGGTTAAATCATAAAAAAATTTACAGCAACTTAAAATATGATCTCCCAGTTCCACTTTCTGTTTTTCGGAAAATATGGCCTTCCTTCCAGTTCTTGGAGTTTTAATTGTGTCTTTTTTGAGGTAGACATGTATAGTACTGTTTGGTACAGAATAAGTAGTAGTAGTAGTCATTTTTGAGGTAGTCATGTATAGTACTGTTTGGTACAGAATAAGTAGTAGTAGTAGTCATTTTTGAGGTAGTCATGTATAGTACTGTTTGGTACATAATAAGTAGTAGTAGTAGTAGTCATTTTTGAGGTAGTCATGTATAGTACTGTTTGGTACAGAATAAGTAGTAGTAGTAGTCATTTTGAGGTAGTCATGTATAGTAACCAAGAGAAAGTGTCTAAGTTTTGACAGCTTCAACGGCTTTTTCCAAATCCACTAACTTAAATTTTGTCTCAGTATTTCTTTGATAATTTCTTGGCATCTGAAATTATTGTTTATTCATAATTAACAATGAAAATCATAAAAAATACCGTTTAGGGGTAACTACGGACGTTCGTAATTACCCCACTCAAGTCGTCCGCCATTAGCCGACTTGCCCAGAAATGGATATTACATTATTTTTTTTAGGTTAAACCTATGTGGTACACGATACAAGTGCCTTAAATCGTTGTTCAAATATAAGTTTTATCAGAAAAAAAACAGCATCCTGCTACGTTTTTCGTACAGTAATATACACACATTATATTTTTGCACAAAAATAAGATCAAATAATAGAAAAACTTTAAGTTTACTTACTTTAAATTGAGAGCGCCCTCTCATCTTAGCAGTTACTGTTTAGCACTAAGTTCAGAGTCGACTTACAAATGCGTCATTCAAAATATCTCCTATTATGCTCTAACATAGTTAAACCTATGCGTCCGCCATTACCCACCATCCGTGATTACCCCACCCTCCCCTACATAAATTTACTATCAACTATAATTATGCATGTTCCGCGAGGCATAACATCATTTACGGAATTATTTCATTAACATCGTTAGTCACGTGCTTGTGATATAATATGGCATTTGAAATTCGCGAATAGAATGCCACAGAAAGGCATCCCTACCAGAGCGACTGACCTTCTAAGTCACATGATCGCGAGCTTCATATTGATCTACTTTTCATACTCCCACCTGCGCAAGCGCAACTGCCCTTCATAAAGTACCTCTGCGTAACATCTTTACATCTATCATTCTTTATTGCGCTGTAATTAAGATAAGTTCAACTTGTTATGAACCTTTATGGAAAGCTGTTGCTAAAGTACATTTCATTCGCATATAATCTTGATTTTAGTTTTTATTGTATAAAGAATAATAAATGGCGTATCATATGAATAAAATAAATTATATAATTTATATTTCCTTATTAAGTCTACTTAATTATTTATTATTTTTAATCTTTAACACACTTTTTGTGTGTTTTTTAATCTTGCAATCTTAAAATTCTTTGCTGATCTTTAACCTATAATCAAGCAGCAGGGTTCTTTGCTTCATACCTAATCTGTGCTGACAATGCATCATTAATAGACATCTTATTATTTAATGAAATTAACTAACATAATCATCAACGAACTTGTTACCTAAATATATTTTAACAGTCTTAAAAATTAAATTCATACAATAAAAAAGGAAGCAGTTTACCCACTTTAATACTTGTAATGTACACCAATATAAAAAACCATCTTCTTGAAGATTCTTAGAGATGTATTGTTTGACTTTATGATGTTATCATGGTACCGTTTTCACTTCCTGCAATTAAATGTTAAAAACTAATATCACACAAATCCGATGCCTGACCTGGGAATTAAACCCAGCGGTGCTGTACCTCTGTGTTAAGCTAGCCTAAGCCTCGTTGCCTAAGTTTCTATCATCTAAGATTTGTTTAGATATAAGAAGCAATGACTCGGTATATAATTTATTTTCTCAACTTATTGCACTACTTCACTGAAGCATAAAACTGTTGACAAGTTGTTAGTTTTGATTACATTAATAAAATGAGCATTTATTTTATTTTATCACCGCAGAGAAGTGCAACATTTTTTGCTATTATTATAAAATTGATCAATAAAAGCTTTTGCGGTTTTACAGTAAGTACATTTTTTATTTTGTTACGTTCTATTACGCCACAAGAAGTTAAAGCAAATTAGGTAATATTTTATATTTAACTAGATAAGAACACATCTTTCGCGATATTATTTAATGTTTTTCTAAACTACCAAAAACGTTTAATCAACTTATATAAACCAAAACAGTGAAAAACTGTATTGTTCAAACAATCATAGATAAAAATGACTTTTGTATTGCATGATATAAATATATACAGAGCAGATTTTATTCCAATATATTATAATATTTTTGATACAATTTTTTAGTAATAATTATTATTTATGTCATAGATAAATAATTAGTGCCTAAGTCTAATAAAATAGGTGATAGCGTCGAATCATTCTTTATATAGAGCTGTCAAAAACAAAGTTGTGAAAAAACAAAAACAAATTAGCAAGTAGGTAATTACTTACCTTGATTACGTGCTTTTAAACCGTTCTAAAGTTAATAATATTGTTTATATAGTTCTAATATAAACTGAGCGATAATATTGATTTTTATATTGACAAAACGAAAAGGTAGTATAGCCAGAACCATTTTCAAAACGAAATAACAATTTGTTTTATATTTGTTACACTCTTTGTTAATTATATATAAAAAAGCTTAACATTTTTAAACGTATATCTCAATTGACAAAACTATGTATACATCGAAATGTTATTTTTATTTGAGCCGAAATACCATGTTGCATTTAAAATTCTGATCCTTAAAAGGGTCTAGCTGAGGGCCTCATTGGGCCTTATAGTTACTTTTTTTTCGTAATAGTCCTAAAGTCTCGTAGAAGTTATTAGTTAGATTATTAACATTGCTTTTCCTGTTTATGGCAAGATTGAAAAGTTAATTTCAAAATATTAAGTCAAAATCCCTAAAAACAAAAAAACTTCTGTTAACTATTGAAATAAATCTATTATATCTAATCCATTAAGAAATAACTTAAATGTACTCGTGAAGATCTAAGAAAACACATTGTTAACTATATATTATGTGACATTGTTTTTTACTTATTTCTAATTAAAAAACAGTTTCAAACGCTCGATTTTGTAAAGAAATATGTTAGTATTTCAAAACGCTTACGGCTTGCCGGCGGGAGCAAATCAAATGCTTTATACTACATATTAGGAATTCAACTTCTATTTCTAAAACCGGATCAGTATTATATTGACAGCTGCTGTAGATTGCGAAACATATGAATAAATACTAAATTGTATGAAGTATAAATTGGCTCCGAAGTTATTATAGATAAAATAGAAAATATAATCCTAGGTCGCCGAGTTATGTAACTTAATCTAAACTTCCTTAACTTACATTATTACGAACCTTACATAGCATGTCTAATTATTACGGACAAAACCTTGACAACTCTACATCCGTAAAATTGAGTGAATGTTTAAAAATCATTCATTTATCCGTTTGGAAATACATCAAAAACACAACTTACATAACTGGATCTTATAATGATGACAATTTGATGAATTTCGTCATTTCCGCATCACACCATTGATAAATACTAATTCCATCGTCGTGGTGGAAGACTACATTCTCACACAATCTTAGAAAGGTTAAACTCGAACTACGTACTTGAAGATTACATAACACTTAAAATTGTATCTTAAATATTCCATACATGAAGGAGAAGTTTGAAACCAATCCAAAAATGTAAGTACTTCAAGAGTAATTTCTTCATTGCTGACTTACGTGCTTTTCGTTCTGAAATAGTTTTCCTTCCATATCGGGATTGTGTAGTCTTGAAATTGGTAAGAATATTCAGAGACAAACAAAACAAAACGTATTTGAGAGTTGAACCCAACTTGTTAATCTGTGGGATCATCTTGCATAATATTATTTTCGCAGATTAGTTGTACGTTCCGCCATTTTGCAATTAGGGCATGGTCTTGCTTAACATTTGTAAAATTGAATAGTTAAATTAACTAAATAAAAAGATAAATGTACATCAATAAAAAAAAAAATCGGCGTATTTATGAAAGATTTATTTGTAAAGTAACGTTTGTTTGTTATTTCGAATTGTAAAGATAAGATTATTAAAAACAATTGTTTTGGAAAATCTACTTGGTAACGACGGAAAAATCGATTGTGTTTTTAACACTATTGATTTAATATTAATATAGAGTGGAGTTAGTTACAAGAAATAACACTTGTTATAAAAGTAAATTGTAGTGATGTGAAACCTGATCGCTAGTAATATGTAAGAAATTAAGTAAAAATTCTTATTTTAATTATCTATAAATCACTATCACTGTCTCTGTATCGTATAACAGATTTTATTTATGAGACGAAAAAAGAAAAAGTGGTGCTTATATAAAACGTTTTAAAATATGTTCATTGAAAGCCATACGTAAGATAGATTTTTTTATAGACAAAAAGAATTGCGATATATATATATGCTTAACTTCTGTTGCAAAAGTCGATCAGTACCTACTATGTTAGTATTGACATACAATCAATACTTTAAATCTTAAACGATAATAATCCCTACTTTGCATATAGTAACTGGTTTAAGATAATATCAATATATCCCAATTATTAAACAGATAGCATAATAATTAAAATTAAGATACAGTTTGCGATAAGAAAGTATGCATGTATGTATGGAACATGCTTTTGAACATATTTTTGGTAAAAGAATTCTGTTTTTGAATATATTGGAAAAGATATTCGACTAGATACATATTAAGCTATAAATGTCTTAAAGTCCTATTAATTCCAAAAGTTAAACGTGACAAGGTAGTTTCTGTTCACATCAATGCAAACAACTTAACAAGAGCATATATACATACAAACACACATACATATACACTTATATATGTAAGTATTTATGAGATGCGATTACACACATTAACACTGCCCAAAGCAATCTCAGCCACGCCTTAGAGAGTTAAATTTAATATCTAAACTAAGTGAAGGTTATTTATTACGCACTCATTGTTTATACTCAGTTTAAATTCATATAACTCTTTCTTATTTTATTAAAACCTTTTGGCACAATATATTATTAGTGTTGTCAATTAGTATTGAGGAGAAAAAAATAGTATATACGACTATTGATATATCTATACTTTAATACACAAGCCGCTGCATGGGCAGATTGTGATGAAATGTTATACATAGATAGTTTCGATAATAAAGATCGAATGCATGAAATATGTCATGAAAGTATATTTAGGGAACTAATTAATTTCAAAGATGTAGTATATGTATACCAAAATGTCTAATATTAATACTATAATATGGCTTAAAACTGTAAATTATATAGGCATATATCCTGAAAACAACATATGACACTTTGAGTTATTAAAATCCTTTAACCGCAGGCGGAGTTGCGAGCAACAGTTAGTATTTACAAAACTTTTATACTTAATAATAATAGTTTCATCACTTTTAAATAGTAATACTATCATTAAGTTGAAGCTAGTAAATTCGCAAGTTCAATTACAATAGGGTGAGAGTCTGACAATCTTATATAGCGTATGGGAAATAATAGGGTATTAAGCGAACAGCTTAGCAACTCATTTCGATACAATTATTCCGCAACAATCTAAAAGCCCATCGCATATACAGAGAGATGTTAACAATACTCCTGCTCACGATTTGTACTACCATTAAGTAATTCGTCTGTTTCGTTGAGCAAATAATGATTACGCAAACCTCAGCTAAAAGTAGGAAACTGTTGATGCTCCAAATCTTACAGATTTATGACATCGGGAGGTTACCTAAGAAACCAATTACGATCTTCAATAATAAATGTTTACAAAAATATATATTACAAAATAATTATATGAGCGGTCATTTCGTTTCATCTTTTATCTTGGAGAAAATATATTTTTAATATTATGTAAAGTGATATCAAAAATTGGTTGGTATTTATTTTATTACGAATCGAGTGTTTTTATTAACATTAAATGTAGAAGAGAGCATTTTTATTTAAGAGCAAACAAGCAAGAACCAGTGTAAAATGATATCTACCTCTCACAGACTCTTACATCTAACGAATCATCCCTCAAGGGGAAATATTGACAACATATGGACTTGTAACAATCGTAATCATTAATAGATCGAGGTGTTCTTTGAATTCTTCAGCAGCCTTCGTAAATGTTGTTAATTCAAATGACTAGTACACGACCAGCTGTAATCTGGACCGAGGTCAATGTATTGGGCTGTTGAACGTTGATTTGTCTGATATCATGTTGTAACTATGTAGCTCCCAGCTTTTATAGTATGTTATCGATAAATGAATTGTAAATATATTTTTAAGTATTTTTTTTTTTTTGGAAAATACGAAAGGAGGTTCTATATAACCTTGTCGAAGTAGATTTAAAATAAATAGTCTCTTAAGCAATGTTCATAATACATAGTTAACAAATCCTGAAACAGGTCACGTTTCAGGCAATTACGTTTAACTTAAGACAATAAGCACGTGCTAACTGAAATAAATATGTTAAGGCTTCTTTAAAAATATTTTTCAAGCAGTTTTGCCGATATTTTATTTGTATAATTTATGGAAATAAAAATTAACAAATCTATTATAAGTTAATTAGTAAAAAGTATTGCTCTATATGTAATTTGAGAGTGTGATTTAAAAGGAAACATCTGATGAAGGATGCATTTACAGTTATGCTAACAAATATATATTTTTCGTTACACATTAGTACAAAATTAAACCTAATGTAATTAGTCCAATAATTATAATAGATAGAACGTTTCTTTATTTTTTATGCCTTGCCAACAAAGATGACACAGTTTTTTTCGTTAAGAAGATCAAGTATCAGCCACTGAAGTGTGCATTATTACACTATAAATAATATTTATATCATATAATAAAAATATTATCAAAGTAAATGATTTTTTTTATAAATATAAAATGTAAAACAATAAATTTTAATTTTGAAAATTGTTCATCTTCTTTCCGCACTCTACATATTGTATACATGTGAAGTGAAATTTCGTAAATGTAGTGATGTGATTTGTAACCAAGGTTATAGAAAAGTTTAATTAAAATACCGATAAAACCATATAGAATTAAAAAACCGGCCAAATGCGAGTGGGAGTTATTTTTATTTTATTCTGTTTTTAGTATTTGTTGTTAAAGTAACAGTAGAAATACATCATCTGTGAAATTATCAATTATCTAGTTATCACGATTCATGAGATACAACGAGGCGACAGATAGACAGACGGTGAGCGGAGTCTTAGTAACAGGCAACTTTTTTACATTCGTTACGGAACCCTAAAAAGGAAGAACAAAATATTTATATTAATAACCCAAATTATTTAATATACCACAAAAAAGGAAAATTATTTATGTGTGAACAACATAACAAATTAAAGTTGATAAGAATCAAATCATTTTATGGTCTCAAGTATTTCTTAATTAGAGTATTATACACTTGTATGAATGTCTGTGTTAATTAACTGTATCTTTATCATCTATATAACATTTATAATTACGCAACTTTAATTAAATTCTTGATTGATGGTTAACATCCTTTCCAATCTATACATAAAAATACTTTTCCTAACTTTTGGAACTATCACCGCAAATTTTGATATTTTTTAAATTGTATTTATGATATAAATTCTACCTGTGAGGTCATTGAATATAAAATAATATTAGCTTTTAATAAAAAGAGATACAATATATAAAAAAACAGTATTATAATTATTTTAATGTCTAGGCGATTTTTATTTCGACTTGCTACTAGACAACGGAGTGGCGAATAAAGATTTATTAAAATTGTAAACAACTAAAATAAATTTAATCTTAATCTCTTTAAAAGCGTTAACATTCTGTAACACATGTCTGATTAATTGTGAACATTGAAAACTTTCACACCAACATTAATATTATTTTATTGAACGTGTCATCCTTAACAAATGTTGGTTTATTATTTTTGACAACAATATTTAGATTTATTCATTACTTCCCATAAGTATTATCTAAAAAAAATGTGTTTTTTTTGTTAATGATGCTTTTGATTAAATAGTTTTGCCTGTTTGAAAAAGAAAAAAAAAACAAGTTCATATAGTAACCTATTAAAAATTTTAACAGTCATAGAAGTAGTACTTAGCACCTCATATGTCTGAACCAATCATTATTATAAAATTATAGCTAGTTTATTAATTGTATTGATATATCAGAAAAATGACATCAAACAAAACATAGATAACATAGAGTCGTGTAAGACAGTTCAAAAGGAATGAATAATATAACCTTATTAATAAACATACTGCTTAATAGACTAGATGAATATAATTAAATAGTTATAAATTGTAATTTATTACAAAGTTAAGTATTCTATAATAATTAATAATAAATAAACTCTATTAAAATATGTAAGTTATATTCTGAAAATATTACATTGCTTTACCCACATTATGTGCGTATGTTCGTAAATATATTTAATAAATAACTATATATATTAAACATCCGATTTGAAATAAATAGAACATAATATTTAAATTTTGGAACACATATGGAACCGACATTTTAAAAATATACTAATAATAAGTTCTCCAGGTTTATGTTTTGAAATTAAATATATCACCAATAAATAAACATAACATACATAAATACAAGTCATTTTACAAACAATAAATTGATAGATAAAAACAAGACCTGAATTCTGTTAGTTAACCTAGTTTTATCTGTACCTAACTGGAATCTGTTTTCGCAATTCCAATAAATCTAGTAGAAATATTTAGGGCATCTTTGTCGGTGTTTTAGGATGTAACGCGCATAAAAAGTGTGAACACAGTTGCATTTATTACAAAAATACGAGCGTTGCATTGATTATTGTAAAAGTTGCACAATTTGGTTTGTAAAATTTGCAAGAATTGTTTGTTCCGTTGAGAATCGATTGTGATGTCAACGCGTCATGGTTTCCGATTCACAGCAGATTGGAGATAGTGTGTTGAAAATAATGACGACAGTATCAATTAAGATTTTTAGGGCCCGTTTTTTTAATTCTAAGACAAAGTTTTTATTAAGACAGAATTTTGACAGAGTTTACCACACAATCTCTCAACATTTTAAAGATATCTATAGTAAATTTTCGTTATATTTGATAATTTGACACTGTCAATTTTCAAGACACTATCTCAAATCGTGCTCAGATAGTTCCCATCTATATGTAGGTATTATTTCCTACACATAGATAGGAACTATTTGAGCAGGATTTATCTGAGAAATTGGTGATAAAAAATTATACTATGAATTTGTTAGCTATTAAAAAAGTTAATGGAGCTGTTGTTCTGTAACTAAAATAAATAAACTTTACATCATCGCTTGTAAACCGCAATAGGAATTTAAACAAAAAATCATCTATCTGTCTATTGAAAGAAAATTTTTATATCACAAATAATTTATTACAATAATATAAAGCCAATTATCACGTGTGTGGAAATGGTCTTGGTAATTTGAAATGTAGTATAATTTAAACGGAATAATTAAATGTAGAAACCCCTAGGTTGTTTTAATAATTAGACCGACCCTAAAAAAATGTAACAATATGTTCTATTTATATGAAATATAACCCAAATCTAGACTTGAGACATAATGAGTCAACCTTGAGTATGTTCCATGTTTGACCATTTAAAACAAAATGTCGAGAACAACTTTAGTTCAAAAAAAGGTCGAACAAGTTTTTTTTCTCATTAACTTTGTAAGCAACTTGAGATCATTAACTTATTTATCTCTTTTCAATATTGCAGATTATGTAATGTTCTGTTGAAATTCTGTAAAAGTAAGGTTAAATAGAACATTTTGAAGACTATTCTATATTCAAAGTCAAAGTATAAAAAAAAATAACGTTACTTTCGAAGTCTCTATAAAAAGGTTGTAACAACAAATAAAATTTATGTATAACAGAATCACGCAAAAAGAATTCCTATAAATAATTAATATTTAACATAACTGGTTTAATATTAATTAAAAAAATATTCATATATTTGTTAATTTACATTTTTGTAGTATTTTAAATAATCATACATAAAAACGAATGAAAGTTCTAAACCAATTTCAATCAAACCTATTTCTAGAAATCTTTTTACAATTTAACCAAAAAATTTAATTAAATAGTGAATAATTTCGAACATAACAATATTGTTCACGTAAGAGGTAATAAGATTCAGTAATTCGGGGCAGATAGCGTACTTTCGTGTAGGTTTCTTGCTTGCTGCGGCCCGCCCTCAGCGCAGTGCCAGAAGCATCGCGGCGCAAAGACCACGCGACTATGACCATTCGTTGATAGTGTTGTGTGTGTTGTGTTATCATTATGTTTTCGAGGTATATATTTTTTATTTGTTTATATTTAATATAGATATGGTATTTATTGTAACGTTGAAATTTAATTGAATTTTTGTTCACAATCGTAGAGCTACAGACAATGCTTTGTCTACAATATCACGTAGCGCTTATACAATATGATGAGCTTTAAAACCAACTTATTAAAGAAATTATATATTAATATCAATTTTGTGTGTTTATTAACATAAGATAAAGTTTATTATTTGTTGTCAAATTTATTTTTTTTATTTTTATTAATTTTAATACAACCTTTTTTGTAGTCACGTAGACCGCAGAAATATTCTGTGTAATCTAATTAAATAATAAATTAAAAAACTCATAAAGTCCTGTTAATTTGTATAAAAATATAACTGTCGGTTTTTTTTACAATTTAAACGCTCTAAATAACAATTTATTAACAACAAAGATATATTCGAAACACTTCATTTTTTTCATTCGAACTTAATTTAATTTAATTTTTTAAGACTTTAGAGATTTAGAAAATAAGACATTTTAAAGTAATTTCTGATTTACCAAAAACAATCTGATTTATCACATCTCCCAGATTTACCTAAAACAGTGTAGGACTCATAAAACGATAGCTTTAACAGTAAAATACTACAATAAAGGTTTATTCTCTATTTAAAAAATAAAAGTATTAAAATTATAACTATGTGTATAATGCAATACTTCCGTTGTTATTGACTTCCGTCGTCTAATTTTTACCTATAGGGAAATAAAAACACAAAATTTTTCAATTGCAATACCTTTTTGTGTTTTATTACATTCTTTTATAGAGATATAATATAATTTTAATAAATAATACCCCTCTACTTCTAATACTAATGTTTAATGTTGTTTTTGTGTTATATTTATCTTTACCCTTGTTCTTTACATAAAAAAATAATTTTAAACATTTTTAGTTTATTAAAGATTAAAATATTATACCAAAATTATCATAAAATTAAGAGGCACAACGATTATTTTATCAATTTTATTTTTACATATGGATATTAGTAGAGGATAAAATTATTAAAGATTTTTGTGATAGATAAGAGATCTAGAAATAAATTATTAATACGAATAAATAATTAAAACATTCAATTTAATATTATAGCTATATTTGTCTCTGAACTATATTGTAATATAAAAATAATATACACCTAATATATATCCAAAATAGCATATACCTATGACATTTTTGTTATACCACGTGAGTTCTACATTTTATGATATACAAAAGAAACTTTCACGATTAAAACAAGGATATTCACAAAAAACCGGTCACAATAATAATAAGAATAAGAATCTAAGTCGAAATAGAGAGGGAAAGTGGTGAGGCGTGTCATATCATAGAATCTGGACACAGGATTTTGCACTTTATTTTTATAACGCAAAGTTCAAAATGGAATGTGCTCTTTAGTTTTATTTATAATGACATAACCTATTGAGATGTTATCGTGAATGACATAAAAATAACAATAGAAATAATGTAAAGGCGGCTTAGTTCCGTGTTTTTACCCAATTATAATAATTCATTCGATTATCTTAATAGTAGAAAGCTTATATTTTTTATAAATTTACGATGTATATTTGTTTTTAGTAATTATTGCTAGTTATGTTAATTTAACGATCATCATTAACAATAAATCCGTTTTTGAAAATAATTAAAGATTTAACTTCGTTGAATATTTGGATATTAAAATAAATAATAACTTAAACTTAATCAAATATTAATCTGTCAAGTTGAATATCTAATGTGAAAGTATTTAAATTTTGCTTTAAATGTGATTTATACAATATTTTAAATACATCGTCAGGGTATAAAATTCGCAATTTAGGATGAATTCACACTAGAGATAGGAGAGAGAGATGCAGTAAAAAATAGCAAGACATTTAGCATTAGTCCGCAATGTTGCTTCAAAACTAGACTAGGTAGTATGACTAAGCCCCAAGCAAGACTAACAAGACAGACCGTCAGAACAAATATATAAGAAGGTTTACTAAAATATCATCTACATCTTATTTAGAATCAAAACTATGACCTTTTGTATGAATTTCATTTGACTATTTCACCGATGTGTGTAGCGACAAGAGCTGAACTGGTAGAGCGACGGAACGGATTCTCAGAGGTCGTGGGTTCGACTCCCTGCCCGTATTAGTTTATTCTTCATTCTATATTTGTTTAAAATTTAGATAACCTTAACATGGCTATGCATTCTTATAGATAAGTTTACACACCTTTAAAAATAGTTTAGATACTTCAAAAATATATATGTAGTAATTTTTTTTTTAAATCAAGTTAATCACTCTGACATGTAATTAATACTATGATTGTAACATTATTAGCGATTTCAGTAATTATATGTTACAAAATCAGATAATTTATCTACAGAACCAACTACATCGTTAAAAAAATTACAAACTTACAGGAATGTCTTTTTAATCGGTACGAAGTATAAATAAACATAGAAACACAAATAAATCTACCATTTTATAATATTTTAGTATTAGTAATTCATTTTAATATAATCAAAAACATATTAAAATTTTAATCAACAAAACTCGAATAATAACAAACAATTAATTTTGTCAACTCTCATACATATGTATGTCATTGAAATATATTTTTCGTAATAATTACGATAAAACTATACATTAAATTAAAAATGTTATAACTTGCTGAGATATTTTTTTTTAATAAAATTGTATTAATTATGGAATACATACTTGAGGTCTAAAAAATATGGTCAGTGACCTGAATTACTTTGTGCTATTATGGAGTAGGAGACCCATGTTTTTTGTATCGTAACACTAACAACTTTGCTCTAGTAATTAAAATGTCCCTGTGTATACTTATTTACACACAGGGACAGTTTAATTACTAGATATATATTTAGTTACATTACATATGTTACCCACTTTCCGTCGCCACCTCCCCCTTTATAAATTATTTGTCAGAGTTTTAAGTAAATGTTTTAAATAAATAGGGATTATTTATTATACTTTATCCCTATTTATAATAAATCATTTATCCCTACATATAATATATAGGGATAAATTACAATAAATTCTCTTTAAATGCTTGCTGACAACTTAGAAATAATTATTTATAAACAATGAATATTGTTTAGGACTGTATGAACAACTAATAATTTCATAATATTACAAATTCATTAAATTGATGTTGGTCAATAAAAGATATCTTATAGTTAAGAAATGGGACAATAAGAATATCCTCGCCGTTTTTTATTAAAAACTGATTGAAGCCTATTTTTAAAATATTTTATTTACAACTAAATTATATATTCATATCTGTATCAATTTATTACATAAATAAAAACTATACCAATACCTAAGTACCAGTAAACTTGGAGACAAAAAAGTGTGAACTAATAGGTATTCTAATTTGTTTGCACAAGAGTCAGTCAACTCGTGACTTGTTCTGATCTCAGATAATATGTAATGTAAATAAAAAAAAAAATTCTTAAAATGGTTACCATGGTGGTAACTATTTTACTAATAAAGATATAAATAGCTATAATGTTGAGTAAGATTCCATCACCATTTTCAATCATAGCTGAGATTGTTGTAAACGACTAATTAAATATCCTGCAAGTATATCTAGGAAAGATTTCGACAAACATTCTATAAAAAACCCATTCAGGCCCTATAGTTCCATTCATTCATCATGCTATTCATTCTTCCATTCTATAAAAGACATATATGAAGTCACAGACAAACACAGAAATACATACACAGATTCACGTTAAACTTATAATAGACCTTGGTTTTTTGGTTGCCGTGTTATAAAATAGGGTAGTAGAATTACGATTACAAAATACATATAATTAGCTATATAGTTAATTGCTTCATAAGAGATAACAATTAATAATATTTAGTGAAAGGTAAAAAATAGCCGATGACATTCTAAGTCGAGGTCAACAAGTTACTTAACGGAAATAGATGATTAACTTAGGTACTGTTGTAAATAATACACTCATATGCTTACAAATATGGACCTCATAATACTTGCTAAATTTAATTTATACATTTCATATAAGGTATAACCTTTATGGGTAGTTATTTGAGGTCCGTCTGGTATTTTACGTGTTCATTCTTAGTCCCAATTTTAATGTCGTTAATCTTCAATTAATAGGTTTAAAACATATCTAGCTACTACTGAAATACAAATTTTGAAAAAATCGCTCTCTGCAAAAAATAATTCCAAGTTGCTCTAAAATAATTATTTATATGAATAACATACTTTGAATATAATTTCAAGTCCAGCTTCAGAATTTTAAATATATCTCAAATAATGCTCGAAAAGATTTAAGCAATGTAAATTATAATTACGGACAATTATAATATTTATATTGGATATTACATTTATATTGGAATATATTCGGAAAATCCGGAAAAGCAAGTCCTTTTTTCACACCTAAACATATCTATCATATTTCATTTTATATTTATATTTATTTGAAATGCTGAAACCACACACACTAACACATGTAAAAGCTCACACATATACATAACAACAACGTCATAATAATAAACCAGGATATATTATATACTTGAAACAATAATATATAAAAATACCTCAACTGACAGTTAACTCGTAAGTTAAGAAACCATATGACATCGGAAGTGTTTTTAACTTTATTACAATGTCACCAATAATATAGTAGAAAAATATAAGGAAACATGTACACTATCATTTAATTTATGAGTGAAATTTATATTATTATTTATTACCTTAGGCCTTGATTAATTCTCATACACTTTATATAATGAGTATAAAAAACATTTTCTAAATTGTAAATGTTTTGCATTAGGTATCATGTTTTTTTTTTTTATAAAATTAACGGCGAAATTATGAGTGTTTCTAAATTTAACATAATTGCAACTGTAATCATTGCAAATATTAAATTTCAGAACGTATAATTAATTTCAAAAATACTTGCTCCACAACTCTGATAAATGCCTTCTAGCTAAAGGATTTAGGATGTTTTGCAATAAACAGATAAATAGATAAGACTTGTTAGCTTACTTGTTTTAATTGTAGTTGGCCAATTAATTTGAAATCATAATTGGATAAAATAACCTCTAAACTTGTTTCTTCTTTCCAAAACATTGTTTTATTTCGAAAATACCAATATTTACTAGATAATAAAATTAGAATACGATCAATCGTAATATCGTCATCGAATTACAATTAAGTTGCTAATCATTCTGCAAATTTATACGCAAATTTTTTAATATTAACATTATTGACTTAAAAGAAACAATTATTAAACTATTGCAGTAACTTAAATATGACCAATTAAACAGTTCTACTATAAATTATTACCGCTAATGCAGCTTTCAATAAATCTTATACAAAAACTCTAACTTCTACTTACGATAGTCGATAACATAAACTTACAAAGCTAAGCAATAAAAACATGTTCCCTATTTTCATGTACCTATATTTCATTTTGCAACTGTATCTATTTACAACATATATTATAAGAACCACTCACTATCACACTCATATTCATTATAAAAGCTTAATATCATACAAAATCTATATCGACATAACCCGTTATAGTAAATGAACCGGCCAAGTGCGAAACGGACTAGCGTACTATGAGTTCCGTACCTACGTACGTAGTATTTGTTGTTATAGAAGCAACCGTAATAAAATCCTGTTAAAATTACAACTGTCTAGTTATCATAGTTCATAAAATACAACTTGGAGACAAATAGACAGACAGATAGAAGGATATCGAAGTTTAGGTAACAGGTTTCCGTTTTTACCCTTTGGGTACGGAGTCCTAAAAACATATGTAGTATATAATATAACCTTTTTTCGTTTTTTGTTCACAGAACGCTCCTAGTAGCGCTATGTATAGTAAATGCCACTCCCCTGACTCCACTCTCAACACAGGGAGATGATGACTGCGCTTTGTACCTCACAGGGCCTGGAAGATCCTCCGCTTATGACTACAGCCTCAATTTACTTAAAGGAAACTTGTAAGTATGCTATTATAATCTAATTTATTCTATTTTACATAATATGTTGTCTTACCAATTTAATAGATAGAAAAATACTTATTATCCCTTAATCTTGGGAAGGTTTGGAGAACAAATCACCAATGATTATAATGATGTTTAAATTACAATAGTTAATGTTGACAAAGTATCGTATTAAAATAACTGTGCATGCAATAAATTATGATAAATAATATCAAACCATCATCCATAAGTGGTGCAAATGAGGCAGACAATAATGACAGCTGTCAAATAGACTGACTTTAGGTTTTGATAAGTCCAATGTCATCAAGTATAGCGTGGGACTGATACATTTCACATGGTTGCATCATCTAAACTTGGCACACTTACCTGCTATTACTTTCTTTATCTTAAGCTAATCTCGGTCACGTATGCGATAATTCAACTCTTGCACACGCTATGGGTGCGCATGGATTTTGAAATTGTTTTTTCGAAGCAAATTATTACCCTAATTACATTCTATTCTTGCCACACTGTATCTTATTTATTGCTGTAGTTATGTTGTTTATGGTTGGATAAAGCTATTTTGATTATATTTATATATAGTATAAAATATATTTATTTCAATATGTCAGGTATACAATGTCAGGTCTTTGACTTTATTTTGACTTTAAAATTACTGTCACAGTTTTATTTATTTTTTCCAGTCACTTCATTTACATAAATATCATATAAAGATGTAAAAGTCTGCAGTGAGTGGTTCTTTACAACTTATAACAATTTTTGGAACAACATAAGATTATGTAAATTAATTGCATATTATTGTAATAGCTTGGACTATTACGAGATATAATATGTATGTTATATGAATATTTATAGAATGTTATTCTGACATAGAATGAAGACATGTCAAAAATTTTGTTACTGTTTTCATATTTTTTACAAATAAATCATAATAATACCGGTAATATTTTTTACTAATAAAGTATAATAATACCGGTTTAGACTATGACTAACAAACCTAACAATACTAACTACTTACTATCGCTGTCTAGACGGTTACGTAAAGAAAGCAAGTTCATCCTTGACTTTCAAAGATCATTGTTGGTAATTGCATAACATTATTATTATTAACAGTAATCAAACTATTATGAATGTATAAGTAGTTTTACTTATATTTCCTACCTTATCTAAAACTGATCTGGTGGGCGATTATTATAACAAGGCGCGGCCAAATAATGGTTAGAAAGTATAATAACGTCTTCTTTTATAAAATATGTAAACAAATAACAGTTAATCGATATACGAACGGTGTATTCGATTATCATGGTTGTGAAACCAAACCAAGCAATAATGTCAGGCGTGTGGACAAAGACCGTTATCTGCATTAGACTTCGGAGTCAAGTAAAGTGCCTTAGAATTTCAATTTGTACCATCGTCAATCAACAGTTATGTTGACACGGACAAGTATCAAACAAGTACAGCACTGTTATTATAGGTACAGATTGACTAAGCCTAAGCTAATATTTTCCATACAAAACAACCTTGCCATGAATGTATGTATGAATGCTCGTAAGTTTCAGCCATTATTTCAACATATAAATCTTCGTTTATATACTATTTACTATCGCATTTGTGTTAAGGTAATCGAGCTTAAAGCATAGTTTATTTTATATGACTTGTATAAACATACCACTATTTTATTTTTCTATAGGATTAAAGATAAATATATATATAAATAAAACAGGTATTGATAACGGGTCCATATAAAACAGCGTTAGCGAGACTGTTTCCTAGATCTCTTGAACCGGTCAATCACAGGCAGGTAATAGTTTGTGGAAGCGAAAGGATTTTTGAAAGTGAGTGTCACGGTTGCCTAATATATCGTGCAGACTCCAGATGAAAGCGTTATTGATACATGTAAGGAAATTAAATTGAATAGGCTTGTAGGATGACTATGAAATTCTTTCTAAAGATCTCCATACCTTAAATATTAGCTCAGCCGTATAAGGTTTTATTTATATCATCTGCTAAATACCAAGATTATATAATGTATGTTTTTTTCAGCTGCTAAAACCTCTAAAACAACTGTTATTATTTTTTTACATAAATGTCTTTCAATGTCTTCTATATTTTGAGATCATATTTTTGTCATTATTTAACTCTTATTAGATTATTTATATGATATGCTTTTGTTTAAATGTGTATAAATCATATTGTTTTGTTGCAGTGCGTACGACGGACAACACACTTGTATAACTTATGAAGCAATAAATCAAGCATATCTCGACGCCAGAACCAGAATTCGTGAGTTAACCTTTAAATTATTTATTAGTTAACTTGAAAATTGCTTTTAAATAGTTTCCTAGGTAACAAACATAGTCGTTTTAATTGATAATCGATAAATACTAAGTTGTAAGTATAAGATGTAGGTCTGGCTATTTAAATTTAAATGAATATATAGCTAGTGAAAAATCGTATCTCTAGTCGATTCTATAATTTAACTACTAGAGCGACGGGACGGTATTCTAAACGTCACAAATTCGAATCCTATCCGTATGAATTAGTTTTTAATTCCTTATTTATTTTTAACTTAAACAAGCTTAACATGTTTATAGACAATTCCAAATATGTCAAGTTATTTATTTACTTATTTTTATACCAAAAAGAAAAAACATCGAACAGAATAATAAATCTAACAATCATTATAGTTCAGAACCCAGTTCACTTCTTACCACATAACGAGAAATATGTTTTTTATCCATAATTACGATATGAACAGAAATGTTAACATAATTACTACAGAATGCCACCGAATGAAACGATTAAATTAAACTATGTATTTTACGGTAACTTAATATATTCTGAGAAGTTGTATATTAATGATTTCATTTGACCTAATTACACTGGAATTTCAGTTGTAATTTTTTAAATTCGTTAAAATTTTATTTTTAAAACTTATGCAGGTAATAAAAACTAATCTTGTGCTCCCTAATTACCAATTTTCTGAATATATCTGGCTATAGTGATAAAAACAATCATTGTTTACCTCTTCACTTATATATAAAACCGCACGTTGGTCGAGTATTTGGTGTATTGGATATAGTGATAGAAACGATGATAGTTTACCTCTTCACTTTTAAATAAAACCGCCTGTTGGTCGAGTGTGTGGTGTACTAGGTATAGTGATAGAAACGATGATAGTTTACCTTTTCACTTTTATATAAAACCGCCTGTTGGTCGAGACGCTTAAAGTACCGCGAAGGTAAGGGCCTCAGGTTCGATTCCCGACAGGGACGGGTATGTTTGTGATGAGCATAGATATCTGTACTTATGGATTTGACCGTTTATTAAATATATTTAAAGTATTTATAATGTGTATTTTCTTTGTGTTTTATCGTTGTCTAAAACCCGTAACACAAGCGAATAATTTACTTACTTAAGGGGTAAATCAATTTGTGTATTTTGGCCAGCAATAATATTATTATTATTAAGTTGATAACAAACTATAAAATGTTACGACATTAATCGAAAACAACCTGAATAGTCAATAGAAATATGTAAAATATCGTAATTAATTGCTATACATTGTCTCTACCGCAAACCTTAAAATTTTTCCCTACTGGATTACTATCTCTTTTATAAACTAGGTTCACAATTTTATTTTTCGATGATTATTCCTTAAACGCATGAATGATTACTGATTTTTTGCTAAACCATCATTGATAATGCTGCTGTCAAATAAAAAATCCCGATGACAATCAGTTTAGTAGTTTAGGAGAAGAAGCATTAGGGAGCTCGCTTTGAAGTCAACTACCTAAACTTTCATTATTACTGAGTAAGCTATACAAAATAAAATATATATTTTTTGCAGTGGTATCCCAGCCAAAAGGTGACTGGAAGGCTGAAAACTTCGCTAGTGTTGGAGAACTGCTCCTAGACGTGTCCATTAGTTTGGCGCGTATGTAAGTATCACAGATTAGAAAACAGAACATACCACATTCATTATCTAGTATAATGTAATAGTATAATTACATTTGCTTTTGATAGTTTAGAATGATAATTGTACAATTGATATGATTTGTTAAAACAAGTCGTTTATTGACTTTGTCATTATGTGTGCAAAAAAGAAAGCCTCTTTGATTTAATTATAATAATTAAAAATATCATCTTTAAAAGCAAGGTTACTAAAAATAAAAATATAGGTAGGTAATTACTTTTGGAACTCGAATAGATTCTTGACTATCAAAATCGGATATAGGTATTCTTGACTCGTTTTGTATCGCGTTACATTTTTTAACCAAAATGACCTCGGTATTTCTATCGGATCAGTCCAGATTGTTGGTTTTCAATGATTAATTTTGACCACAAGGCTGGTTGGATCCATTCTTTTGTTTTCTATTTGATCTTTCACGGCCATGGACCAATCACGACACGGATGTAAATATTTAGATTTAGTAATTTATAACTGTCAATGATAACAAAGGATTCAGAGTTTGATGTCTTTTAGTATTCTTTATCTCATCAGTGAATTACAATAAATAATTTATTTCAAGTAACGTTTATTGTAACTGCAACAACGATAAATGTAAGATATATATATAAGTAGGTACATTTTGGTGATAACTAATTTTTCTGTAGTTTTTATTGACTTATCACTGTGTCCGAATCAATTCGAAAATGTACGAAATGAAATCGCAGTAAGATGTACAAGAGCTTTTCGACCAGACTCAGTACACTACATTATGCAAAATGTTCAATTACTAAATTACCACGTTCAACGACATTATTTCATAACTTAGTTAGACAAATATGAACCACTTCTTACTAGGTAGCGAAACCTCATAAAATCCTTAATAACATTTAAAAAATTTCATAAACTACAGTCTAATAATTAGCCTTGGCAAAGTAATTTGCCAAGGCTAATTATTAGACTGAAATAATAAAGAAATAATTATATTCAGAATATTGTTAAAATGACCATTAATTGCAAGGCCAGAAGTTCTCAAAACTTTTTGATTGACATATCTAAACCCCGCTCTTGAAACAACAATTGTTTTAACCAGTTCTACTAGTCTTAAATATGAATTAAGATATATAGATAAGAGTTGAGTAATTTGCTGAGTAATGTACTGATTGCCCTTTTTAAAATGTTAAAATACTTTAACTTTGACGCCTTCGTGTCGATTGTATAATGATTAATTGTGTCTTTGTACGATTATAAACACTTATTATATTTTATTTACCAGTAAAAAGCTTATTTTTTTAATATTGAGTAAGTAGGTATTTTAAAACTAATAATTGTTTATAAATATGCTTATTAACCCATTTTTGAATATAAATCAACATTTATTAAAATATAACCTTCATTTTTTAAACTGCACAGCCTCGACATTGTAGAAAAATAATCGATTATAAACCATGTGTGAAATGTCTCAACACGCAACCCAATAAATTAAAAAAATGAGGTAAAGTGATTGGTGTCAATGTAATGGGTAATTCCACGTTAATTAATATTATCATTAAAAACAATATTAATTATAAAAAAAAAAATATTTTTATCGTATTGTAAACGTCCTAATTCGTGGCCCTTAATGGCGTGATTTTATGGGGCCCTACATGTGACTCCCAATTATGAAAGCTTTTTATACATCAAGAAAAAAATATATAACATAAGCTTTAAATTATATAGTTTTATTTCCATTATATTTCAATTTACGAATTGCATTTGTAAAGCCTCTTATTAAATTACTATTCTAAATTCCATACCATTATATAAATCGACAGTCATTAATCAAAGCCTAACAATATGCCTCACTCTAGATAATTACACATTGAAGTAGTTTCGCTAAATAAGTTCACATAAACCTTGGCATTTAGAAAAATAAATCTATTTAATAACTATGTTTTAATTCTGTAGGTCATTAACAGTTTTACTTTTATACAGATATGGTTTGACGTATGAAGAAATAGAAAAGGGTCTCCCGTTAATAGATACGTCTCGTACTTTGATACGGGAGGTTTGTCCGCCGGTCTTCTCCCACGTGGAGTGTCGCGCCGGCAAGTACCGCAGACTAGATGGATTGTGTAATAATTTGAGACACCCCACTTGGGGAGCTACTATGGCACCCTTTCAAAGGTAAGTTATTGATTCGCTAATAAATAATCGGTTAAGATCGAATTTTTGATACTGAAATTCCAAGGTTTTCTATTAGTTATTAAAGCAAATGTGGTGTGATTTTGTAGGGTGCTTAATTGGTTTAAGTCTCGGATTTTTGATCAATTATTAACTTCAATTTATATACATAATTTATATCGCAATATGTGAAACAATGATTAAATTTTCAGAGCTTAAAAAAATGTTTTTACCGATAGGTATTTAAAAAATCTCGTAAGAAAAGACATTACTTATCTAATTATTTTTCATGATATCATTTCAAATTCCTTTACAACAAAATTATGTGTATTAAAATGTACCATATTTGTGTTAACAGTTCAATTTGAAAGTTCTTTGAATATTTTATTAATTAAACACACTTTACCATGAGCGCGTTGATGTCTTTAGTACCTAATGAAGAGATCATCGTACTTAACATACTGTCCTACATTACTCTTATAGTCATACGCTTTTAAATATATAATAACTTAATATATTATTTTAGATATGTACGTTATGTATAAAATATGTTTTCACCAATAAATAACTTAGATTAATATTAGATCAATTAAATGTATTCATCTATAATTCTTTATATCAGGCTAATCGGTCCTCTCTTCGCGGATGGGATCAACGCTCCTCGGATATCCCATACGGGACGAGACTTGCCTTTGTCCCGTGTTGTATCCCGCACAATGCACCCTGATGACGGCTTCCACGACCACGCTGGAACTGTCATGGTAATCGCTTGGGGACAGTTTATGGACCACGATTATACCCTGACCGGTACCCCGCTAGGTGAGCCCTATTTTATAATAAGTACATACAACTGTCTTTAATATCAATATGGCATAGATTTTTTAAATTAAACGTGTCAATATAATATTAATTTTAAATATATGTGAACGGCTATGTTGACGTAATTTTATCTGAATTTTGCCCGATTAGTTTCAAACCCATTCGGGGTTCCTATTCATAAGCTCGAAACATGACGGACTTGCGGCGTGAACTATCATATATCATGATACGAATATAGCCGGGTAAATAAATATGTAATGATCGCAAAAATTTATTACAATATTTAAAACTACACAAAACAATACATAAATATGTGCAATATACTACATATAGATAATATGAGCTTATAGCACATATCAAAAATGTAACAAAACACTTAATAACACACACGCACACCTCAAAATTAACTTTTAACAAATTTTTCTAGACCCTGTTCATCGTAACGATCCAGAGGAATGCTGCAAGCGACCTCCTCACCTCAAACATCCATATTGTAACGAGATCCGTGTTCCTGACGATGATTACTTCTATAGATTGTTCGGTGTAAAGTGCATTGATTTTGTCAGAGGATTCCCCTCGCCACGACCTGGCTGCCGTCTGGGTAAGAGATACCACCACCAAACTGTATATATTTTTTGCCACCTACTCCAAATTTACAGTCAAAGTAATATATGTCTTAATAAAAGGTTCCAAAACCGCTGTTAATAATCTTTTAATATTCTTGCAAGAGTTCGTTTGCCATCTTATTAAAGAAGCTGAACGAATCAAACCTATTTATTTTAAAAAGCAGTACTGCAGTTATTATAACGGGAAGATAAGGGTAATTAATTGATATTCTTAATTTACAATCTCACACAATCAAGCACATAAATAATGTTATAAAAGTTTCCTTTCTAAACAAATCAAAAATATTTTTAAACAAACTAATGTTCAAGTGATTACTTAGAATCGGATTACATAACCTCGTCGTTCATATTTTATTAACACTTAATACTTAAAGAATGTATACATACTGATGATTTCTATTAAATACTTTCGATGAAGAATCTTACCAAAACACCTCATTACGTAATTTAACATTTCAAAACAACATACATAAAACCTTTACAAGATGTGTGTTGCAATAAATTGGTAGCATATTCCATAATGATAAAATAATCTAAATATAGGTTACTAATTATAGCAACCATTTCAAAATCCCACACCACAACCTAGACAATCGATCACTTGTGGTTGCTTGGTTGTTTTGCATTTCAAGCTACATTTCCATGATATATGACACTCACATTGTTCTGTAATACCAGTTATTTATACCTTTGTTGTGTTTACAGATTATGAAATAGTAAACTTGTAAACATGTTCTAGTTCAGTATAATATTGCTAAAAGGAAAAACAAACTAAAATTATGAATTAACAACGTTATATAATTTTTTAATCATTGTTTCATTTATAATAATGATTGTTATGTTATATTTATATGTTATGATCGTAATATTATTTTTTCATACGTCATAAAAATGACCCGCTGTTGACCTACACATCTGCCGAGTGAGAGGCGAAAGTAGTTCGTTACGTGTGTACGTTTTGACTTGCGTAATCTAGTGCAAAAATTGTACTGTATCACATGTACATAGGAATCCACGGACATTCTCTTGGATTGAATCGATTTTATTATGAAACAACTCTCTCAACGTTAATCCCAAAAAGCGCTAAATGTTATATGTATGTAACAGAAAACGTCTCTAATAGAATAAATATTTTTAAAATAGTTAAACAATCAGTTAGTCATAGTTAATTTTAAATTGAAATCATTATTTTTTAACTATTTAATCTGTCGAATAGTTAAAAAATTAGGGATATGAAATAATGTGTAGTAATACTGAAAACGGGAAGAACAGTCATAAATTGTAATAAATAAAATTTATGAAAATAATACGCATAATCTTAAAAGTAAATTATACCAAAAGGATTATAGAACGTAAAATGCATTTTTTAATTGTTTATGTAATCTAGCTTATACATTATCCAATTATAACATAAATTTTTAGTTTAAGTCTAAGATACGCAGTTATTCAAAGAATTTTAAACATCCTTTAAATCTTATATGGACGCAATCATCAATAAACATTCCGTAATTAAAAGTATTTAAATACATTACAGAATAACTCTATAATGGGACAAAAAGAAGTTTAATAGAATTATTGGTACAATGTACGATAAGATGAGATCAATAATTATTTAATAAACAACATCTAATCTAGTATAATAATAAATATACCAAATACTAAAATATGTGGCAAATAACAAAAAGATTCTCTGTTTCTTGTGCAATAGTAATGTCTCAAAAATAAAGCAATACCTAATAGTATAACTTATGTACCTAATAGTGTAACTTATGTACCTAATAGTGTAACTTAGTGTACTTAGTGTAACTATTGTGCAGGTTCAAGAGCACCTTTCAATACTTTAACCGGAGCCATTGACGGGAACACAGTATATGGTGTCACTGAGAAATTCGCAAGGTATTTTTATTACAACATAATATTTTGACCTAGTTTTTATAATTGATACAATTTGGTGAAGGGAGATATACATTTTACAACCTTTAAAGACCCACTGACACTTCATTTGGCCTGGTTTTGATATCTTATTTACACTTTTAATATTACAGAAAACTTCGTACAGGATATGGTGGTTTACTCCGAATGAATCCTGTATTCAAAGAATACGGCTTGAAAGATCTTTTACCTTTAAAACTAGACATTCCCGATGAGGGTTGTACTCGACCTAACAAAAATATGTTCTGTTTCGAAGCCGGTATGTATGCAATACAGATTGACGATAGAATATAAAATATATATTATATTTATTGGCTAAAATATATTTGACAGGGGAAATCCGAGTAAACGAACAGCTAGTCCTCACGGTAATGCACACTCTGATGGCTCGCGAACACAATAGAGTAGCAGAAGCCTTGGCCACCGTCAACCCTCACTGGGACGACGAGACCCTCTTCCAGGAATCACGAAGGATTAATATAGCAGAAATACAACATATCACGTATAACGAGTTCCTGCCAATTCTGCTTGGAAAAGATGTCATGGAAAAATTCGGTTTGGTGCTTGAAAAAGAGGTATAAGACGAAACAATACTAGTTTCTTGATATTTTATCCTACTATACTATAAGTTTCTTACACATAGTGATTCTTTTGTTAAGGGGGATTTTAACATAAATAGTGGTTTGAGAAAAATATATTTTTACAGGGCTATTGGGACGGTTATGACGAAAATGTGAATCCTGATGTTATAGCGTCTTTCGCTGCTGCTGCTTACCGATTTGGTCACTCTTTGTTACCCACTGCTGTTGAAAGATGGTCTAAGGCACATAAATTCATTGGTGAGTACAATCACAACAAACACATAGAATACTAGAATAGAACTGCTGTCTACACTTTAAAAGTTTGAAATAATAGCTGACTTAAAGAAAACAATTTGTTACAGCATCAAAACGGTTATCGGACCTTATACGCAGACCCTACGATTTATACCGAGCTGGTGTTCTTGACGAATACGTAATGGGATTAATGAACCAAGTAGCTCAAGCTATGGATGACTCCATTACTCAAGAAGTCACAAATCATCTCTTCAAGAAAGTTGGAGCACGATTTGGAATGGACTTGGTATCTTTCAACATGCAAAGAGGTCGTGAATTTGGACTTCCAGGGTACATGGAGTTCAGAAAATTCTGTGGATTATCTGGAGCAGATACTTTCCAGGATCTGTTTGGTTCAATGGCCAATGAAACCATTCAAAAATATGAGTCCATATTTGAGCACCCAATTGACGTTGACTTGTGGTCTGGTGGAGTTTCTGAAAGACCTTTACCAGGTTCTATGTTAGGACCAACATTTGCTTGCATTATTGCTACTCAGTTTTCGTATTCAAGACGTGGAGATAGATTCTGGTAAGTTTAGAGAAATAATGCATTTTAACTTGTTTTAATGGTGCTTCTTGATTTCTTGTATTATGTTTTCTATTGCCCTTGAGCTACCATTTAACATATCTTTATTGCAGGTTTGAGCTTCCTAATCAGCCTTCATCATTTACTCCAGAGCAAATAGTCGAACTAAGAAAAGCACGTCTTGCGCGTGTTATTTGTGATAACACTGACATCATCGACACAGTTCAACTCTACCCAATGGTTCTTCCTGACCATGAGCTGTAAGTTCAAAATAATATGAAGCATACAATTAATTAATAATATATTAATTTTAAGGTATTAATATTTATTTGTTTTAGAAATCCACGAGTACCGTGCAGAAGTGGAGTAATACCATCAATAGACTTTAGCAAGTGGGCAGAACCTACACCCTTCCACGGAGGCGCTAAAGAATACGTGAGTAGCTTCTCGTACAACTCCTTCCACGGAAAGAAGTAGAAATCACGGAAAGAAGTAGAAAGCACGAATAAAATAAATCACATAGGCCACAACGACAAGGATTTTTTTTACTTGCCATTTCATTGTAAATACTCATCTAAATGTGTCGTTCTTGCCTTGAATTTGTATTTTTGTGGTTGTTATCAGTAGTTAATCTGATGTAGAATTTGTGTTTTTCTTGTATTTTGCACATTATATCACTTTTAGTCAATAGATGTTAATTATTACATAATTTAGTTGTTTATAGTAAGTAATTTATGTAGATCTAATTATGAATATCGACAATATTATTTTGGACCATGCTACAACATTGCCGTTACTGTAATTACCTAAATTATTACAAATTTGTATTTTAATATCACAATTATATTTCATTGGTCCGAAATAAGCTTGAAATTTGTAAGCAAATATTCGTGTAATGCTTAGAAAAAAAACACCACTAAATGTTACACGATAATTGTTTTAGTCTAAATATTATGTAATATGTACAAACCAAGTCAAGTAGCTTTTGAAGTCACACGCATGCCATATTTTTGTAGATCACAAATAAGTATCGATATAAAATCGTTCTATCGTTTCTCAACGTCAACCCCTAAATTGCATTTTATCGGTTATATAATTATGACTATAGATAAAAATACCATTAACTAATTATTATATAACTACTAATTATTATAATATATTAATGGTAAAGAACCTATAATATACATATATAATTAACATATCTTTTGAAACTGGGAGAAACGATGGAAAATTATAGATTTGATGTATGGTTTATAGTTCTGTATTATTTTAAGGTAACATGATTGTTTAATATTAAATCACAATAATATGTTATCTTACTTTAGGTTTGATTCATTCAAATTTTGCCTTAAATTAGCACGTAATCAATATAAAATTGGTAAAGTTTGGTGATAATGGAATCTTTAAACATTTTTATGTGTATAGACATACCATAAAAATATATTTTATGGAATAATATAATATAACCATTCTCTGAGGCTATATAATACATTATTTGAAATTATCCCATAATCACTTCTACCAGCGGTGCATCACACAAACTTTATTTTGTTAAAATATTTGTAGTTTTTTATTTATTTTATAGTTAAACGTGGATGTAGATATATTTTCTGAATTATGTTTAGTATACTGTAAATAGAAGAATTTGAATACTGTATACATACAAAATAAAATAAATCAAAATAATTATTTGTTTTTTTTCGCCCTGCCTATTTTTTGAATACTATTATTTTCAAATATAACACAACTAACAACTTTTGATACCGTTCACAGATGACAGACGCACACATCTGCAATAAAACAACTAAGGATAATAAAAATATAGTTCCGGAGAATGATGATTGCACAACAGATAAAGTATCAAATGACTTTCTAGAACAGGACTGTCAAAACGATGATTTAGTAACTGTAGCTAATAACGAAGATAAGGATGAACAAAACGAAACAGAGACAAATAATACTGATACTAAAATTATTGATAATTTTGATCAAAATTGTGAAAACGTGAGAGGGAATTCGGTCAATAAATTAACTAACCAGGTTAAAAACAGCGACACGGTGTTAAATTATGTCTCTAAAAAGACTGATACAAATGTTAGTAACAAAACAAGAGGTCACGTTAAAAACAGCTTGAAACGAAAGAAAAGATCGCTTATTACCGACTCGGAAATTCTGGCACACAGACGCCCACGAAAATTTCAAATAAATGATCCAACAGATAGAGAAGAATTAGCTATTCCAGCTACAAAACCTCAAGGAATTATTAACAAAGATGATTTAGCTGATTTTAACATTGAAACTCTGCACGAAAATATAAAACCATCAATAAATATTTTAATGAAAGATAGCCAGGGATTTTTTAATAACCATAGGCCAGATCATCATACCAAAAAATATGAAAATGACGAGAGAGAGAACAATGAACATAAAGATAAAAGTAGCATAAAGATATACGACGACCATATTCCAACTAAACATATCAAGAAATCTAAAAACGTGGAAAGTGATGATATTATAGAAGATAGAAGTAATTTATCTGAAAGCAGTGAAAATAATGAATATGATAAAAAAGAGAAAAACCATATAAAGACACTAAATGACAAAAACAGCAAAAGTAATGACTATAGTGATGAATCTTTCAGCGTTGAAAATAAAAGTAATGAATATATTCAAAATAGTAAAGAAAAGTTACCTCAGAAAAATGATGATGGGAGTAGCGAGTTTAGTATAAAAGATAGCAGAAATACAAAAAGTGATTCTTTTAGTAAAGATGACAGACGTAATGACTACACAAAAGATCCTAAAAATGATAATAATGAAAGTAACGAATATGAAATAAAAGGGAGTAGAAATATAAAAAGTGGTTTCTTTAATAAAGATGATAGAAATCATGACTACACCAAAGAATCTAAAAATAATAACAATGAAAGTAACGAACATGAAATAAAGGATAGAAAGAATATTAAAAGCGATTCCTTTAATAAAGATGATAGAAATAACGACTACACCAAAGAATCTAAAAAGGACAGCAATGAAAGTTACGAATATGAAATAAAGGATGGAAGTAATATAAAAAGTGAATCTTTTAATAAAAATAATAGAAATAATGACTACAACAAAGAATCTAAAAATGATAACAATGGAAGTAATGAATATGAAATAAAAGATAGTAGAAATATAAAAAGTGATTCATTTGATAAAGATGATAGAAGTAACGACTACACTAATGAATCTGGAAACGATAACAATAAAAGTGACGAATATGAAGTAAAAGATAGAGAAAATATTTATAGTTCGGGTAATGGAAAATACAATAGAAATAAGCAGTACAGTAATATCGATGAAGGAAGTAAGGCTATACCCAACGAAGAGTATTTAACAGGTTATAAAGGAAATCTAAAAAGTGATGAGAGTCTTGATTCAGATTCTTTTGAAAAGAGAATACCAACTTTGAGAAATAACGTAAGTAATAAAAAAATTGACTTGATCAAAAAACCACTTAGTAATAATAATAGTGAAATTACTAGTAATGAAGATTTACAAGATACCAGTTATGAAAGTAATGAAAATGTAAATGACAAAGAAGAAACAAAGCTATTAAATAAAGATAAGGAAGGAGATTTTACTGCAAATAAAACTCGAAATAATTCACTTAATCTTGAGGAAGTTGACTTGGATGATTTTAGTTACGAAAGTATACAAAGTGAGAAAGATCATAAAATTGAACCTATAAGAAATATAAATAACAGTAATGAAAGCAGTTATTTACCAGAAAATGTTGCTGTTATACCAAATACACTCGAAAAACCTTTTACTAGTACCAATTCAAAGAAGCCTGCTTTAGTCAAAAACGTTCATAAAAATGAGAAGCAAATTAAAATTAACGATGATGAAATAAAACCAGTTAAAGAACTAAATAATAGTGAATCCCAAAGTGAGGAAGAAAACGAAGAGTATAAAGAAAGTGAGCAATCTGAAGACAAAGAAGAATCTATTAACGATCGTTTAAAAAGCGTAATAGAAAGAAGCCATAAATTGCATCCAATTTTTAAAACGGAAAATGAAAAGGATAATACTGACGTTAAAGCACAATTTGAAAGAATACCGGAAAACTACATACATACGGATGTAAAGAACAACACTAGTGATAAAAAACCAGTGGTTGAAAATGTTAATGAAGAAGGTACACTCGACGCGTTTACTCCAAATAACTATGAGTATGATAAAAATTTAAATATAAAGTTCAGTGATTTAAGTATAAAATTACCGGAAATAAATTTACCAAAAGATATATTAGCCTATGCAGGGGAAGAGAAAAAAAAGCATAAAGAAGACTACGATAAATCAAAGAACAGAGAAAAAGATAACTCGGAAGACAAAGAAAAAGATAACTCCGAAGATATCGAAAATGAAGATGAAGAGCCAGAAGAAGATCTAGAAGAAGATGAAGAGCCGGAAGATTATAATAATGAACCTAAAATACACAAAAATAATAAACAATATCCGGCAGATTTTTACCAATCCTACTTTAACCCACCAAGTGTCGATTTTTCTAATGATAATCCACAGACAAAAGAGAAATTTTCAAGTCTTCATAACGAGAATAGTGGTGAAGATTTGTATGAAAAATTTGTTCGAGAAAGGTTCGGAAAAAGAAACGATTTCAAAAAAAGATCTGAGAAAATAATAGATTATAAACCTGTAAAAAAAAATAACAAACTGTATAAAACTGTACGAAAAGCTTTGAAAAGAGCAAATAAAATAGAAAAGGAAGCGGAAAAAAGCAAGGATCCAAATTATATGTGGACCTTAGAATATGGAGGAAAATTGTGATTGTCACTAGGTATAATAAAATTCACAATGAATGTGTACATATTTATTTTTTAGGATTAATAAGATTATAGGTTCGGAATGAATTATACAATATCTAATACCACAAGCCGACAAATATTTTGAATGTTAGAAGATTCTAAACCTTTAAACCACATCAGATTTTTAAATACCTAATATGGGAATAAAATATTCCGTCTTTTATCCAATTATGTAGAGATATAAACAATTGTAGGAATTATAGGAACTACAAGGGCACAAAATTTACATTAAAAGCATGTCATGTTTTTTGGTTAACATTAATTACGAATAATAAAATAAACAGTGGCTAAAATCTTGTATTTGTTACATATAAGTAGGGTTGCTAACCATACTTTATATTAACGTATTCTACTGTATTTTTAATATAATTATACACTTATGAATACTAATAACGTATGTGAAAATACTATATTTCCGACTTAATGAGATCTAAAGAAACAATTATAATGATTAAGAATTTTCAGAGAAAAATAGGTACAGTCGATAAATGGCAATTTATATTTAAAAATGCATGTCATGACAGCTTAGATGTAAAAAAATCTTATGTTCTTTCCGTTTGGAGAAACAGAGTGTCAATAAATTTAATTACAAACGAATTGATTGATTGATTTTTTTTTTTAATAAAAAATATTGATTGTCAAACAAGCTTTGAAACTTAAAAAATAAGAAAATCATGTTAGCTTGTAATAAAAGCACACAAACATATGTTTTTAGGGCAATAAAATTTGGAAAATACTTGTTCTTTTCTTTGAAATACTTTTTTCTTATTTACACAATCTTATACTTTTTTTCGTAATTAAAATATTTATTTACAAAATCAGGTTTTTATAGATATTTAAATCATTTAATTAAGTTATTCAATATGCAAAATAAACTAAAAAAAAATGTATACAATATACCAAACTGTTACCGGAAGTATTTACCAAAAATAAGTGAAGCATTGTGAAAATAGGCACTCGTAACTAATGATAACAAGTAGTAAAAACATCAACGCACTCCCACCACTGCAGCCCGTCGCACCGAACAGCTCCACGTCATCAGAAGAGGAGTACGTAACCCCTCCTGAGAATATCGTGTCGAGCAGTGACGACGAGCTGCCGCCTCCAGCACCGAGTCGAGCCCGCGAAGGCCACGGTTGCCCCGTTTTCCCAAGCATAAACGTAATATGTCGCATATGTCTTGCAATGGCTCTAGACTGCATGCTAGACTCTTATCTTCCTTTTAGCAATAGTCTCACTTATACCCATTCAATTTTTTATTGTGCGGCTGTTGCATCGTGCCGCTCCGCCCGTGTCAGATTTACTGAGATTGAGGGTTGTGTGGACCACTGAGGACAAACCCGCATGGCAGATGAGGATCGAATGGCGTATCAGCGCAGCTAGGGTCATTATTGGCAAGTTAATCGGCTTCACATCGGGAAACATGCGGCCGAGAGTCATGCGTTATGTTACACAAGCCTTTGCCGGTACTGGCATAAGCCCTCAGTATTACATGGCCTATGCAACAGAACGTATAGACTACCTGAAGCAGAAAGTTTGTGCGTGGGCAAATCGTATTCGTCGTTATAAATAACGCGTAAAAAGGTTTAAACAGTATATTTCAAAGTAACCAAAGAAAGGTTTATAGAAGCTGGAAGGAATCTGCTATGAGTGTGATTAATGGGCAGTTAACAAATATGAAAGAAATGTTCACATTTTTGAAAATAAGCGCGCGGGTGAAAACCTGCAGCCAATGGAGGCTATATTTATAAGCCCAGATAATGTCAGGGATGCGATTCGTTCGATCCATAACTGGAAAAGACCTGGGCCGGAAGGATTACATAACTTTTGGCTCAAATGGCTGCGGTCTTCACACGAACGTTTGGCTGGGCAATTCCAGGAAACCATCGTGTCCGAATCCCTACCATCTTTTATGACAACAGGAATCACCTTTCTGCTCCACAAGTCCAATAGTATCGCAGATCCAAAGAACTTTCGACCTATCACGTGCTTACCTACAATTTATAAGCTTCTTACATCCATTTCGACTTTAAAATTAAACACACATTTGTATACAAACAGCATAGATTCCGCTCAAAATGGATGTAAGATGGGTCTCGTGGTAGTAAGGAGTTCTTCCTTATTGACAAGGCATCAATGAAAAGGTTCGCCGCAGTAAGAAGGGTCTCTCCGCCACCTGGATTGACTATAATAAGGCCTATGATTCGGTGCCTCATACATGTTTTGATTGACACTGATTTATGCGCCTTTCTGGATTCATGTATGAGGCAATGAACAACGGTCCTTTGACTTCCAGGGAGCGGGGGAAGTCTTCTTACTTCCGAACCTGTTAAGATTAAAATTAGGTATTTTCCAATTTTCCAGGGTGATAGCTTGAGTCCTTTGTGGTTTTGCCTGGCTTTAAACCCCTTAAGCACGTTGCTTAGGGACTCAAAACTGGAATTTGGCTTTCGCAGAGGAGATCATTTCTCATCATTTCAAATTATTTGCACCAAATAAAGCAGATCTGGTATCGTTACTAAACATTACGCAAACGTTTAGTAATAACATTAGGATGGCGTTTGGTGTAGATAAATGCACGGTTGCACATGCAGAGAGACCGAGTTGTAAATAGCGAATATTTACAACTCTCGGAGACAATGTCCCTCAGATCACTCTTCTAAACCAAGTTCCACAAATACCTTGGTATGTCGGAATGCTTAGGCATACGAAGTGGGGACATTAAACAGCTAATTAAGGAACGTTTCTTTAACCGCTTGGCAAAAGTCCTAAAAAGTCTATTGTCAGGAGGTAACAAGGTACGTGCATTCAACAGTTGGGTAATGCCCCTGCTGATGTACACTTTCGGCATATTAAGGTGGACTCAGACTGAATTAGATGACCTGGACCGAAAGGCCCGAAAACTATTGACAATGTATCGCATGCATCATACGCGCTCATCAGTGATGAGATTGTATATTCCACAGTAGTGTGGGGGTTGTGGCTAACTTAATGCTAAAAACTTACACAACCGTAAGGTATGCAATCTTAGAGAATATCTCCTTCATGCTGAGTGTGAAATGCATTCGGACATTGTTGCAGTAGATAGTGGACTTACACCGCTCTCCTTAGCCAAAGATAACTGGCATAAACCGGTAGTACTTAGCATTGACGACCGTTTAAGTATATGGAAGAGTAAGAAGCGTCATGGCGGTTCCACCAGGCACCCTAAGGGCCTGATGTAGACCTTCTGGCGTCCATGGCTTGGTTACGGTTTGGTGATCTCTTTGGTGAAACCGTCGGTTTTGTTTGCGAAATTGGTGACGAAGTTGTCAAGACGAACAACTATCGGAAATACATAATAAAGGATGGCGCTATTGATATATGTCGTGCGTGCCACCAACCTGGAGAATCCATCAGAAATGTTAAGAAATTGGGAGTGATTAATAGAGCGAGGCAGTATTTCAAACCTGGCCAAAGACTTGCGCTCTATAAGGCGCAGGTCCGGCCACACATGGAGTACTGTTCTCATCTCTGGTCAGGATCACCCCAATATCAGCTTCTACCATTTGACCGCGTACAACGGAGAGCCGTTCGGATTTTCGGGGACCCGGTGCTCTGCGAACGGCTAGACTCTTTGGCATTGCGTAGAGACGTGGCTTCCTTGTGCGTCTTCTACCGCATTTACCACGGGGAATGTTCCGAAGAACTATTCGATCTGATGCCTGCCGCCGAATTTCATCACCGCACAGCGCGCCATCGCCTCCAATATCATCCTTACCACCTGGATGCGTGGCGATCCTCTACTGTGCGGTTTTCAAGGACATTTTTCCCACGTTCCACTCGCTTGTGGAACGAACTCCCTTCGGTGGTATTTCCAGATCGATACGACATGGGTACCTTCAAAAAAGGCGTTTACTCCTACCTACATGGCCGGCAACACTCTTGTAAATCCTCGGATGTTGCAAGAGTTCATGGGCGGCGGTGATCACAAGCCATCTGTGACCCGCCAGCTCGTTTGCCCTCCTCTAACATAAAAAAAAAAAAAAATGTTATTTCCGGTTGTTTTCATCTTGCCAATGGAGAGCATTTGCACAGGCACAACCAAGTAGCCAAGATCTCCACCAATAACTTGCTCTTCGATACGGTCTTGTATCTTTTGTTATAAGTACAAACCGGAGCCAGTTTTGGAAAATGGTCATGCTAAGCTCTATCGGGACCGTTCTATCATCACGGACAGGACTATTGTAGCCAATAAGCCTGATATCGTGCTGGTAGAGCGGTTATAGCGCCGGGCATTTCTTGTTAATATCAGCGTTGTGTGACGCTAATCCTGTGAAAGCTGAGAATGACAAACTATCATAATACTTAGACTTAGCTCACGAAATTACCGACATGTGGGATGTTGACTGAACAATAATAGTTCCGATGGTAGTTTCCGTAAATGGTCTTACAGCGAAGATTCTCATCATCTCAAGAGGCTCTCACTAAAGAACTGGATCAAGGGTCGGATACAAAGGGCAGCAGTTTCTTTCGCTGTCGCCCTAACCACCGACGAACTGGTCGTAAGGCCCACGCCACGTAAATTTAGGCAAGTTAATAATATAAATAAACATATAGATATAGTGTCTATGTAAACTGACTAATAACTAAGTATGGTGACGTTTTGTTACAAAATGTACTTAATATTTTAAACATTGGTAGTAATGAACTAAGATTTATTATAAACAAAGGATAATATACGGCTGTTACTAATAAGCTGTTACCTACAATTTTAAAGCTTATTTGTACAAAAATACCACATAACACGACATATATATATATATATATATATATATATATATATATATATATATATATATATATATATATATTTCAAAAGTCTTGAAATTCCTGCTATGTTATGCTGTATTGTGCATGTATCTCATGCTTATGTATCTTCCTAGAAATTATTCCCTTTTTTATTAAACAACCATTCAGAGTCCAAACATAAAAGCCGTTTTATTGTGATGAACGAACATACCAATTAAGCAAAAAAGTTCTAAAACAAAAATACTTATAATCAAAATTATTTCATAGATATTGAGATGTTACCTCATTTAAATTTTATTGAATGTTGATAAAAACTTATATTAAATATTTGATTAAAGTAAATGTTGAACTTATCAATCAATTAAATATTAAATTACTTTGAAAATAAATAACTATGAAACTAATAAGCTTGAATATTTTTATTGTATGGTTGCATTATTTATAGTCTATAATATAACCTCACATTTATGAAAATAAAAATATCAAACGTCATATCACAGTTCACACATGTCAAAAACATTTACTCATCGCTCAGCCCATATCTTTGATTCTTTGCTATTTACATTACATTATAGTGATATCAGAGATATTTAATAATATTTGACTTTGCGGCCACTTTTATTTAGTAAAAATGGCTGATGAAGTGCAAAAAAAATTGCAGAAAGAATTCGAAATTTATAATAATTTAAAAAAAGAATATCATAAGGCAGTAGCACTTAAGCAACAACTGGACAGTCAACTTAATGAAAACAAAGCTGTTAAAGAAGAGCTAGCCTTATTAAAGAAGGATTCTGAAGTATACAAACTTATTGGACCAGTTTTAGTAAAACAAGAATTGGAAGAGGCAAGACAGAATGTATCCAAGCGAATGGAATTTATAAATAAAGAGATCAAGAGATGCGATGGCAATATATCAGCATTAGAGAATAAACAGGAAGCCGTTCATGAAAACCTTAATAAACTAAAGAGCAATCTTGAACATTTAAAAATAACTGCTTAGTGAATTCTTTTGTATTTTCAGAATGATTACTGTTTGTTTATATATTTACATTGCAATATTATTATATTAAAAATATACCAATAATTCCCACATATAGTTTTACCCACAAAATGCACTTATAAAAAAATGGATATTATGTCTGCATGTAAAATTTTCATTGTTTTTTTTTTGTGAATGTCAGTTTTAACATAATTATAATATCCGTTTAAAACATATAGTATTGAAACACAATATTCTATACTGCAATGATTAAAGTTAATGTATGTTAATATTAAATAATAATAAATAATACTAATAGAAAAAGTCCATGTCTTATTTTTTTCAAATATACTATTCTTTTGTCCATATTGCAAAAAGAATGGTCAATACATATAATATGATTTCTGTTAATTAATGACTTGGCTATAATATATTACTGGATAGATGAAAAACACCAAATAAGTATAATATTAATTATTTTTTTATCAACTATTGATGATAACTTTTATCATCTACTGTTATAGATAATATTATATAGTTATAGCTGACAATTTATTTGGTTAAAAACTGGTTTGTTTGTAGTAGATATTGGTAATAACTATGATATAAAAGTAAAATACTAATAATTTATGTTACTAAAAATCAAAATATTTAAAACAGAGCTCTTCATTTTGCTCATTCAATCTTCAATTATTGTACAATTTGCAAAAAAGGTTGACTTATGAAATGAAATATCCATTGAAATTGTTAATATTAATTTTCATCTCAAAGTTTAACAATAATATTATGCTACTAGCATATTATCGAGGTTCATGTTCAAACAGTCCCAACCATACTAAATTGTTGTAAAGAGCAATCCTTCCATTTGGTATGGTAATAAATTATGTCTAGAAAAAAAATATTTCTTTAAAAATTTTATCAAAAACCACCATGCCAATACTGAATCTGAAAACCTATTAGAAGTTATATATATTACTAGTAGTATATTTTATTTTTGAATGAATTATTTAAATAACTGTTTAAAATGCATATATAAAAATACATTATTTCACAGTAAAAGTGTCTTACTTAATTTTCATACTTCATATCCTAAAAAAAAAAACAATAGTGATCTTTAAAAATATACCTTTATTCTTGCAAACAGTTTATAATTTTTATAACTAATGGCACTTTTTAGAATTTATATAAAATAAACAATATTCTCATATATATAAAGTTAGCTAAACTCAGTAGTATTCAACTATTTATTAATACATTCTTAATAAAGTCAATAGAAATGTTTAAGAAAATATATTTTTCACTTACCATAATTTAATATCGAATTGCAAAAATCAGTCAACTTTACATTATATGTATATGTAATTCAATAAATTGGTCCCATTAGAAACTAGTACTTTTGTGTTAAAATTCACATACAATTACTTAATCAATTAATTTAAATATAATACCAGTGCAAAAGGTAAATAGGTAAAAGGCAGTTTTTTATAATATTGTCATAAGTATTTTGTACATGTTTTAAAAAATCTTTTTCTGCCCTCTAGAAGGAAAGTGACAACTTTCGTCCCGCTGCGAAAAACGAAGTTGCCGCTTTCCGCCGTCGTCTGACAGAAAAATAGCAAACAAACCTCGACAATTACATGTCATCATGCACATTTCTTATTTTTCCACCCTAGGTGTGTAATATACTATTTAATTTTTATTAATATTTTACTGATGTATCAACTCTTTTTTTAATATTTTGTCAGTTTGTCAGTAAATTTATTTTTAAAAAATGTCTACCTACATTTTACTTGCGCAAACCTTGTAATGTGTTATCATATAAATTGTCTTTTTTCGTAATTAAACTCTCACGATGATGAATATTATTAATATTATTTATTTATCCGGCTATGTTCACGAAAATTAGTCGGAAATCTATCCGATTAGTTAAGAGCCCATTCGGGGTTCGTATTCCTAAGCTCAAAGCATGAACTCGTAGCGTAAACTGTTTAATGGGATCGAAGCTAGTCGGACAAAATTCTGATTAATTTACGTTAACCTATCTTAAATATATCTCTCTGTAACCTACTTAAAGACCTTGGCTATTCTTAAACAAGCACCGGTTCATTTCTGGAACGTATTTCAAAGGTAGCATTGGTAGGTTCTTTCCAAATTACGTTAGGTAGGGAGAGGAGAGTAGAGGGTGAACGCGAGCTTTTTTACGCATAATAAAGCGGCCCCTTAAACCTACTCCTGGTCACAAATCCCAGGCACTGTTTGCACTCCTCCTTGCAACGCGATGGGCCCGGCACTCGCTCGGTGAATCCATGGAATGCTAAGAAGCTTCGTCTCTAATAATGTAAAATGTCCTTGATTTTTAATTCACTTGCCTAAAACAGGTTTCTGTGAAAGCTGAATGGTTAACACTTGATTTTGTACTACTTTTCATGATTTTCATTTTGTCCTTACTGAATAACACTCATATCCCTTAACACTAAATGCCACAAATAGATCACAAAACTTTTAAATATGTCTTAATCTTAATAGTATATATATGATTGTAAATACAATTTTGAATGTAAAAATATTTAGTGTATAGATCACTTAATCCTACTTTGTACACAAGGTACACTGCAAAAAGGCATTTCCTGTTTAACAACAAATCTACCACTAAGTAGGCTCTTACCACACATACGTCCAGAACAAATAAAGCATTCTGCATGCCAATGAGTATTGCTCCAAGAAACTCCTTGTTGTTCTGGGCCTATAACACCACTACAAGCTCGACAACGCTCTGCATGGAACTGATCATAACATGTAAGACAAATTGGCAGACCAGTTTTATCATCGGGAACATATTTCTTTCCACCAAGTGGTGCATCACAGTGGTAGCAGCAAAAGTGTTCCACATGGAATGCTCTCCCTTCCGCAGCGGTATATGGGCGGGTAAATATTAATTCGTCACAACCAGCGCAACGGGGGATTTCCAATACATTTGCCAAGTCTCTAGCACAGTAAATTTCTCCTTTGTAGTAGAAATACACAAGATCCGCAAGAAGTTCACCACATTTACAGCAAGTGAAACATTGGGGATGCCAAATGGCTTCTTGTCCAGCCCTTTCAGCTTTTACAGCCACTTCACCGGCAAACATTGGTTTTTCACATCTCTGACAGGGTACTCCTTCATTGTATAACTTTCTGTTAAATTCTATTTCTAGTGGATTAATCGCCATATCAGCAAATTGGGTAAGAATGGGATCCATCTGTTCTGCATAGTTAGCTATTTGTATCGGGTTTCCTGTGTTATCATATTGGTTATTTGGAGAAGAATTATTCATTTCATTATCTTGTGGAGGCCCAGAGAAATCTCCGGGATATGTGCTATAATTAGGTAAAGGTGGAGGGGCAAAGTCTTCTTCTGAGTGAGTTCTAAGATAATCTCTCAAGGGGACAGTTTGTTGTGGTTCCACTTTATTAATTGGTTTCATACTTGTAGAATATTGAGGATTTATTTTTGTGGAACAAATAGTGCCACTATGTTCTGGTGTAGTAGGTTCATGTTTCCAGCTCCATATTTCTCCATTTGGAGCAAAAATAGTACCTTTTCGAATTCGACTGTCCAATAACTTAGCTGTGCCCATTACATTATTATTACTTACAGACCAAACATCAGGGATTATTTGGGCACCCAAAGACTTACTTGCAAATTCATTAACTTCCTCTTTGAATTGTGGATTTCTATTATACTCATCCCTAAATAGCTTGATAGGTTGGAGATACACATCATGTGCAACTTGCATGTTCAAATCATTCAAGTTTTTAAACAGCTTATCATAAACTGGTCCATGTTCAACAGCACTCTTAATTCTGTCTGATTCAATGCGCATTATATTAAGTTTGTCCTTTACAACTCTACTTAAAGCCGGACTTGATTTATAGTCAGGTAAGTTTGCAGCACTTACTACATTGCCCTGAGTGTCCAAAACAAGTTTTTTATCAGAAGAGTTTTTAGGTACAATATTGTATTTTACACCTCTGGATATGTTTGAAATCTTTAATGGCAGAGCATATGATTTGTTGGCGTTATGATTTTTAGCACTTTCCACTGATACTACTTCTCCGTTTTGAAGAGGTGCAACTCTTACTACATTACCCATACCAACAACATTTTCTTTAATACGCATAATGTATTCCTGAAACCAAGAAGTACAAATTATAATAATAATATATAATTTACTTAATGAGGACCAATATCTTAATTAAATATTTTATCTATTGTATATATTATCTATGTTTACGTACAGTGTGTTCAGACTTCTCTTGCTCGGAGGCGTGAGTTCTCGCTGCGGTAGCGACATCATGCGGCGGCAGCTGTGTACGTAGCTGAGCTCGACGCTTCTTAGCTGCTTCGGAACCTGATACTGGGGCTAGGTCACCCAGACAGGACATATATTCTGACACCTATAATTTTTTTTTAAACAGCTATTAAGTATCAATTATACACTTATTAAAAGTAAAAATGATTCGTACATTGGTATACACCAATAATATAATGCATAAAACTCTTATTCCACGGAATTGTCTCTTCATGCTTCAGTTTTTAATTAGTCTTGATTACAAATAGATTGGAAATATTACATTACAATAAACTGAATGTGTTGTGACTAAAGATAACACCGGGGTATCTTATCTTACAAAACATAACATAAACTGATGCATATAACTACTAATCACAGTATGTGTCATTTAGGACATAAATAGTAGAAATATTACAATTTATGATAAATCACTTTTAAAATACTTACTAATTCTGTAGATGCATTGGGAGGGGCCCAATCAAGCTTTACTGGTTTGTCTGTCACACCTCTAATCTTAATTAGTGGCACTGTAATCAAACCAAAAGACATTAATTCTGGTTCTTAATATTATATAATGCCAATTAATATTATTCCACCAAATGTTGTCTCAACCAAAAGAGTAGCTGTATGCAGGTTTTTCCAAAACTATTATAGACCATATTTGCTAGAAAAGCATTCTCCTCCAAGTAACCAATGACTTATGACGATGATCATAATACAAAACCAAACTTACATGTACCCTTCTTGGGTTTTGCTGTTCCAAGTAATTCGAACTGTGCCCATCCTGATAAATCATCATCTTGTACATCATGAACATCTTTACTGCAGTGGCATGCTCGGCAGACCTTACGCCAAAAATGCAAGTCAAGACCAGGGCAGCTTGATCCTATTATTGCAATAAACAACATTTATTTATCTATAAGATAGTTAAGGTTTTAAATTTGTTTAATAAATATTTCTCAGAATAATTAAAAGAATTGAATACAACTTGTATTGGAATTCAAGAGTGAATACAGTCTATTTTATTTTTTAAAATATATTCTTATTGAACAAGTTTACAGACCACTTTTAACCGAGCAAAACAATAACAATATAATTTACAATGATTATTTTTATGTTTAATACTTAAAAATGATATTCACATATTATGTTTTAGCATTGTAATGGTTATTTTTAGCATGACTAATCACGAATTGGTAAACTTACCGCATGAATTACATGGTGCACCGGCACCGCTGTCGTGTCCAAGACGAGCTTTACTTAATTTTTCCCTTTGGCTCTCTAATTTAGATAGCCAAGCCGGTGCCTCAGGAGTCTCCACACATGATTCGCTCATCTAATCGAGGTAGAAATATACGTAAATGAAGATTAAAGTTATATGTAATATCATATGAGTCATAATCGATATTTTATTGTACTTACATTTAAGCTCACTCTTATTTATCGTGACAAAATTAATATAAAATCATAGATTTTTAAAGAAAATGAAACAGTTATTTTCTCATTAAAATAAGCAAAAAGAATCAAGTATTTAAAATATCTTAGTAACACAAGACAAAATAATTACAACATAAATTACAAAGCACTAACTAAAACTTGAAGAAGAAACACAACTTAAAACTTCTGACTTTTATCTATGTTCTGAATTCTGACATGTTTGATGTTGTTTATAATATATATTAGTATAGTGATAGTGCGTTAAAAGCTAGCAAAGTTACAAAGCCATGCAGCCTAAAATCTGATATGTATTATGTAAATGTAATGTGTGATCGTAACCCTATTGGTATTTATAAATTAAAATACATTATTTTTCTTAATAGAGGATAAATTAAAAATGTACATCGATAACTTATGAAAAAGCTGTAAGGGATTTCGAAATTAACAAGCAGAAAGTACTTATTAATTACCGACTAGCAAATAATTTTTCTTTTTTCGATTATTCAAAAATGATATTGAAACAATTTTGAATGATTCTCTAAATCGTAATCGATTGTCTAAATAATAATTTTAGTTTTTATACTAAAACACCATCACAAAAAAATATAAATTATAATAGTTGATTTATTTCTGGCAACAAAATATCCATCTTTCAATGCGTTTTTTTCAGTTTTACGATCAGAATTTGGTATAAATAGAAAAACGCTTTAAATGAAACTAAGCAATTATTGAAAATCATTTATAAGTGCTTTAATAATAATAAAATAAGTACTTTACCGCTGTAAAAGGTATGAATGTATTTGGAATTTGGATTAATTCATCCAATCCGGGATTTTTGTGAGTCATAGGCTTGCCTTTATTTATCAATATGTGCACTTCTTTTAGATGTCGTCAGGAAGGCCGATTAAATGTGTAGTTGTGGGTGATGGTACAGTTGGCAAGACATGCATGTTAATATCTTATACTACCGACAGTTTTCCCGGAGAATATGTGCCTACAGTGTAAGTATTAAATCAGATTGGATCTGTTCTAATAAAACCTCAATTGCAATTTATAACCACCTATACTAAAATAATTTGTTAAGTCTTGTAGTGATTATATCGAGTTACATTTAATTCTATAATTTGTATGTATTAAGGTATTTATAATATTTTTTTACATTTTGCATAATATATTAGTCTTGCTTATTATAGAAACTAATTATAATCTCATAGGTTTGATAATTATTCTGCACCAATGGTTGTGGATGGAGTGGCAGTATCACTAGGACTCTGGGATACTGCTGGCCAAGAAGATTATGATAGACTGAGACCTCTAAGTTACCCACAAACTGATGTCTTCCTTATATGTTTTAGTGTAACAAGGTAAAAACGATTTCTTATTAGGAATTATAAAAATTTAATTATTTTATATCAACTTTTGGTTTTAAAATATTTGGATATTTTGCTTTTAGTCCTTCATCATATGAAAATGTTACATCAAAGTGGTATCCCGAAATAAAACATCACTGCCCTGATGCTCCTATTATTCTTGTTGGTAAGTACATCTTTAATATCTTTGTCATAAATATTTGGAGATTTTTTTTAATTGAAAATGTTGATTACCTATCTTCTCTTCATTTTATATTCTCAAGATCATGACTAGTAATATCAATCTGTTTCAGGTACAAAAATTGATTTAAGAGATGATCGTGAGACATTAAGTCTATTGTCAGAACAAGGCATGTCTCCTCTTAAAAGAGAACAGGGTCAAAAACTGGCAAATAAAATAAGAGCTGTCAAATATATGGAATGCTCGGCTTTAACACAGCGTGGGCTTAAACAGGTACCTATGTAGATATAAATAAATAATAATAATGGCTGTTATTCAGACAACCTAACTTAGATAACATTTTTAACTTATTTATTTATTTAACCTTTTTTATTCCATATCTTTAGTAAGTAAATAAGTGTAAGTATTAAATTAATATTTCTGGTGTCATGGATCTCCCACTTTTTTCTGTCCTGTTCACCATTCCTCTATTCCTTTCCGCCTGTTTCAATTATATTATTAACCCTTTTATTTTGTGGCCGACATTTTTAACTTAGGCTATTTTAACATGTACGTGTGCCTCTTGGCAAAGGCCTCCCCCAGTCTTCTCCACTTGTTTATGAAAATATATATTTTTTTAGTAATAAAAAAAAATTATTAAACTTCTAAAAATACATGATTTATGCTGTTCTACTATATGCTGTTCTGCTATATACTAGCTTTAGCCTTTGTTATCTGTCAAACTAATATTATTTTGATCAAAGTCAGTCAAAAAAATTTTAATCTGTTTCTGTAAAAATACTGTTATATCTGTATGCCCTTGTAAATAATAAGGGTACAATAAAAAAATATTGTTTGACCTTGTCATGAAATTAATATTTAAAAAATATATATAAAATGAAGGAGCTACATATATATAATAAATATAAAAATCCCTAATTAAAAACCAGAAACAATATTTTATCTTTGTGGCGTATTTACCTTCCTTATAGTTTATTCTCTAAATCTACCTAATAATAATGATCTGTACTTTGAATAATGTTTTTGAATAATAAAATATGGTTTTGTATTAAGAATGCGTTTACAAAACTTTACAAAACTGATAGGTGGAAAATCGCATCACCACATAGACAAATCTCGACTACGCACACTTACGCATGTACAGTGCGAGAATATTGTGTAAATTAACAATTTTGTTACTTTCGATATATGTATATATTTTTTTATCATATCTGTAATTTTAATTATTACTTCTATAAATTATTTTTATATTATTGATGATTAAGTATGTGCATATTATACATGTGATAAAATTACAGACTATTATTACTTATATATGATATACATATTAATTATTCTGTGACCTAAAAATAGCTGAATAGTTTGATGGCTGTTACTTGATCTTTTAGATTAAAAAAAAGCCAGGCTAGTTGAGTTTAGGCCCGTTGTGTTAATCATAAAGACATACTACCACCAGGCTTGGTGGAGTGGACCTGAAGGTATAATGATGCTAGATCTCCTAGATAATTAGAGCTTGGTGCGCCGAGTATGTTTTGTTTCTTTTGATGAGATCTTACCATTAGACTTGATGGAGTGATCTGAAGGTTTCCTGATGGATGGATGCTACTGGATCTCCTAGACGAAAAGAAAGGTTACATACTCGTCGCTCCCAGCTTTATCAAATCAGCTCTAGTCATCTATGAGATCCACTAGCATCCATCCATCAGGGTACCTTCAGATCACTCCTTTAAGTCTGAAGGTAAGATCTCATCAAAAGCTACAAAACCAAGCCTATATTCGGTGCATCCAGTTCTATTCGTCTAGGAGATCCACTAGCCTCCATCCAACAGGAGGGTACCTTTGAGTCACTCCATCAAGTCAAAACCAATCGGTAATAATCCGTACGTCCTAGAAGCAAAATTAAATCCACAAAAAAATATTTTGACCAATTGACAGAAAAATATATATAAACTGTAAAATTACATATTTTGTGCTCATGCAGCGATCTTTACCAATAGACATTTTTGCTAACAAGCGATACAGTGACCACTCCCGACAACGGCCTCATACCGAATGAGGTGATAATTGAATTTTAGTAATATTTACTAAATAGGATCAACTAAAATAGTACATAAAATGAACCTCATTGAAATACATTATGAATCATGTGTAACTAAAGATACGTGATAAAAATTAGAAATATTTTTATTTATTTTCTTATATATTACGTAACTTATTTAAGATTTTTTTATTTTCTCACACATTTTCAGTTGAGTATGTCTTCTTAGCTAAGGCATTTTTTATGCTTAAATATATTATAATATTTACTACAAAAATGTACCTAAACTCCTCCCGATTTCGTAAAATACGGACGGAAAATCATTTTTTTAATATTAAAAACAATTTCACAGTATTTTCTCTAAGGACACTAAATATTAAGAAACATTCTATGCGTTGTAATTATTGGTTTCACTACATTAAGTTTTATTTTGTAGCATTATGTACCGAAAAGTTGATAATTTTGCTCATAATCGCAAACGCGTCCTTGAAATCAGGTTCTAAACTGAAATAAATATAAATTTTGTTTGTATACATATTAATCATTCAAAGTGCACCTCTCTAATATCAGGGGGTTGCACTCTAATATCCTACCTGTCCACCACCATCTTGAGACAGAGCAGCCGCACTTGCTTTTTTTGACGGAGACGCAGGTCGCAGATACAATGTCCCTAGAGCGCTGCGCACTTAGATTATACCGGTTACTCGTTAGAGCACAATTTTCACTTACGGGCTGAAATCTGTTTATACGTGCGAAACGACCTCTGTATCCATCGTCTCCGTCACTTTGGGTTTTAGTGGACATAGAAAACGAAAAAATCCTGTATTCCTGTGTCTACCGTTCGCACAGTGGTGACCAGGAGACAACTCGATTATTTGAGTATCTTAGTGAGGCTGCTGATATGGCTCTGCATCAGTTCCCTTCAGCGTAGCTCGTCTTTCTGGGGGACTTTAATGCCTGTCATCAGGACTGGCTGAAGCGCGGAACTTAGCGTCGTCCTTGGACCTCTTTCAGCTGGTGAAGCAAGCGACAAGGGTACCAGATGTGGTAGGCCATACAGCCAATTGCCTGGACCTTCTGCTGACAACTGATCCGGACAGGTGTCGTGTAGAGGTTACCTCTCCCTTGGGAACCTCCGATCACTGTCTGGTGAAATCTGTGTTTACATATTCCCCACCAGCTTTCGAACCTCATGGTGTTAGGCTAATATGGAAATACAAGTCAGCAGATTGGGATGAGATGCGGCACTTTTTTGCGTCTTATCCTTGCCGGCAGGTCTGCTTCTCCTCTTTGGATCCGTCGAGTTGCGCGGGTGCTATAACCGATGTGGTGCATCAGGCAATGGAGTATTTTATTCCTTTTGCTGATGTCCCCATCGGTGGCAAAGCTCGCCCATGGTTTAATGCCGAATGTCGTCATGCTTATGACCGAAAACATTCGGCATACCTCATTTGGGCTGATGCTCGAAGCCGCAAAACTCCGGATGTAAGTTCGAAGAAGAGAGCCTTTAACCAAGCTGCCAAGTCCTATCAAAAGCATTGCGGAAGGCTCGTCTTGATCGGATCGTTAAGAATGTCGAAAAGCTCTCTGTCAGACCAAGTGGCAGTCAAGCTTTCTGGTCTCTTGCAAAAGCGATCGAGTCGAACTTCTGCCAACCCTCACTGCCGGCTCTGCTGAAGCCGGATGAATACCTGGCCCACAAAGCAACAGAGAAAGCAAATGTATTTGATTCTCTGTTTGCTGAAAATTCGAATCTAGAAACTGGCAAGGCTTCTCCAGAACTTCTTCCTCACTGCGGTATTTCGTTGCCTGAAATCCGCATCACTAACAAAGAGATATGGAAAACATTGTGTCGTTTAGATGTGGATAAAGCCAGTGGTCCTGATGGTGTACCAGCCATTCTGCTCAAGTCATGCGCAGCTGAGTTGTCTCCTGTACTGACTTGTCTGTATCGCCTCTCTTTCATGACTGTAATAGTGCCGAAATGCTGGAAGCTTGCTAATGTGCAACCCGTGCCCAAAAAAGGCAGCCGTGACGACCCTGTCAATTACAGACCGATTTCAATCACCTACATACTCTGCAAGATTATGGAGCGTGTATTGAACTCGCTTACCTAGAACTTACTTACTTGCTTACCTAAAAGGCAACGATCTCCTCAGTGACCGACAGTACGGGTTTCGCCGTAATAGGTTTACTGGGGACCTCCTAGTGTATGCTACTCACATTTTAGGCCATTCCTTCGAAAAGAACGGAGAAGCGGTCGCCGTCTCTCTGGACGTCTCGAGGGCATTTGACAGGGTCTGGCATGCGAGCCTTATAAGCAAGCTTTCAGCGTACAGTATATCTCCTGGTCTGATCGTCTGGGTAACGGACTTTCTGAGCCAGAGATCTCTCCTAGTAGTTGTCGACGGGTGTTCCTCGGAACTCTTGACAATAAATGCCGGAGTGCCTCAGGGGTCTGTTCTTTCTGCAACTCTTTTTCTGCTGCACATTAACGATCTGTTAAAGCCCGGTATCTATGGGTATGCAGACGACAGCACAGTTGTAGAAAGATATGTGCCGAGTGCTCGGGCTAGTCGAGATCAAGTACAGTCTGAAAGAGAAGCCATGGTGCAACGTTTGAATGACAAACTTCAGGCAGTCTTCGCATGGAGCATTGCCAATCTTGTCAAGTTCAACGCCACCAAAACGTCAAATATTTTCTGGTGCCGCAAAGTCTCATCTTGCGGTTCTGGACTCAATTGAGAGGCAAACAAAGAGGCTTATAGGCGATCCCGAATTGGTCCAAGCCGACCTCCAAAGCCTTGAACACAGGCGCAGAATTGCTAGCCTCTCAGTATTCTATAGGATACATTTTGAGGTGAGTGTGTGCAGGAATTACACGATATAATTCCCCCGTCCCCCTTCCATCACCGGACGTTCCGACGCACGGCAGGTTTTCATCCTTGTGTTGTGGACAATCCACCTGTCCGAACGAAGCGCTTTGTTTCCTCATTTTTAGTACGTACAGCAAAAGACTGGAACAATTTGCCTGCGTCGGTATTTCCGGCCAAATATAATGTGGGTGTCTTCAAGAGAAGAGTGAATAGGTTGCTAGGGCAATGCGCCTTAACACCTAAGACTACATTTCACTTACCATCAGGTTCAATGTAGTCAAGCATTGCCCTAGATCATATAAAAAAAATCTATTTGTTGATTTTTTAACACGCTTTTATTAGCTTCGGATGTATCTATCTATCTATGTAACGGAATCTTTGAAGGTGATTTTGACCTACTTTGAAATGTCGGATTAATTTGAATTTTGGCATACTTATCAAGGACCGATGACAATGCAATAATTTAATCAATTCGTCCCGTTATCCTTGATCCAAGATCCTCCAAGATTTCAAGTAAAAGAGACAAACGTGCTATTACTTTTGTGGCATTCTTAAAGTCATTGTAGTTATTGAATATTTTCAAAAATGATTCTTTAAATAAAATTTACTCTATTTTTAGAAATGAATATAATTATTAATTTCGAATTAATAGATTCTTCATGATTTACGGACTTTATTATATTCTCACTCAAAGTATGTGTAAAAATTATTAAAAAATCTTAACAAAGATAATGAATTAATCTTAACATTTTTAATGTTCCGATAGTATCTGAACACCTAAGGTAAATCAAAAAAGAGTTCAAAAATGAAACAAGATACAGTGGACGCCGCTTATTGTGATCACGGTTAATGTTATCAGCCGGCTATTGTTATCAAAAATGGTCGGTCCCAAATTTCTCCTTAGCAATACATTTGAAAAAAGTCGCTTATTGTGATCAAAAGTCGCTTATTGTTATCGATTTAGAAGACGATACGACGATTCGATACGACACGACACGACATTTCAAATGAATCTTATGTTAAAATATTTTTAATAGTGTAAATAAATAGAAAATTTGAGCAAACAACAGAATTTCTTATTATGAAACTTAATATGTACTTAAATCCCCCAACAAGCATGAAAAAGTACCATCCGCATAATGTTATCATTCGGTTATTGTTATGAAAACGGGCTGGCTAAAAGTGATCACAATAAGCGGCGTCTACCTGTATATGGCACATAGCGCTCCACTCTTTATTCCACGGTAATTTAATTATATTTTGCCCATTATTCTCATATAACGATTTATTTTTGCTTTTTAGTTCGATTCATTGTTAAAGCGTGTTTTTTTTTAGTTATTCAACTATATTATAGCTTGAAGTACATCCAAAAATAGTTTCTGTATTTTACAAAAAAAAATTATAAAAAATGCACAAGTTCTTGATATGATAAGGCAAAAAGATTTCACTGATATGGCTCATTCATCATAATAAATCTCTTATAAAGAAAGAATGATAATAAGTATGTTTGAAAATGTTTATTAACATGTTAATCTAATTAATATTTTGTATTAATTAAAAATATACTATTAAGGACAGGGATTTAAATGGATTTTTTTATCTAAACTGATAACATTTAAAGATATGTCCCATATCTCTGTAAATCTGAATATAATTTCAGGTATTTGATGAAGCAGTTCGTGCGGTGTTACGACCGGAACCTCAAAAGAGACACCAAAGGAAGTGTTTAATTATGTAAATATGGCACACCATGACAACATGTCACATATTATGCAGGAATCTCAAAGCAACAGTAATAATATGTTTCTATACCATAATCATTTATTTCAGAAATAGACAAAATCTTCTTTATTATTTAATGTGCCATATAATTCCAGGTTTTTGTTCTGGATTCATAAATCAGCAACCAGCAATCATAAATCTTAAAACAATATTCAAACATCACAATACTATGATAATTTATTTATTTTTTCTCATTATAGCAAATGAAAATGCCAAAGATTTATAAATAGATTTAAGTTACAGTGTAGTTCGTGGTATACAAAGGCTGACATGGTTGGAAACAGATTGTTACTGTTTTATTAGAGATGTTATATTATTTTTTTATATTGTAATGACCTCTTCAATTTTTGAAGTTTTGGAATATATTCTTATGCAACATGTGAATAATTGACTGATGGTTAGTTACAAAGCTAGTTGTGTACAACTCAAATAGTTTAGACAACTTAGACAACACTAACAAGAAGTGTTATATTGACAGGCATTTATGTATCCATCGGCATTTGATAATAGATCTTCTTTATACAGAAATTACAATTTAGATGTTAAAGATTTAGGCACACGTTTTGTAGACCTAAGCTAGCTAACTACTTAATAATTATAAATAATAAATGTAATCCTTTAAATTCAATTTTTTTCTTCAAAAAGCAAATACTAACATTAATATCATTTATATAATTATGCTTTGGATTAGTCACTATGTTTATAAATACTTTTAATTTAACCAAGGAAGACACAAGTGAGGAAACTTTGTCTATGTATTGTGTTTTATGGTAATCTCTATTAACACTATTTATACCGAAAATTTTTAAAAGCCTACATTTTCCATATGAAATGGGGTCAATTGACCCCTGTTGGTAAAAATAGTGTTAATTGAATTTAATTACGAATTGTGAAGTGGGCGTGTGATTTATAAAACGTGTTTTATAGTCGTTTTTAGGTCAAATATTTTTGTATGTGAAAAAATAGCTTAAGATGACAAAGCATTTAGTGTGATTATACCGCATCGATATTACTCGAATATTTTATAGACTGCTTTCAGTTACAGGAGATGCTTCGGAGTGAATGTGTATATAAACTTTAATTATTTATGTAATAAGAACAAATGCGCAATTTACAAATAAAGTTTTATTGTAATATGTACTGCACTTTATAAATTATTGAATTATAATTGCATTTTTATTTTTGAATATCATTGAAATAAAACAATAATTAATTTACATCAATTTATTTCTTGTAACACATGCCATTAAACATTATAGTCATACACATGGATTGAAGAGATATTTTTAAACAATATTTTGTTTTGCTTTGTGTTTATTTAAATATTTAATAACATTACTTTCAAGTAACAATATATGCCGATTTTTAATTCTAACATTAAGATAAACATTTATAAGAAAAATATATTTAATTAACAGGTCTGTAGCAATTATGTATTGTTTTAATCCACAAAAACGCCAAGTAAACAATTTTTTTTAATGCATTGGAAATGTATTATAATATACATTTCTTAGGACAAATTTCGAGAAATAATGTTGAAAGCCACAAATCTTTGGGAATTAAATGTTGATAAAAACTAAACTACACATTAATTTTATATGAAATAATAATTTCAATTGAGCTAAATGGTGCCAAAATAATGTACTAAATATTCTATAAAGGAGAATATGTCAATTTGAATATTATGAATGTAACACAAAAATAAAAAAGGTGTAATTTTACCGCCTCTACATTCCCTGTATATTTGTCCTAGTGTAGAATGAATTTATCGTACATATGACACATAGACGTCCCTCATTCCTTAAATTAACTGGACAATTCACATTATATGTTAAACACTGACATCATACCAATCACATTTCATTATAATTTTTATTAGGCAACTATATTGAACAAAATGACTAGTCTCCATACGTTTTCAATTGTTTTTTGCGTTTACCAAATATTACATAAACAAATCTTACACCTATGACCATGTTAACATGACTGGAATATCAAAAACCAAAATATAAACAGAACTACCAATAAATGCAACACTTAGGACTCATGTATATTTTTTCTGAGTAAATCTTATTGAATACTATTAAATCCCTTAACATTCAACCTGTCATAAAACTAAGAACGTGCACCTGATCAAAGGTACTTTAGATAACGAAAATCTAATTCTAACATACATTTAAAGAAGAATATAAAAGATGACATTAAATACTTTGAATGACAAAATAATATTACAATAGTAATACTAGGGATGTGAAATACTGCCCATATAATATGAGATCTATTGTGACAAAAGATTTGGTTAATACATACATTATAATAACTTGCACATACAACACCAATAATATTGCATATTTCATTAAAATCAAATATTTATTTTCTAACATAAAATGTCTATGCCTTACTAAAAGGTATATTTTTGTAAAAGGATATTATTCATTACAAAGATATAAAATTGTCATGAAAGTGTTTAAACAACAAACAATCTATAAATTGTTTATAAAAGCATTGCATACTAAATTTATACAAGTATTTTAAACCAAGCTTCTGATAGAAATATGAAAATATAATTAATATAATATGTATAGTCATTATATAATATTTCAATAGTAGTTTGGCCTCCATAAATTTCAAAGATCTTGTGTATTCTTTATATAGACAATATTTTTTTTCTTAGAGGATTGTAGTTTGATAAACTAACCTACACATTATATACAGCAATTATACCTAAAAAGTCTTAGGACTACTACAAGGATCCCAAATAATTAAATAAATTTTAACTTGCAGCTTTTAATTTACACAAGAATAATAAATGTAACTTGAAATATTTGAAATGTGAATATCAACACATTTCAGGAGACTAAGCAATGTTAATAAAATTTTTCCTTTAACATGAATGTAATCATACATTTTAAAGTCTGAATTAATAAATCTCAACAATATTCTTTATAAGAAACACTTCATTAAACATCAGACATATATTTTTTGGAGCAATAGCATTCCTATTGCTATTTTAAACATTATCACTCGACAATGAAGAGTGATAATCATTAACCTCATATCACATGGCTCTGTAAGGTCCTTGTGACTTGAGGTATTGAATCACCAAAGATGGTCCTGAAGACACTACATCTGGTGGCAGAGATGTTAAGGGACAATTTTCAATGCTCATAATTTGTAAGTTGACACACAGAGCCAACTCAAATGGCAGATTGCACAGGTTAGGGTTATCATTAAGATATAGTGATTCCAGGTTCTCAAGAGTGCCAATCTCCTCAGGGACATACTGCAAGTTATTTTCACCAACACTTAAATATGTTAGATTAATCAGATGGCCAATTGATCGGGGCAGTGTTGTCAGTTGATTAGATTGTACAATCAATCTCTTCAATTCTTGTAAAAATCCTATTTCATTTGGAAGTATTTCAATCTTGTTTTCTTCTAGATCTAATACCCTTAGTTTTCTTAAATTTCCAATACTTGGTGGGATCTTTTTTAGTAGATTATTAGATAATGTCAACACTTCCAGATTTACTAAACTTTGTATGTCATCAGGAAGCTTTGTAAGTTGATTTGTGCCTAAATTTAGTTCAACCATATTTATCCATGCTCCAATATCCATTGGTAGAGACGACAGCAAGTTTTCTTTCATTATTAATTTTGTTAAATTCTTTGCCCTTGAAAATATTGCATATGGAATCTTATCAATTTGATTGTGTTCTAAGTTTATTGAGGACACACTTGTGAACTGTGCTGGCCCACCACTGGGTAAACTCATAAATGAGTTTCGTGATAGAGTCAGACTGGTTAATTCTGTAAGGCTGCAAAGGAGTCCATCGGGTAGTTGAGAAATCGAGTTCCCCTCTACATTAAATTCATCCATGTGCTTGCAGTTGCTTAATGAAGCTGGTATAGCAATGAGTCTATTATATCTCAATCCTATACGGTTTAATGCTTGAAGATTGCCAATAGTTTCTGGTATATCCAACAACTCATTGTGCTGTAGATCTAATGTAGACAAGTTTACACAATTGCCTATTTCTTGTGGTAAATGCTCCAAATGGTTATGTGAAACATCAAAGGTTACCAAATTTACAAGTTTTCCAATACCAGAAGATAATTCTTTGATTTTATTTTCCCTCAAGCTCAACATAGTCAGATTTGTTAAATTAGCAATACCATCTCCAACTACTCTTATCCTATTAAATCGTAAAAAAAGTGTAGTTAGTGAAGTTAATTTGTAGACAACTTCAGGTATATCATTTAATTTATTGTGTCTCAAATCCAATACTTTCAATGATCTTAAATGAGCCAGTGAGTCAGGCAAGCTAGTCAGAGAATTCTCATTAAGAGCTAGAGTTTGTAGATTGGTTAAACATCCAAACTCTGCAGGAAGAGCTACTAATTTATTACCATATAAATAAAACTCAACAAGATGTGTCAAGTCTCGAACATTAGGAGGTAAGGAGGTAATTGAAGATTTGCTAAGATCGAGTCTTTTAACACCTTCGTCTCTGCATCTTATAAATTCCCTTACAACATCTAAATCAGCTTGGATAGGTTTGTTCTTCCGAGCAGTAGGCTTTGGCTTGTTGGATTCAGGATGTTTCACAGTCACTACTTTGGGCCGCGCTCCTTCCGAATTTGTTAAGGAAGCCGCTGACAATTTCTTTTCCCTCATACTGTGATATTTTTCTCTCGGGCTTACCGTACCAATTGTGTCCAAGGCTTCGGAATTTTCTCTCGAAGAATTATCAAGATTCATTCCGCGAATTTCAATTAATCTTAATGAGATTTAAGATTCAGTTCATTCAGAAAAATAATTAGTGAATTAGTGATATCATTCCTAATATTTTTTTAAACACATCACCATGAAAAAACAATCAATATCTATTTTCAGAATGAGGATCCTTTAAAATCAAGAATACTTATAACAAAGAAACGCTAAATTCGGTCATTTTAATGATCCACTAATAACAATACTTTTATTAATATTGCACTCACTGTTTTTTATTGATAGTTTAATATAATTATTTATATATTATAATAAATTAATTTACAGAAAACCCTGCAACTGCTAGGACAACGCATTTAATGATTTTATTTTCGAAGATAGCAAAATTACAACAGACAATATAATATTTTGAATGAATATGTTTTTATACATGGCAATGAACCTTTAGTAATCATAATATTTTGAAAAACTATGAAAAATGTTCAATTTTTTCCCCGAGACCTTTCAATAACATACATACTACATATATTGCGCATTAATATTTTCAGATCAATCCGCCGTTTTTGTTCAATATTTAATTTAAAAAAAACTGTTAAAGAAATCCCGGCTCACAGGTAGGTAAAATCTACATAAATATTATTTTTACAGTCCACGTGGACGGAGTCGGCAAAAGCTAGTAATTCATAAGTTACAGAAAATGTTTTATTAAGACGAAGTTCTTCTTTTAGATATATTTTAAAAGTTTTGAACTTAATTTTACTGGTACTGTCCGCCGATTTGGATTTTGTTGGCTTGCAAACACTAATTGCTCGTCACAGAATGTACTATTGGTCAGCCAGCTTTTGGTGTGCAATCTTACAGCTTACTTTGTGTAATCATTATCGGGTTACAATTTCGTTAAACACACACTGACTATTAATATAAATAATAATAAAACAACAAATTGATCTAACCCCTAAGTAAGCAAATTACATGCTTATGTTAAGAGTGTTGGACAAAGTTACAAATACACATTTTAAATATTGTGAATATTTTAAAAAACGACCAAATACAGAAATACAGCTTATCATATAGACGCTTGTACCTGTCGGGAATCGAACCCGAGCTCCTTTGCACCACTGTAAATTAGGCGTTTTTTTTAAATATTATTCCTTTTGTATATTATAATATACTCAGAACAATAACTAAAGCTTTAGCTATTATTCTAAGCTAATACATTACCACATACGTTAGATGTTTTTTGTGGTAAGTTTCAAAAAATTTACATTTGACAGATACACATTAAACTTAACATTGACATTTATAAACTACAATTACAAAAGTCAAAACGAAAACGCCAAACAACCACGAAACACGATCCGGAACAGCAAACTGTAAAGTACAAGCCGGGTTTTCTATCGTTAATAAGTAAATAAATTAATTTCAAAATGGATAAAAGTAAAGAAAAAGAAGAGCAGAGTATCATGGATAAATCCATGAGATCTGTTTTCGGTAAGTACACTTCATTAATATTATAAAAGTATTATGTATATAAAAATAGAATTTAAATTCTTACTGTTTCAAATTTAATAAAAATATGTATTTATTTTAATTTCAGTTGGAAATATACCATATGAAGCTACAGAGGAGAAGTTAAAGGATATATTTAGTGAAGTAGGCCCTGTGTTGTCATTTAAACTCGTATTTGATAGAGAAACAGGTAAACCAAAAGGTTATGGTTTCTGTGAATACAAAGACCAAGAAACAGCTCTTAGTGCTATGAGAAATCTCAACGGCTATGAGATTGGTGGCCGTTCTTTGAGAGTTGATAATGCTTGTACAGAAAAATCAAGAATGGAAATGCAGGCTTTGATGCAGGGTCCTCAGGTAGTACAAATAATATTAGCTATTGAATGACAGAGGACAATTATAAAATGTATATATTTTTTATTATATTCAAGGTAGAGAATCCATATGGAGACCCCATTGAACCAGAGAAAGCCCCAGAAGCTATCAGTAAAGCTGTTGCTACTCTGCCACCCGAGCAAATGTTTGAGCTCATGAAGCAGATGAAATTGTGTATTCAGGTAATAATTATTAACTTACATATTCACTAATTAGTATTGTTATTAACTATTAATAATGTTTTAGAACAATCCAACAGAAGCAAGAAACATGTTGCTACAAAATCCACAACTTGCATATGCATTGTTACAAGCCCAAGTAATAATGAGAATTGTGGATCCTGTTACAGCTGTTGTGAGTATAATGTCAATTATTATAGTGAATAGCTATAATAAAATAAAATTACTTTAATAAAAATTATTTTATTTTAAAAATAATAAAATTATTTTTGTTTTTTACTTTGGCAGTATCATTTTGAAGGTTAATTAGAACTTAGTGGGAGAAAATAATATGTTAATATATCACATAAATGTTAAAAAACTAAATGTGTATGTCAAACAAATATATAATATATAATTTTAGAGCATGTTACATCCAAGCAATGCTGTGCCTCCTGTTTTGCAACCAGGTGAAAAACCACCTGTAACCAGTGTGTACATGCCTAATCCACCTCCAGGTAACAATCTGAAAGTCTAAACTTAGTATATAATTAATTGTAATCAAGTGTTTCTACACTCAAGAATGTTTGACAGTTCCAGTTAAAGGATTTTGTTGTATATATTTGTCTCAGAAAACCAAACAATCACTATAATTGGAAACATCCAGATTGAAAATCTGTTGTTTCAACAAATTCTTCTAAAGATGTCCGGAAATAGAAGCAGATAAGAATCAAATTAAGAAATTAGAATTAAATGGTTTCCTCAAATAAAACTATTTTATAATTTTCAGTTCAACAGCCACCACTGCTAAGCAACCCACCTCCACCTCAGAACCAATATGTCCGTAAGTACTTGTTTTTTTGTTATTTAGTCTTTATTATCCGTAAATAGTACAATAGGTGGATATAATGCTTAAAAGTTAAATACTAAAACATTTATTGACTTATTAATAATTTAAAACATTATTACCATTACTTTTGCTCCATATTAATATTACACTTAATTTAAATTAAATGTTGTTTTTTTAAAAAACCACTTGTATCATTAAATACCAATTAATTAACGTGTATTGATGTAGCTTTTCTATTAATAGCATAATTAAGAACTAAAAAATCATATTGTGATATATGATAAAATTCCATATAATATGTATAAATATTTGGAGTCTTCATATATCAACAGACTGTTAAAATGTAATTTTTTAGTATCTCATAAGCAGTACTTTTTGCGAAATGTACTCTAATTCTTTTTCTGTGCTCCAGACAATTAGTGTGCAAAATTTCATGATGGTTCAGTAGTTACACAAAAAATCCTATCAAACAAACAAACTCAAATTCTGCTTTAATATATCATTTAAGATATTTAAATTGTATATGCTATGTTCCCAGCCCGGCCTCCCCCACAACAGATGGATACAGACTTGCGCAACTCTCGTGCGCCGCTGCTGGACCAGGACATGCGCAGTCTGCATCACCCCGTACCGCCACCAGTACACGCACAGGACAAGTACGTACGCTGACAACTAGCTAGTTTTATATGTGTGCACAATTAAAGGGACCTGCTAATAGATTTGTTACGTGTTCAGAATTTATGTAATGCTTCGTTGGCAGTTAACTAAGGGATTTTTTAAATTCTAAAGTTAAGAAAAAAATTTTTTTTATATGAATCTTAGTCCGGAACTACGAATATCGGGTTTCTTAATCACGAGTTCGGAATTTAATGGAACCGCCACATAAATTGCGTGCGATTACTCTATTTTAGTGGAGAGGAGAAAGGGGTAGTGTCGTCTTCGGAGGTCCCGTGCAGGTCTTTGTCATTCGTAATTCTAAATGATCAAGGATCCCGAATGTGTTTGTGTTGTGTCGAATGTGTTTAGTACAACTGGTCGGGTAAATTTTGATATATTTAACGTGAGTGCTGTTGACTATATATGTATAATAGTAATCATGGTTCACAAATGTTTGAAAACAAAAATGATAATTAATAGTATTGACACTGCAAAGAACATACATAATGTTTTTAATTTTGAATAGTCTACTAATTTACTGATATTATTTTTTAAGACCGACCCCGGATCTAACTGAAATGTAAGTTTAAAATTGCTCCCTTTTTTACTTATTACTCTGTATTTTGTAAAAAGCAGTTAAAAGGTTAACGCCCGGGCGCCCTACCTACGCTCAGAGTTAATGCCAATTCCGAGGCAACAAATAAATGTTGTATGGGAAAACTTAAATTTTTAAAGCTATTATTTTTATAAAGTCATAGAACAAATGTTGTTGGTATTGATGTAGAGAGGCTGCCTGCAAGAGGTGGCCAATCAATTACAAATAACCCTGTAGATTTATTTATGTATAAAATATTATACACACTTATACTTTTTCTAATATTTCAATTTATTATCAACAGGGCTTGCACTGTGTCTAAAATATACAAAACGAAACTGGCTATGAGAGAAAGAGAAAATATCTATCTCTTGCTCCTACAGTAATATGCGAATTCTAACTCGTAACTCTTTCTCTTAATATCCTTATTATCTTTAGTTCGCCTCAGAGGCTCAGCCGATCACATTTTTTGTAACGCTCTCGTAACGAATAAGCGCGTATAAAGAACTTACTTTACTAATGGCTTTTTAATTAGAATATAGTAAGTAGAGGTCACTAATTAATCTGCATGTCTTTACTTATTTTGTAAGAACTTGTTTAAACTATTATGTTTTATTCATTCTATTTATCTCACACGCTCTACCTTCGTCCCTTTGCCACCTTACTAATACAAATTTAAGGACTTATTCATCAATTATTTATATTAATTACCTGAAATGTATCTGCATTTTATGTACCTGCATTTAGTTGGCAATGAACGAATTATAAATTGTATGTAACAGTTCATTCGCGCGCGACCCACGCCTCTCCAGCATGCCGTTCAGCGCGGACCCACGCGTACGCTCTGACCCGCGTACACAGGGCAAAATGCCGCGTGAGTGTTGCCACTTTGTAAAACTTTATTTTATTTATAAATCTTAATATTTTATATTATTTGTTTGTTTTTTAAATTACAATTTGATATACATGATAATAATATGTTGATAAAAATGTCCACTATTGATAAAGTTTCTTGAACTAGACATTATTGTACACTTATTTTTAGCGCAAATGCCTCCTGGTATGCCAAGTATGGCACAAGCGAGAACCATTCAAGGTATACCTTCCGGTGCATCTGATCAAGAAAAGGTAAATTATACACATTTGTAGATTTAGAAAGTGCACATGAATATCCTTATTTTAAATGTGTATTTTTTCCACAGGCTGCCTTGATCATGCAAGTACTGCAGTTGTCAGATGAACAAATTGCACTATTGCCCCCCGAACAACGAGCTAGTATTCTTATGCTCAAAGAACAAATTGCTAAAAGTACGCAACAACGTTAATATGATATTAACTAAATATTGTTGTAAAGACTTCTTAACATTAAAATTGTTAATGCCTTTAATAACAGCGAAAGTAATAAAGATATTAAATCTAAGATGTTTTTGTTTTCCCTTTTATCTCATAAATGAAAAACATAACACCAAAAACATATTTTGATATTTACGCCAAAGTATGATGTTATGAAATAATAATTATTAAAAGCAAGTTTCTAGTTATTATTAATCAAAAATATTGTTAAATAATTACCCATAATATCATATTATTATATTTCTCTATGGCAACACATGTCAAGTTTTAATTTTATAATGAAGTTCAAGTTCTTGACTTAACTGTCAGTGAACAGCTGACACTTTCATTCTGCAATTGCGACTCCACTCATTTATATTGTCATCTCTTCTGTGTGAATCGCGCGTAATTGTATTTTTATTTTGGCGGTACTGGCACTCTTTGTGAATTAGCTAAAAGTATTTTTATAATTTTCCTTATTAGTAAATGATATTTTCCTTATTTATATAACGGTAAGTACACGTGAATAGTTTTTATAAGAATAAATTATTAAAGTTTTTTTCCTTAATTTTTGAAAATTTATATCGTCACTGGTCGGGTTCAAAGTCGTGATTTAATTGTTTATATTAAAAAAAAATACATTTTAGTAACTAATTGGTCTTAAAAAAGATTTTCGCTAGTTAATCTTTATATAGATTATTTTTATTACTACATCAATTGATTTAAAACCATAGGGCTTTCGTAAGCCATTTTTATGTTTTTTTTAGTGATAATTAACTTGAGAATAAAATATAATTATAATTCGGAATTATTACTTATTATACAATACTTTGCTTTACACACCTAAAAACAACCCAATTTTTGTTTGACCCATAACTAGGATAACAAAGAGAAATTTATATATGTAGCTAGTTGTCGTGGTTTAGGTGTTAATGATCTCTGATAAAACAATAGATTTTTACTACTTAGGCGATAATTAACTGTTTAAAAATATGCAAGTTTCGAATGAGTTTAGTAATAGCATACTTTAGTATAATTAATATATAGAATTTGAAATTTAATCAGTTTTTTGTTTTTATTTGAAATGGTTTAAATCGTATAATGTTTAAAGTACGTCTTTCATTTATTTCGAATCGCGTATAAGAGGTCGTGTATATTCTGAAGCATAAGATATAGTACTTTTAAAGACAATGATTAATTGTAAATAATTAAAGGTGCTCTCGATTGTAGTTATTGGGCCCTTAAGCAACTATTTCATTATCTAATCTACAAGGCTCTAGGTCAACTAGTGTACTAACATCGCATTGTGAAGAGAGTAAAGACTGTTCGGGAGCATTTTACCCATCTAATCGGAAAAACTCGCTATTTTTGGGGTTAAGTAGTGCGCTGTAGATTGGATAATGAATTAGGCGGGATAGATGGTATCATCTTTTGTTTTTTTTTTCGTTGGAAATTATGATATCTCTTGGTTAAAACCAAGTGCCAATATGATGATAATGGTGTGCTTTTTATTACATTCATATTTAATTTCATAGACCACCAATCATGTGGAGGACACTGTTATGTCTAAGTACTCTCATCTTCTATGGTGGCTGTAAATATCATGGATATAAAAATAGAGACTGGAGAGATGAGTCGAATGAAATATTGACTCGGAAACTGTATGTTTCGGATCCACCAGACCACAACAAATTGGTTGCTATGGCCAGATATGTTCTCCACAATTGCAGTAAGAACTTTTGATGATAATAATACTTATAAAAGATTCGTTGTTAAATTTTATAGATACTAGATAACTTCTAGTATAGCTTTATCTTTTTCTATAATATAATTTTTCTATAATATAATAATAAAGTTAGGTATTTGTTAAGTTTTCTTTATCTTAGTTTAATATACAATGTACCTATATCATAATAAGTACTACTGATCTCGTTGTATACCTACATTCAACTTGTTTACCCGATGTTTATAAATTGATAAGCCAATTGGCAAATGAGATATTGATAGGAACTTACCGGATTCTTTAATATATAAAAAAAATATAATAAATCTAACAGATATAAATATAAGTCAATCCAGATACCAATGATTGAAATATATTTCTCAGGATCGACTATCTAGTTTTTTTATTTTTTAAGTACGTATATTATTATTGTAATGCCATCTATTTTTGATTAATGTGTAATTAGTGGCCCAACAGTTATAATCATAGTGATAATAATTATATGGTTATAACACTCATCCTTTACTGGAATGTCAAATGGAGACGTCACTACATACCTTCAAGTTACAATTTAAAAAAATCGTTGAGACATTCTAAAAAGCTTTAAACCTGTTAAGAAAATAGTTTATGCACATTTTAAGAAACCAATTACATAATATTTGGATAGGACAGTATCTATAAAAGATAAAAAAATAAAATTATAAAAAAAAACAAAATTTTTGATTGATTTTATTTTCTTAAATCGTTGTTTTATACTTTATTATGCCGAGGATCAATGCTAGACTAGTTGTTCTTGATAGTCTACCGATCTCACAAAAAGGAGTTTTACGTCTCTTTACCTTAAAGAAACTAAGGTAACTAGTTCGTAAATTGGCATATTTAACAATCGTCTATAATTGAGATGTGTCATAATAAATAATAAAAAAACTGTTGTTGTAAAAGATTTTAGGTGTCCTATTAGATAATAACAACTTGAGTTAAAAAAATGTGTATTAATAATAGTGGCACTTAGCATAATAATTTATTTAGACAATGGAATCTGAATTTTTTTTAAAATATACAATTTTCATAGATTGGGCATCCATAGCCACTATTTCAACTTTACCCGCCATTGAAGGGTTTCCGTTCTCAAATGTTAAATCAGTGGTGGACGGATCTCTAGAAAATTCGACTGGAATTCCGTACTTTTATATGTCGCCCTTGGACTTCACTGCACGAGACTTATCGGTAAAGTTATTTGCGGTTAATTGCAAAAGTCAATGTTGTTCAAAGATTAATCTTTGATATATTATATATATAGAGTATGTTTAAGTATATGAATGTTTCCTTTATTTGTTTTCGGATTTATCTGGATCTAAAATAGAATGTAAAATTTTGACCAATCTATAGCACATTTTTTAATGTCAAGTTTAGTTCCTTTATTGCTTTTGTTTAATAATATACTTATATATTTTTGTGCTTTGTCATTTTTGTAGAAAGATATCCGTTCTACGGTATTAGTATCATTGGAAGAGACAAAGTACTGTGAATTTAAAAAGTACGATCCGGAAGATCCGAGATGCACAAGGTTGATGTTAACAGGATTAATGAAGAAGGTAATGTTTTTAAATACACTTAGGTATAACCTTTTTATATCTTATAAGGAGTTAGAGAGAGAGAGAATATTTTTTTTACTGTTATGTTAATTAATCTTGGTTATGAATAATACATTTTATGGATGACATTGATATTTTTTTGAAAAATATGAGATTGACATTTAAAAAAGATAGTATTGTGTGATCAGTTTTTATCGGGGTAATAATAATCGATTACTAGGTATTACACCATTTTTTTTATGAGAGTAATAAATTGATGGCACAAACCCAATCAATTTAATAAGTGTAGAATATAATAAGTCTTTTGAGTTGAAAAACAAAGCTTCATTCTATATATATTCATATTCTGATAAGATAACTAGGGTGAAGTTAAACTTATCTTAAAATGATGTTATTGTTTGTTGTTACAATAATAAATAAGTAAAGACGCTCCTCCGTTTGCCAAATATTTGTTACGATAATTTATAAGAAATGTTATGATATACCTAATCATTGATAATAGAAAATGTAAGGTGCTTATAGTAGTTCAAGAGTTCCAGCCTCCAGGTCTATTTGGTGTAAGCTACATACAGTTTATACATATTTGGAATGTGCTTTGTTTTTTATTCCAATTATGTAGGTATGTACATAACTTCATTTAGCAAAAAATCGCTTTGAACAAATAGCCCTGCAACCGTCGTTATTTATTATTTTATGTGAAATCTGACAGAATCAGGTTTTTGTATTATTAGGTTTAAATGTATTTTACTAATCAATTAAAATTTGAACTAGTAAGAAATTATCCTTGTGATAATGTTGTTGAATAGATAGTAGATCTATATAGTTTCGCCTTAAGAAATATTTGCTTCTTAAGACGATTAATATAAACGGATTGATTAAACTCAACAATGTAAACAAAGTATAAAGTATGTGTAATATCTATAAACCATTTACAATTATAAGTAGAAGAGTGGTCAGTTTATTTACACTTTATAGCGATATATGTGCCATAAATATGATATATTTTATAAATTAAGATATTAAAAAAATATATTCATTTTTATTTCCATTTTTTTCAGGTGAAAGAAAATACCCCTGAATACACATTTGCAAAGGCTGCTTTAATTGAAAGACATCCAGATATGGCCAATTTCCCTGCGGGTGTGTATTCAATATTAACTTCTTATAAATAATACTCACTGATTAAATATTTGTAATAAATTATTGATAAACCATAATAATGTAAGATAACCGTGTTCCAGATCACGATTGGTTTGTTGCTAAACTGAAGATAGCTCAGATAGCGATGGTAGATTGGTTTGGTGGTGCTAAGTATGTCCCGGTTAAAGATTATCTAGCTTATAACTACACTGGTACAGAAATGTTGCATCATAGGTTAATGACCTTTGATTTTGCATGAATATTGCAATAACAGTTAATAAAGAATTGTTTATGAAAGAGATATGATGTTTTTTAATGATTTATCTTATATATTGATATATCAGAAAATGCAATTTCACTCATTTAACTTAACTCTGTTATTAATGTAGTATTAGTATGTTTTTTAATGACCATTGTGAAATAAAATGTACATAGTATTTGAATATCATAAATAGAAATAACATATTTATCATTTCATTATACAAAGAATGTATTTAAATACAATGAATAATTATAACCAATAAACACAACCTCTTAAAAAAATATTATTACAATAATAAAAAGATTTTACAGGAATGATTACAATTCTTTTAAAAATAAAAATAACTTCTATATTTTATTGTGCATATTTGAGCAAAATTTTACACCATATATCATACATATGAATACATTGATAAGTTTATCTATTATTTAAAGTTATTTATTAATATTTATTTTTTAAAGCTCAGGAGAGGAAACAATTGTGAGTTTGATTTTTATTACTAAAGCAGTTGCACCTTTCCGTTACAATGTACACAAGATGCAACAGAGGGTGGTTGGAGGGTGTTGGGTCTCGTTCCACTGTTGTAAGCGTGGTTCACTAACGCATTCACTGGCTCTTCATTGATGTTTTTTAATTCATATGTTTGGGCCATTACCTGCAAATGGTGAAGAAGTTATTAATATATATTATATATTTTTTTCAATTTACTACTGTGAATTATGAATATGGATATTCTGCATAAGTTCATAAAAGGTTTAAACACCAAAGTTGCATAGCCAGTAAAGCCACTAAAAGTGTTCAGATTATGTTTGTATTTTTTTTAAATAAATTAAAATATTAAATAAAAAAAAAAATCTATGTAGTATGTACATACTTGCTCGGCATATAATTCTGCTTCAGTGTCAGTTGGTAATGAAACTAAATGACTTATGTCTGGCTTATCAAAAGAACTGCTAACATTTTCAGATAATTTTAAATTTGTTGATGACAAGTCTAGAACATTCCCTGAATGTGGCAGGGTTGTGCTGAAATTTAGATTACCAATCGGTCTTTTCTTTTTGCCCATGTACTCTGAAATGGCTATATTTTCCAGCCAATTTTCATGCATGCTGTATAGATTTTTGTATGTGCATATCATCATGTCTCTGATCCGGCATCTCTCATCTAGTAATTGTTTAATAGCCTGTTGTAAGTTTACCGTTTTTTCATTTAATATTTTCTTGCACATAGCAAGTTCTTCAATCATTAAACTGAAAAAATATATATAAACATAGATTTATAGGTATCTGTAAATACATAACATATAGGAACTATAGATATGATTTAAAATTACACAACATATGAAAGAATCTACCTGCTTGCTAAGAATTTACTCCTCCATACTTCACATTGGCCAGCCAGCCATTCAGTTTGTTCCTGTAAAGATCATTTCTTTAATTACATATTATAAATCATTTAAAACTGTAAAACAGTCCTAGATTTGTGATTTGCCCCAAAATAAACTGCCAGACTAATAATAGCTCATATTATTATTACCTGATGAGTAGAAAGATGTTGTGCAGAACTCAGCAAAGCATTTGCTAAATGTTTCTTATCTTCATTTAGTGAATGGACTTTAAACTCTAAATCTTCACCCATGGATGCCACTAGCATTGTCTTTAATTCTTTATTTACCTGTTTATACATAATGTAAAATTATTATCTGTATACAATTATATTACCATAAGAGCAGCTTCTTGAATATATAACATGGTATTAACACTTTTTTTTATAAGATATATAATACCTGGGCTTGTTGTTTCAGTTGTTCTTTCAATGTTTCATTCTCTTTAGTTAAATTATCTATCTTCTTTTGCAATTCATTGTCAATGTTTGGTTTATCAGTCTCTACTTCGGATTTTTCACTGCATGACGTTAGTTTACTTCTTGGTTTAAATTCATTTATATTAGTATTCATTTGCGACATTTGGTTTATTAATTTATTAATATCCATATGATTTCTAGACTTTTTATTGCCTTTAGAATTGAAGTTAGGTGTAATTGGTTTAACAGCCCCTGGATATGGTTCATACGGAACGAATTTGGGACTCTTCGAATATATATGAGAAGTTTTTCTTTCTTGTGTAACAATTTTACTTGGATATATTTGTACAAGACGTCGTGGAGTCAAATGTTCTTTGCCAATTAATTCGACTATGGGTTGTGTTTCTACTGATTTTTTATTCTCATTGGAGTGAACTACAGATTCCATTCCATCACCTGCAGTTCGTATTTTGCTTGCAATTTCTATAACATAGATTTTTTAATAAATAAACAATACATATTCGTAATATGATAAAAAAATAAAAATAAACTTCTTTACATACTGGTATTAAAAGATATTAAAGTATCCATAATTTTGTGGTAGAAATAATAAGAATGCAATTAATTAATAAAACTACACACAAACATCTACAATTTCCTATTACGTCAACAAAAGGTATAATTGCTTATGTCAGTTGTCAGGAATCAGGTGACAATTTCTGCCATTTATTTGTCTATAGCCTCATGCTCTGGATTCTGGCACTTTCATTGTAGCTCCACGACATCTGTGTATTTTTTTGTGGAATGCGGCTGCAGCCCGCACACGAGAGTGACAGATACTACAGCCAGTGGAAAATAATCCACAAAACAATACATAAGCTTGTATGAAATTTAAACGAAACCTCGTTCAGCATATTATTAAATATTTTCTTTTTTTTAATGTTTAATCCTTATTCATATTGTACATTCGAAAGTTAACGAATATATCATTCCTACGGCAAACAAAATAAATCAGAAGAAATGCACCGCTGCGCTGCTTTCTTCAAATGCGTTGGCATCATAGTTTTTGACACGTTGATAAATAAACGATAAAAAAATATTATCTTTATTAGAACTAAATAAGTCCTTGACAGCATATTGGTGGTACGTAATATAAAATAAAGCATTTTATGTAAAAAAGACGAATAGTTATTTTCAAGTATAATCATTTAGCAAGGCATATCAATTCTTATGAAAAAAAATTGTCATCAAGCTGATTGTACGAAGATAAATGTTGCTTGTAAAAGTATGTTGTTAAAAAATACGGGAATATTAATATTTAATACTAATGCGGACTTCGCGTCCCACGCGCCTTAACTTTGGGTACACTGTAGTCAGGAGTATCCACTAAAATGAGTGCGTAAAGATGCTAAACCTACAAAACATTCATGACTATACTTTAAATATATATTCAGAAGTCTGACTCTATACGATATATGAACATCAATCTGTATTTTATTACATTACATTTATGGTATAATGAATTATAACATAAAGAAATGTACCCACTATAAGCTTATTTTAAATGTTATACAATTCTTACGTACTACTTAAGAGTTCCGGGGTTTTTTTAGGGGGACAAAATGTTTAGGAGTTTTTAATTTCGATAAATATTTGAAAAAAATCGAATTATCGGTATAATTTTCAAACAAGGTTGGAACTGCTGACCCGCATTTTGTTTATTAACATTTGACTAGTAACATTATATTAAAAATTATTTTTAAAAACATCATGTTAATTTCAAGAAGAGTGTTATTATTTAAGGTTAATATGTAAAATTTAAATGATAGTAAAGAATCCATATATTTTATTTGTTAAATTTGTAGTTGAGGGGTTTTTTAGGGGTTTTCGAGATTACATTTAGGGGGAAAAGATTTCAGGTGTTGGCTACACTGTTCTGGAGTGCCGCACTAGGGTTACGTTCGGTTGGGATATGCGAGTGCGGCCGGTGTTGTCGTCAAATATTAAACAAATATTAACCGTCGTAAAGCATAGAATTTAATTTAAATGTTACTGTTGTTTTAGGTTGTAAGAAAACTAAATTATCCAGTTGTTGGGTAAAGAAACATTATTACATTAATTTGAATTGTATAATTTACAAAACAACGGGTTTAGTAATAAAAGACATTACATTCAATATTTTATTATAATAAATAAAAAAAAGGTTGCTAGATAAATAGAAAATACATAGTTTAGGCATTTAGAGTGGATTCTAATTCTCCATTAGCTACCATTTCTTTAATTATATCTAACCCTCCAATTAGTTCACCTTTCACATAAACTTGTGGGTATGTTGGCCAATCAGAGAATGTCTTAAGTCCTTGACGAACTTCTTCATCAGTTAGGATATCAAATGTATCATACTGTGCACTGAAAAAAAAACATAATTACACTAATATAAAATATGCCATTATAAGGATTGAAATAAGTTTGAGAGTTCCAGGGCTGTTTGGTATAAAAGAAATATTTTGGAAGTGGAGTTTCAAATGAAGTTACACCTATACATATTTGGAATCAGTGTTTTTTCTATTTCCAAAAATTTATTTAATTCCATTACACAAAAATTCGTTTTGATCAAATAGCCTTTAACCCGCGGATTTAACTCGAGAGTTATCTAATACAATACAAGACAATGGATACAAATTGTTTCTCTATTTCTTCTAGTAGTTTAATTATAAAAAACTATTGGTATGTTTAACATGACATCACCTATTGTATAATATAAACATGTTTATTATTATTCTTTTGATTTCTTACCTATTGTTATGTAAGTAATAAATATAATGTTATATTTTACCTTATTTATTAAATTGTAAATAATGATATTTTTTAGAAATCTCTTTACTATTGAATGAATACGCCCATTTAAAGGTATAATACACACCCCTAAAATCATATCATAGTTGAAATATCTTTATTATCTACTATTATTTTATTTGAATACAATATTAGTCAAAACATTTAGAAAGTTATCTTGAAGGGTAATTTTTGTATAATTTTATTTTTTTTTAACAAAAGAAGGGTCATTGAGTTTGCGAATCATTGTATTGTGAGTGGTCACTGAGTGATCGCCGTCCACACTACCCGTCTACTAAGCACTGTTTTTTTCTATTGAACACTCCCAACTCTTTCGAAACTAGTATAGGCCATGTTCAGACAGTGAAACTGACCATCGCTCAAAATGTCGAGGCCTACTACTACGGTACTTGGTGAGGCACACAGGAAAGAATCTTTCGAACCGCGACTGTGACAAATGGAATTTTCATAGTGAATAACACAGTGCTGTCATCTTTGTCAAAAACAGCTTTTGAGAGTGTCTAGAACGTTCGTGTTCCCGGCTATTAGCCTGCCAATTGTTTTCTAATTTTACAGAAACGATACCTTTATTTTTAATATCAACGTTTGTGAAGCAGTGATCACACTGAGTTAAGAAATACCCGACCTAGTTTGCTGTGTGATTCTTGTCAGAGTAGGCTTGGAACCCTTGTAACTTTAATTTTAATTTAAAAAGAGATTTTGTCCAGAAGGTCATATCACGATGTCTATGGTATCAAAATAGGCCTTCCTGAGACTTTCATCTGACGTGAACAAGTGATCTCTGATATATATTAAAAGCGCAAAAGAAATTAATAAATATTTTGTTTCACGTTTAAAGATTTAGGTTTCATGTTTAAAGATCTCCACAGTTCGGATCCTTATCTGAAAACAAAGGGGTAACTAGCGCCACAGCCCAGTTGCCCAGATACGATCGTCGTTTGTAATTAGCAAGTGTTCTAACAACGTTGAACCACGGTCGCGATCTGCCACTGATTGGCGGGTCAGAATTTTTTATATGTATATATATATATACGTAATCTTCGTAATACTTTAACGACAGCGGCGGCTCAGACAGTAGGATCACTTATTAAGAAACAAAACTGCAACCATTGCATTGGTGTGACAAAGTCCGATTTCATAAAAATTTGCTGATGTTCCATGATATAGGCGTTCAATCAACACTACATTCCGTAGTAGCCTAGCGGTCAGACGACTCCAGGGGGGAGTAAACTGTTGTGTGGTAGTTCACGGGGGTGTAGCCAGAAGAAAATCAATAAAAGAGCTCATTTGAGTGTTCACTTGCTAGAGACGAATAAACGTCTCAATAAATAGGGATAGACTATTATAAAGTCAAATACTGATCTTCTCTCGTAATCAGAAGTACGTGACCTAAGCCAATCAGTATGGTGCGCATTGAAGTCTTCATGTTCTATGAATCTTCGGAGATTTGGACCTGTGATAGTATGTTGTAATTTGTAGTTTGAACATGGTTGACACGACTTTCTGTCTCTGCATTACCACAATGAGATTTGTAAATCCAAGCATCAACTCGTCAAGATTGCTCACGTCAACGATTAACTAGATTTCTAACAGGTATCTTTTTATAGCAAGGTGACGGCAGGAGAGATTGTCAATTACGCGTGAGTTACAGTGATTTAAAAGTACATATATACAAGATTTATACAAAAAAAAACATGATTTTTTAACTGCAAGAACTATTTTGAAGTATACCTACTCAAAGTAGAAAATAGAACTTTTCTTAAACATGCGCGGAAATAATGTAACCTTTGAATAAAGAACACGTGAAGTTATCATATTTACGTAAACTGAAAAACCAAAATCACATCCCGGCGCGTTCTTAGTAATTGGAAGGAAAAGCGCGCCGGCAATGTTGTATGAAACGGTGTGTTGTTTGAATTTAATACTCTTTCATCTATCGTACACATTACGTTCTCGTGGCCGAATAGCCACAGATGCGTTTACCTTTCGGCACATACTAAAAGAAATGGCCGGAGTTTGTTGTTATTTTGGTAATAAATAATTAAAATGAGTTCCAATGATTCTGAAAGCTAAAATGAAATGAACATTGACTGCACTCCACCCAACAAACGAACATAAATTTGCCTGGAAAATCGTTCATTCAATAATTGTCCTAACATGAGCAATATAACTTTTAATATTAATTAAATTTATTACATAAAAGGCTCTTTTTTATTTCCTTGAATTTTTTAAAGAAAAATACTATATATGCGTCGGCCAAAATGGCAATTGATTGTCTCGTATCATTGAAGTCCTCGCCTGCGGCTCGGCCTTCAAGCTCATACTCGACCTGCAATTGCCTATTTGCCTTGCTGCCTTTGCAATAATGTACTATTAATTGTCTATATAGAATTAATTGGATTTTTGTCTCTCCTGAAAAGTTGCTAAAATGACTTGTGTGGTGTTAGAACTTAAACAATAATATGTAGATTTTGTGTGTAAAAAACATATATGTATTCATCTAAAAAAATATTCCTGTTAACAATGTGGGCTTTAGATGCAGAAAATAAGTATACAATGTCTGATTAATTTAAGGTGAGGGCTGAACCTTGACCTATGGATCTGCTATCTTGCTGTGCTTGTTATTTGTAGTTCTGATTGTTTAATAATTTATAAGATTAAATAACAATTCTTTAATTCTTACCCATTTCCATTAAGAATTTGAATAAGTGTCCTACTAAAGCCACATCTAGGTGCATCCCTTGTTCCTTTCATAAAAACCATAATATTATGTCTATTAGTCAGTGCTTTAAGTCTTTCTTCTAATGATTGTTGAGGAACATTTAAATCGCCCCCACTGTGGGTTTTAACTTTGGAAGTAATTTGCGAAGCATCAGCCCCATCAACTCTGTCTATTTGTAAACCATTTTTAAATAATATGACAGTTGGAACTGAGTCCACCTAAAACAATTCATAACATAGTTTTAAAAAACAAATAACAAAATTATATATTTTAGTAATTTGAAGAATACCTTATATTTCAAAGAGATTTCAGACAAGTTTTCAGCATCACATACTGCGAATTTAGTACCATTATTTTGGATTTCAGACAGTTTCAACAATTCTTTGAGAACTTCTGTTACGGGTCCACACTGGTCAGCCCATTCCGCACAGAAATGAACTACTGTTAATGTTGGTGATCTAAAAGTGATTTAAAAAATAATCTGTCATTATAAGTAGAATCTGTATTAGAAACACACTGTATTACTACTAAAACCACTTAAGAAAAAAAATATTAAACATCAAGACTTATCTGAAGGTTTCTAATGATGACATAAATATGTAGGACATATTTTGAGGTTAAGCTCTGAATGTTTTGTTACCATTAACTTTTCTCTAAATTATGTTAAAAAACAATAAATTCTAATTAATTTAAGATAAAATACAAACCTTACGAAACTAGCAAAGTTGTCTACAGTTTCAATATTTGCGAGCGTCATCTCTTAGGTTAAGAAGTTGTGTAATTCAAAATACTGAATGAAATTTCACAAGATAACGTTAATTATTTTATCTATTTAATAATTTAATCGTCCATTAAATATGTGCACATTTGTTAGAGGATGTGGCCCAGTATTTTGTACGATAATAGACACTTCACAGTTCACACTTTATTTTTCTGCAATCACTAACCCTTGTCCCTTTATAGTTTATAGTACTCTGTGACTAATCCTAATAATCTGAAATGTCAAATGACATTTTTTTTTATAGTTTATAGGACTCTGTGCATTCATTAGATCGAATGTCCAGATTTAAAATCACGTACATCTTATGTAAGAATTTCGTTTTAAATATTTGCCCTTTGGTTTAATGCTCTTTATATAACATTAAACAATTTAAGTGTTTAAATAGTTATAATATTAAATTAATAAGTTCTTTGAATTCTTTAAACTTAGTAATAATATAAAGTATATTAATTTCCTAGGATGATAGTAAATGTTAAGGTAAACATTATTTATTTAATAAAAAAATAATGTTTCATATCAAAATTAAATTTCAAGATAGTTCTACAATTAAAAAAAAGTACGGGTAAAAAAATATTTTAATTGGTAATATAAAAACGGTACCTCTTGATATTTTCTATGCGGCAGGTTCCCCCCAATCTTGTACATAAAAACAAGTTTGAATAAACTAAACTCAGCTTTTCATGGAGTAACAAATTCTATTCTGAATTGGGATATTGTTAGTTGACTTGATTTATTTTCTATATTTTTACACTGTTCAAAGACATTATTTTTAACATCTTAGTATTATTCTACTCTTAAGAAAAATATCTATATATTTAGTACATTAAAACTTTTTGATACATCGAATTGGTAGTCCTTTTTTCTTATCCCAAAAACTCACTTCAGTCTTGTTACATGACAGCTGTCACTTGAGACATTTCTAATTTTTGGACATCTGAACAAGGAGGTTATAATTTTTATTATGTACCAAGATACCTATTAATAAAGTATTTTTCATTAAATTTGTTACATCAATCAATTATTCTCCTGAAATGGCTACTATATCCTCGGCCCCGGCGCCTGGTATGCAACAAATAGATTTATCGAAGCTAAATATTCATCAGTTGGCGAAACTGAAACAACAATTGGATCAAGTGAGAAAAAAAACTATATAATTCAGGTGTTTTTAGAGTGATATAAAAATAATATTGTGATTTTTTTTTATTTTCTAGGAGCTCAATGTATTTCAAGATTCCTTACAAACTCTTAAAATGGCACAGCAAAAATTCGTTGAATCTGGGGAAAGTGTAGAGAAAATTACGCCGGCTTCAAAAGGCAAGACGATCCTGGTTCCTCTTACGGGTTCAATGTATGTACCAGGAACCATTGTGGATACTGACAATGTTATAATAGATATTGGTACTGGGTATTATGCACAAAAAGTAAGTACAAAGTTCTAAAATTAGCTGCTAAGATTTAACATAGTAGTTTTTGTTCTTTTAGTTCCCCTGAGAGTATGTACCTTAACTTAACAATTTTAATATATTATTCTAATTTAATTATCAGGATATAGATGGTGCTAAGGATTATTTCAAGAGGAAGGTACAATTTGTAACAGAACAAATGGAAAAAATTCAATCTATGGGTATCGGAAAATCCAAAGCAAGAGAGGCCATCTGTATGATGATGGAAATGAAAGTGCAGGCACAGGCACAAGAACAGAAGGCTTCAACATCATAACATCAGTTTTTAACACTTGCTTATTTAAAAACAAACTCATTGCTCTTAACGTAAGAACTATGTTTTATTATAATTTAATATTCTCACAATACTTGGTTGTTACAAATTTTCAGAAGTAACTGAAGTTATAATTAGCACTTTCAATAATTTTGCTGATAGTTGGAGCTAATATAATAAATGTATTAATAACCCCTGCAAGTTTCTTTTCATTTCCAATCCAATTAATTTATGTTCTATGAACCAGGGTGAATAACTAGATGAGATAGTGTTACGTGAAAGGTTAGGTGACAGTTTCTTTAGCATTGTGTTTTTAAATTTATGTAAAGCTATAGTTTGATTTGATTTTTAAAGATGGAAAGATCAATATTATAATACTAAAATGTCTGGCAAACATTGTCCTGTCACAAAAAATAGCTAAAATCTGATTGCAGCACTATCTATCATTGTCCAGATGCTTACAAAATACTCATCAAAATTGGGTCAGCAAAACCTGCGTTGCATTTCAGAGCATACATACATTGTTCTGCATAAAAAGATGTGTTGTGGAAAATAACATATATTTTCCAGCAGCATCACCATCTGGTGGTAAGTAAGAAGTGCAAAGGGTGAAGATGTTTTCATACTCTATTGAGTATTAGATTATTATAATTTTTTATACCGCTTGGTTGAACGGTATAGAAGTTGCGCCATCTGCTGGTAACTCACTACAAAGTAGATAACAAAAACTTTCTCCATGTTTTTTTTTCATCAAGACGCAAGTTGATGAACTTTGTTTTTTTTCCTGAGGTTTATAACGGAGCAGTAGGTTATATAGGTATATATAAAAACTTAGTTCGTGTAGTTGACAGTATATTGCAGTGGCTAGGTCAGCAACTTATTGACCTACCCAATTGACTCGATCTAGGGCACGAAACTATTAAAATAAACATTATCAAAAACGAGTACCATCTAAAGTAGATTGTATTAAGACGAAGAAGTACTGGACTGATTTTAGGTAATTTTAGGTAATTATATTTATAGCCCATTGCCCCGTTTTACTTACAGAATATTTTTAATTCATTGATTGATGATTTATTTTGATTAATAATATTAATTGATTTTACCATTCCTGATGTAAAAAATTTGTACATATGGACCTTGGAGAGCTTTTAAGGTTTAAAACTTTATAGGACTTTATTTTGTTACATATTACGTATTATATTTTGTGTGTTTAAATTTCTGTGTTAGTTATGCCTAAGTATATAAGTTATTGGGTATTAAAATAAGTGAATACACATGCGACACCAAATTATTTATTTTCAATAGGCCAAAACGATAGCGCTGATATCTACAATAAAGTCGCTTAATAAACTAACTTACAATGTATCTACAATATGTTTCATAGTCATAAAACAATATAAACTAAATAAGGCAACGACTATTACTTAACTTTAAAACAAAATATCGATAATAAGTATTGAAACTCAATATTTTTAAACATTGCAATATTTGTTAACATGAACACGTGAAAAGGTATTTTAAATACACTGGGTATTTTATTTTATTGACTAAATACTGTATAATTTTCAATTTTTAGTTCCTATAAAATGTTGTAGTTTGTGTACAATAAATAATTAATATTAAGTAGGTATGAATAATGAACGTATGGATTGATTAAAATAGGCGGCAAGACCTATGAGATCAGAGCGAGAACTTTTAAAATGTGCAAGTTTTTGATTGTTTTAATATTAGATAGTTTATAATTAGCCTCAACAGCTATGATTGAACATAGAACTTTCTGAGATTTCCGCGAGTACTTATTATATTATATATTTAAATAAAACTATCTTTTCAATGATTTAAAGCGCATTGGTGACATCAAATATTTTATTTCCGTGAATATGATTTAGTAATCGTTTTAAAATCAAATATATTAAAATGGAAAAAATAGTTTTATTTAAAAGCTTAATATTTTATACCGCCTGAGAGCACCTAGAAACTTTATCATAAATATGGAGTTTTATTAGTAGGTACCTACATAATTATGTACATTTTATTACATCATTATTGAATATATAGCGCAGCTTATTGGTACTTATATGAATCAATGAAAGAGAGAACAATTTTGTGTCTTCTTCTTCTTCTTCGTCGCCTTAGGCGTTATTCAGTTCCATTTAAACACCACAACCTTTACACTAAACGATATATATTTACATAACATTGAACTTAAAGATGTTATACGAAAAGATCACTCGCTTGCTCAGCGAAGTCCTTGTCTCAAATGGTGTAATATTCGGGGGCAAAATCATTCGCCAGATTACTTAAGAAGTGGAAATCTGAAGAAGAGTTCGAGTTCTCTCCAGTCGCAGGTGTAGTGTGAGTCGCTTCGTAGAATTGTTGGAAGGAGCCGTAACCGTCACCGCACTCACCTGTTCCAGTGTATCCTTCACCAGTGGGCTGGGCGTTGCTAGGTCCATAGCTAGCCGTGGTCGTATTCCCCTGTTGATTATACGAGTTTGTATCGTAGTAATTCTTTGAATAGTCATTGCCATGCATGTTCTTCTGTCCGTCGCTACCGAAATATCCATGTCCATGATCGTGTTGACCGTTCTCATGATAGTGATAGCCGTAATGACTGTTAGGATAGCCCATTTCAGCTGGATAACCTTGAGCCTGGTCGTAACCCGGATGACCGTACCCCACTTGATCTTTTCCATATCCCGAGTAGGCATAGTTTTGATACATTTCGTGTGGATAAGATTGCCTGGATCCAATTCCATTAGTTGATCTCGTGGTAGGAGATCCATCTTGCCTGGAATGCTGTTGGTTTCGGGAGTATACGTGATGGTCGCTACCTTGTAGAGCTGAACCATAAGCTTCATAAGATCTATTACTTTGTGGATATTGAGCCAGTTTGCCCACAAACTGTTTTGATTCCATTCGAAAATCTGGATGTGGTACAAACTGTCCGGGAGGAGCATTGCCTCTAATAACATAAGGAGGTATTGCGTTGGGTACTGCTTGTGTGAGAGGGACACCAGATGGCGCGTGAGGGGGAGATGGTCTCGGATATACCCCGAGAGGACTCTGATGCATACTAGAGGGTGTACCAGGAGTAGATGATGGCGTTAAATTTACTGAAGAAAATTTCCCATCCGATAGACCCGCGACGCCTATGAGACCTTCCTTTGAAGAAGATGGAGAGACTTTACAACCAGTGGCGTCTAAAGATGGAGATCTTTTCCTCGATTCCTGTTTAATTCTTTTAGCAAGGTTCCTAGGCACGTTAACAGCGTTAAGTGGAGGTGGACCTTCTCGGGAGTCTTCTTCTGCAAGCTTGTCGAGTGAAGAAGATGATGCAACGCTTGAAGCTCCATCGCTTCCGAAGCTATTGTTATTGGTAGCACTAGGAGTGTTGTTATTTCGCGTCCTTGATGCTAGTTCGGGAAGATCTTCAGTAGGAGAACATAGGGCACCCGGTGGCAATTCGCATCCTTGACAACTCTTCTTACCAGATAAAGGTCCGTCGTCGTCGAGGAATTTTTCCAAACCGGTTTTAGAACTTTTTCCGCCTTCAGAGGTAGTGGAGTCTTTATCGTCTCCGTCTTCACTCTTGCTTAGTGTTTGTCGCTTGTGTTTCATTCGTCGATTTTGAAACCATACTTTGACCTGAAATAAATATATTTTTATACATTTCTATTAAGAAGTTAATTGGAATATAAAAAGTTCGTAGATCCAAATGTTAGAGTGAGGACAATTTTAATTAAGCAAATGAAAAAACTAAAAGCCATTTTAAATGATTGTTTTATATACCTGTCTCTCCGTAAGGTCCAGTGAAGCGGCGATCTCAATTCTTCGTGGCCTGCACAGGTACTTATTGAAATGGAATTCCTTTTCCAACTCCAACAGTTGAGTATTTGTGTAGGCAGTGCGTAGTCTACGTGGCAATCCATTTTCTGAAATAAAAATATATTATTATAACAATAAACTACATGAACAACAGACCATTACCTACGTTTAGTATTTAATGACTTATTTATACACATTTTTTTATAATCATAGTGAATACTTTAGTAAAGTTTTATAGAACATCGAATCATATTGCGGTATAATATTCCTTGAAGTTTAAATAATAACGACTCGCGGCTCGCGGGAGCGTTTTCCTTTAATGTAATAACTTGTTCGCATGTCAGAGCACCGCCCTTGACGCCATTGTGTCGAAACAGTTCTTTTTATTTTACCACAAATACGAATTGGAATTCGAAATTCAAATTACAAAAGGGCGGCGAATAATGGGGCGCCTGTATTGCGTGACGATTCCGCGGGCAACGTATTCGCATTATAATTAGGACAGTTAAAATAGCCTCTACATTTGGTATTATAAAGACTATATTGCTGTGTGATAATTTAAATGTTTGTATTGGGTGGTTCTTGATTGACGTGGCTCGTCAGATCTCTTCTTCGCTATTGGATGGGGACAGCTGTCAATCAAAATGTCGATTTTAGTTAAACTTTCATATAATCTCTTGATTCTGGTATTTTGAATTCAATGTAATCAATATAGATTGTCATCAAACATACTATATAGGAACTTACATATTATAATTGGTTTGTATTTCTATTTCAATAGGATGTATTTTTAAAATTGCGTATTATCTTTCAATGAATTCATAGATAAGGCCTAAAATATATACCTACCTGTCTTACTGTATCAATCAAATAATAAATCTTGTCTTTTAAAGGTATAGATAGATATATCTATACCTGTAAAAGAGAAAGTATGTGTGTCCCGGATAAACTCCGAAACGGTTTGACCGATTTTAAATAAATTTTCAGACGATCTTTAGATTGACCCATCAGGTAATTCTGTAAAGTTTGGTAACGATCGGAACATTTTTTATTGAGCTGTCAGTGACAGTTTTTTTACTGTTGATATTGTTTTTTATATCAAACTATTTAAGGTCATTATCCATGTACAAGCTAGAGAAACGAGTAGAAGAAAATCGCGGTGGTTAATTGTAAATAAGTAAATTCTTACATTTAATATATATTTTTTTCCGTATTTTGAATTAACATATTCTTAAATGAGGCCCGGTGAAGCGGGTTCAATATGCTATCCTTAATAAAACATAAAATTTTATATGTTAATGTACAACAAGTACAACCAACAACTAGGTACCTACTATGTAAAGAATTTAAAAATATAAAGATTTTTATGTTTTAATTATTATTACTTTATAATATCGTTAAAAAATCTATTCTTTTTAATATTTTGTATGTTGCACGTTTCAAATCATACGTCAAAATAAAACTACATAATATAATTTATGAGGAACTAATCCTAAAGAAAGAATTAGTTCACAAACACGCTACTAGATGTCACTGTGTCGCCAAAATTAAAAATTCTGTATTTTCAAGACTGGACAAACATTGGCTTGAAATATAATTACGTATAGTAAAACTAAAAAGGTATGGATTTGTTAAAAAAAAGATGTAATAATAGTATTATTTAAATAGCAACCCCTACTGCTATAATAAAAACCAAATAATAGTCAGATTACGGAGTTTAAACTTTAAGTGTCCAATCCCTACTGGAATTGATTATTAATCTGACCATACATTACTTAAACTACAGAACTAAATTATTATCAGTTAAGTGGACCTGAAAGGCGATAGCCCTTGGTCAGTCTTTAGAGTTATTAATGTTATTCAGGTAAGCGTCTTCATGCGAGTGATACCTACTAGGGATAATTAGGGAATGTAGTAGTAGATAGAGTCCCAAATATTATGTCATATATGCTATGTTATGACCCTCTGACCGCTGATTAGAAACTGAATATTCTTAATTTCGAAAATAATTCCAATTCAGGACCAGTATTCAGTAACAGTCATAGTTTTCATAATGTCAAAACCCGTATTAGGTACTGATCTGAACTTATAACTTGTAGTTTATTCGTAATATACATAGGGCAGTCATGTTAAATTTAAATATCCTAATTTACATATCGTCTATAACATGTATAAATCTAGGCGATACGTTTTCCTCGCGACTGTTGGTAGCGCAAGTGCCGCAAGTCGGCAAGTTTTTGCTCATAACAGGCGATTATGTTCGAGAGCTGCCGCGTATAATGTTCGCATTATCAGGATGTCCCCACTTACGCATCACTAAGCTTTCTTCACGAACGATATTATTTATGGAGAATTTTTTATGTCACCTAGAAAGCCAGGCTACATAGCTTTTACGCAGAATATATTAACATTAGATCCAATGTAAAAATAAATATAAATAAATAAAAAGTTTTGATGGAAATCTGTTATATCGTAATAAAAGTGAATATAGGTCAGAAAACAAGAAGTGTACTCGTATAACCATCATGTAGGTCGTTATTCGTACAAATCCATTGTTGCGTACAACAAGTAGGTAATAAATGGTGTTGGAGTCGCTTGTTTAACCCTCGTACTTCGGACCCAGCTGAAGATTTACTGCGGATTTAGGGTCACTTACATCGCTCAAGTCAACAGTCGCCATGTCCGCACTTAATTTGATAATATCAGGACCCCTGAATTGAATTATATTACGGGTCTAGTTATCTTAAATATATTTCACTGGACTTTATTTTAAAGTAGGGTTTTGTTGTTGGTCTTGGAAATCAATTCATTTGGTGTTTGATTTTGTCAATAACCATTTTGTAATAGTCATACAATAACAAATAATTAAGAATATACGTGAAGCTATTTGTCGGTTCTTCTCCATCTAGCTCTTTGGAACACTGCAATTATAGTCTGACGTTTCTAAAGAATGTATATTTTCTTTGTAATATTTGATTTAGATTTTATCTAACATAGGTAAATTTAAAATATTTTTTTGTACAATATTAACAGGTAAATATAAAGCTATGTAGTAAAATTGAAAGTGCACTATAAATCTTAATACATTATAACTGCGGCTGTACAGGCCCAAGTGGTGTAGTTGTAAACAATTTGCGAAGTGTATGCAGGGCCGGGGGTAAGTTTGAATAATTAATCAAGCCGGTAAAGGATTAGTGGTGGCCAGTTGGCGGTTGGATGCCATTAGAGAACGTTCGATGCCCCGCCGACTAAATAGTGCGGTCACATTATTCGTCGGCTTCAGACACGAGCCCCAAATTAAAGTAATTGATTTAGTAGTTTCTTTGAATTTCTTGGCATGTTATTTTTATTTTATATAAAATAACGTGAATCGATCAATCATCAAGCTTTATATATTTTAAATAAGAATAGAGCGTCTAACAATGACGAACTTTATAAAATAGCAAACATTTATTTTGTTACTGCTGTTACAGAAAACTTGGGGGAACATGGTTTAGCGAGAAATATGGTGTTATGAGGTGTGAACGGCATAAATGTAAAAATTCAATATTTCAACGGCAAAAAAGCAAATTTTTCCGCAATTTCTTGTCGGTTACACACGCTGAGGGTTACGAGGGCGGATAGTGTAATAATTAAAGTCCTACTTAAAGTAAAATAATATATTTATTTTTGTTCCGGTTTCATAGCTTTCACTAAGAGGTATATTATATATGAGATAAGAGAATAGTAACGAGGTCGAATATTCAATATTTAAAAAATATTTAATTGATCCTAACCTTTGTCTTACCTTTACCTTTTAAGATGCTAAGTAAATTTGTACCTACTACGTACAAATTTGTGTTCTATTTACACGGATTTCTTTAAAAGTTCCTAAAAGTTTTATATCTTTTTTGTTTGTTTCTTTTCAAAAGAACACGCCAAAAATATCGGAACGTTTTGGATAACCTTTTGGGTGATAGTCCCTAATTGTCTGAATCAATATACAAAATAAAAATATATAATAATATAATTCGGATAATTTTCACAATTTCATTTGTATAACTAAAACTTGATTTAGTTATATAAATACTATAAAACTACTAATTTTGCATTTTTTTAATGGAATGATTTTGATAGCTTATTATGGGACAGCAAATGACGTCGGTGGCAACAGTTAGTATGTTACGCAAGCATAGCCAGAAAAAATCAATAGATTAAGCACCAAGTTCACTTCAAAAGGTAAAGCTGACGCTGCTCCTCGTATCATGTGAAGAAACCACACGCACACAGAATAAGCCACAAGACTACATACCTGGATCAATTGCTGACTTAGAAACACTATTTAGAAACCTAATTTAGTAATAACTAATTAATAGAGATTTTTTATTATAACCTCTAATTGCTCCCACTAAACGTTATTAGTATGATGAAATATATATTGTATTTTATAACTATACACACAAAAAATTACATCTTAAAGCTAATTTGTAGATTACCCAGTCAAAACAGTAACCAAACAGTAACATTTATCTCATTGTGTGACGTCAATCGATCATGCTGTGGATATATTTTTCCGATTATCTGTATCGGTCTGACATTGTCGCATCAATTATAACCATGGATTACCAGAGACAGATCTAAGACGTTCAATTTCGCCTCGTAGAGTTAAGAGGGTCGCTGTATCAGAACTGAAATCTTATATGTATACAATTTTGTTTTTCCGTACAGTATATATAGTTCTATACAAATTGTCTTAAATGCTTAAAAAATCAATTTAATTTACTATTGGTTGGTATATATGGTCCTCCGTATAGTAGTAGTGTCCTATTCTATACAAAGTGTTTTCAATTCTACGATAGTATATTTAATTAACTATTGTTCCAAATTCAAAATACCAATTTTTTAAACACAATTTTCTAGAAAGACTTAAGCCGGCAGTGTTAAGGAAATAGATTCCATTACAGAAATAACAATATAATGAGTACTCAACTTCCAAAACCCATTTGGTACGAAAGGTTATTAAAAGTTGTCGCAGACGGTGCTTGTTTCTAACAGTTTGACAGCTCATCCCACGGGACTCAGTTCGATTCCGTCAGCGACGAAAATTCATTTATCCTTTATTAATGTCTTTGTTTAAACTTATTTTGTATATACTAATATGTATAATTTTGATGTGTTATTTTTACACAAAAATTTATTGTAGACATTTTTATTTGTTTTTTAAACTGTAAAGCAAAACTAAAACATTCCCCACCGACCTTTGCTATCTATTAGGGAGATAATAAAGACTCCTTGGAATATGCAAAACGCTTAAGACTGGCGGTATTTAATTGCCCTTGAAAGGGAACAAAAAATAAACGGCGGGATATAAATAACACTGCACTTTTCATAATCGCAATTGTCGCCGGGAGAATATTTAGTGAGTACTAAAACGGTCCCGGTCTTCCCGAGGGATGGTATAAGGTTAATAGTTATACCTACACTGTATTAATTGGATGTGATTTAGGATTACTTGATTATTTTTAAACACATAGGTACGTTTAGAATTTCTCTACACAAGTTTGGTTTTACAAAAAACCTTTTTTTATGATTTAAATCGTTAAACGGAAACTGAGCCCACAAAGAAGCGAAAAGGCATTGCGTTGGGAAATAAATTTTATTTATCAAATAAAAAGGATGGTGGGATCGTTTTTCACCGCGGCGGGGACGTTATCGCTTCTTTTAATTATTATCCCGCCAATATTTTGTGCGACGCTCTCTTTGACATCTTTAACTTCCTACAGTTTGGAATACGTAATCCTTTATTACTTAAATTTTTTATCTGTATTTATGAATGTATTTGTTCTCTATTTGTATATTTTTGTCAACATTCTGAGTTTATTTTGGAATATATTGCAGTTAAATGGATTTTTTTAAATAATTTTATCTATATTTTATTGCATTATTTGTGTACAAGTAACTACATATCACATACATTACATTATCTGTGTACATATTTTGGCTATAAATAAAATTTCTACTTAGAATTTTAAATTACATAATCTGTAATATAAGGAAGATTCTATTAAAAACAAAACATAAATCTGTAAAAAGTACAAATGTTATATTTAATGTAATTATGTGTATAAAATCGCCAAGCATTTTAATTCGGCGGCACTGGGGCGGTTCGCCCTAACCGCGGACTTAAGGAAATGAAGGAAAAAGCAGCGGAAGTGTTCCCCCTACCAGCTTGCGGCTTTATAAATGGAAATTTATTGTTAAACACTCCGTCAAAGTTCCCACTGTTGAATTTTTACCTAATTCTCCTCTTTGTTATTGACCACTTTTGGAGCAAAACCTGTTTGTTCCACTAAAATATCTAACGCCTAGAAAACCTTTACAATAAAAACAATATTAGACAAACTTCAAATCACAATAAACTATATATATTTCTAAGTGAACAAAAGATAATTATAATGAATGAATGAACGAAGTGAGTACTCAAAACTTTTAAACTTCAAATGCAGTTCATAAAATTCAATCTGGAAGTCTATGGTCCCAACAATTGAAAAGCGAGGGAGAGTCAGATAGGGCATTTACTGTAAAAGTTAAAGCTAATTGCCCTTAAGACATATTTTTAATTTCATTGCCCGCTCCTTCTTTCTTAGTGTTTGAGTTTACTAAGTCGGGGTAGCAAGTAATTGCCATTTTTACGAGATAAGGTCGTTGTGAATTCAAACATATTTTATGATGATATTTACAAATTTATAATGTTTATTATTTTAACATAAAAAGAATAAATGTTGCAAATTAATATAGAATCTTATTATAATAATATATATAATGTATACTATGAAAACGTTATTTTTTTCAGTAACCAGATCAAATGTTTGTCGCTGTGATGTCAAACCTATTTTTTGATGATATTTACAAATAATAAAATATATTCTCATTCTTTTAACAAAAATGAAAAAAGTAGCACACTAATATAGGAACTTCTATCAAGAATATATACTTTCAGAACCCAGGTCAAATGTTTTTTTTTACTGCTTGTTCAATTCCCATGAAGTCTATGGGAGCACGTGGCATAAAGCACTGGCCGGTAGCCGCCGTCTTCTTTGTACTGTACACAACTATTCATTCTGTCATTTCATTTTCATAAATGAATCATTATTCTTTTGAATTGGACTTGGAGCTGAGGCTTTTTTGGGCTCTGACCTGACCACCGCAGGGTTGGCCTAACTAATGATATTATAATCGTTTATTTTCTTTTACATTCTTATCACAAACCATTGTACTATTTCTGAGCAAGTTCCTATTAAAAAGAAATAGTTTTATTACTATTCATATTCTTAATATACCTTACATTGTATTAGTTCAAAATTGATTTCCAAAATAGAATTATAATTGTTGTTTTATGAATACCTTCTATTTTAACAGATATTTGTCAACGCTTACCAGCAAGATTTATACAGCGTGACACAGGAGTCAACTGTCAATAGATGCCGTTGACAGTTCTAATGAATGAGGACGACCGTTAGCCTGCGCCTGCGCAGCGTCGCGTCATTAGCTTCATTCACAGCGGAGATTAAAGGTACAACCCGTCCCGTCGCGAAGTCAAACGGAAGTCTATACATGCTTCGGAATGTAGCGTTTTACTTTTATCTCTTTTCGGTTTTCCTATTTCTATTGTCGGTGCGAGAAACGCCTGCTAACATGTGAACTGAACATTGAACAACTCGTAACTTCTGTTGCTTTGTTTCTTACAAGATAATATGAATTATTGTTAAATGATTTGAGTCAGAACTTAGCTATCCTCAAAATGCTATTAACAAATTATTGTCGACATAATTTTATTATTTCTATTTTGAAAACACAACTATCTTGGCAATTTAAATTTCCGGTCCTATATATTGGACTTGAAGAAACAAAGAACATGTTTCTAGAAATAAATACAACTTTTATTTTAATATTGCGTCAACACGAATGAAAACTATATTTGAAGTTTTTGTTCCAGAGTTTTATTTTTGTGTCTGTCATTAAGGTGTCGATGGACGCCTATCACTGTGTGAGTTCTCAGTAAATTTAGATACACATGTTTATTTTTTTTATTAATGTTTTCTTGTATGACTTTTGAAATAATAATGAACGAATGACTCATACATTCATATAGGTATATTTATTAAATATAAATGACGATATATGTGTTTAGAGAATTTTATGTAAAACATTTTTTTAGTCTGTTAAAAATATCATAATAGTGATTTTTGTATTTAAGTGCTAATTCTTTATGATAAGTTGTTAGTTACAAAATAATTACTTTTTTGCAATATATAACGAATATAGTTTTTCTAGTGGTCATAAAGTCGATGTTATAATTAAAATTCATGAGCCATATAATTAGGTATTTATATTGATAAGGGGTGACATTTTTGGAAAAATGAATATTTATAATATACTAGCAGACTCGGCCACGCGTTGCTGTGGTTGCTAAGGTTTTCGATATACCTATTACATTGTAGTAAACTATCTAAGAAGTCACGGTATTAGAAAAAATAAAATTAAAATTAAAAAAACCCGCGACCGCTAAGTAAAGGAAAAAATTTAAAATGCAAGTAAATTTATCAAGGCCAATAACGAAATAACAATATTTTGATATAAAATAATATTGTGACTTAAAATTAAGATGTAAGTTATCCTATGTTTCAAGTTGGATCAAACTACACACGGTGTGCAAATTTGATTAAAATCGGTTAAGTAGTTTAAGAGTCCATCGCGGACAAACAACGTGACACGTAATTTATATATATTAAGATATTTGAAAATGTCTATAAATATGTATAGCCATGTTAAGCTTATTTTAATTTATATAAATATAGAATGAAAAATAAACCAATACGGGCAGGGATTCGAACCCGCGACCTCTGGGAAACCATCCCGTCGCTCTCGTCGACGTATATAAAAATACGCCTCGTATATTTATATAGATTTATAATATATAGTTTTAAAAGAGTCACAAATAGTTTTAATTCACGACGAAACTGTTCCTAAATATAATATGAAATTATTAATAGAAATTTGATAAAATTAAATTATTGTAAAAATAACCAGTTTAAATACGCATTGTTAGATAATAAGGAAAGAATAAAGTAATTCCTTGCTCAAGTCAAGTAATTACTTGTTCTTGAAAATTTAAAAGATAGGTAAGTAAGGACCTATACAATGACATAATATTCAGCATATGTTCATAATAACTTTATAATGCTATGAGATTATTAATGCTAAAATAAGTATGTCTGTTACCTTTTACACCTTGGATGGGGTTAAAAATGATTTCGATAACTTTTGTTAATTTAAAGATTCCAAAAATATACCCATAGGATAGACCATGTGTTAAAAAAATCCGGTGGTAAAATATGAAGTGATATTTTGTATGAGAAAACCATTTACTGTAATATTGTTTATATCTCTATTTAACAATCAGATTTAGCGTTAGCAAGATATATAGAATAATACATTATTTTCGCAAAGTCATCCGTCAGAGAAGAAAAAGGTTATTACAAAACCTAATATTGATATTGTTTATAAGATAGATATGTCTATATTGTGAGTAAAGCCGGGTGATATAACTAGTTTTCTATAATTTACGTAACGGAATGCTCAGTATGTGTGACGAGATGTTTATTTTTAGTAAGTAAGACAAAGATGTATCCGCTGAAGATGATTCTCCGGTCGAAGTGACGACTGAAGTGACAAGACTTTGGTTCTGACACTGTAACGAAATACGACTTTGAAACGAATGTTGTACATTTTGATACAGTTTATATTATTATTAAGTGTAGTTTAAATTGTTTGGACTATATTTTGAATTTACTTGATACATGAATATTATAATTCAGAAATCTTTAATTAATCTTCTCTATGTTGTTATAAAAATTAACCATCGAAATCAGCAATAAGTTAATTTTATTGAAGACCTATTGTTTATTATTTCATGAGACAGAATGTGTAGAAATAATTTATTTTTGACCTTTATATGTTAAATAACTAATAGGTAACGATATAATATGCTAGTAGGTAGTAGGTAATCTATTTTCGGGATACAAGCCAATTAATGATAGGTAGGTCAGTTAATAAAACATTTATAATAAGTGTTATAAAATAAAATATGAATCATATCTTCAAACAATAAAGTAACAAATAAACCATTAAATAAACAATAAAATTATATTGTATTATAACTACATTTTATCAGAGAATATATTAAGTCATATCAAAACACTTTCTAATGGGAAAACTTAGTAAAGGACCATGGTATCCGAGCGGTCATCAAATCGCACAGATTGTACTAACTTAACCTATTATCGTAAGTTTGTAAGCTTCATTAGGAACAATACATGGTACTTGACGTATGTTCCAACCCTGGGTCCAAACTATACCAGTTATATGCAACTGTCGCACTTTATGGACTGAAGAACTTATTATGGACACTGGACAAACTTTCCTCTTGAATATTCCTCGTCCGTTCCTGTTTATGGACACAATTTCAGCTGGTTTTGTGGCTTCGCGAACTTTAACGCCCCGTTATGTCTCCAGATTAGATATACAGAATTTACTGGTTTTACTACCAAAGTTTGACAACTTTTTATCGTAAAAACGTGGACTTATTTGTGAATATCAACACTATATTTTCTTTTTCGACTATGTTTACTGCAAGTTGTTTTTAATGTTTTTAAATAGTGATGTTTTTATTCCAAATGAATAAATACTAAATATGGTAAGAAATACGTTGTAAGATACTTATTTTACTTATATTTAAGTTATAAACCTAAAAAATATAGGATATAACTTACACAAAATTGTTTAATTTAAAGATACCGTAAATTTATCTTAGCTATGAAATTCTTTCAACAGATTATAGTACAAGTATAATGTTTAAGAACATTGTTAGTCAGGCAAAGAGTTCCGTGGGGTGGGTTAGTTGTCCATAACATTGGCGTTATTCAAAGGGAGGTAACTGCAAGTCACTCATATCAATAGCAGGGTCTACCAACAGCCCCTGGGTTTTGTTTCAGTTTTTAGTACTTGCGTATAACTTTCAACTTTGAGCGATCATTTTAGCAATAACTTTTATATTTTGAATTGAGTTATTTTAACATTATATAGTAATAATACGATTAAATTTATTATAATTTGTCTAATTTTATATAAGTATATAAAAACCCACGATTATTGCTTATATGGTAAAGAAATTATTGAAAAGCGATTCAAAGAGTTATTACTTACAGTAATAATAGAGGCAGGTTCAGTGCTACTTTTTGCATTATTATCTTAAACCACAGATATTACGATTAATCAGCAGTGTGTCTGTGTGGTATGAGAAAATAACAGTAAAAATATTAATAGGTATATTAAAAATATAAAGCACATTGCACACATTGACACTGACACACACAAGTACAATAACATGCTGAATTGCATACCTACTTTTTGTTTAATAATGTTAGTTAAAATTTGGCAGTCGATAGGTATAAGTATTCGGTACATAACAATTTATGAGATTTTAATATAATGAATTTGTGTTTAAAAACGAAAACTATCTTATTTATCCGGTTCTACTTGTTTTTTAAAGGTTTAAGTCGATCAAAAAATCAAGCAATAATAAAAAAATACAAGAAATAATAACAAAATACAAGAAATAATAACAAAAACATTAGTATTATAAATCTAAAAGATTGCAAGTAGGTACCTCCATTATTAACTGACGAATATTTTTGTAAAGCAATTTATGGAAATTCGTACTTTCATAAATAGGTATATATTTGATATATAGAAACTTCTAGAAGTCATTCTAAAATAAAATTTCTAAATCTTCTTCTGTAAATAAAACGCATAAACAGTTTACAGTATTCAAATAATTTACTTTGATTAACGTTGGCTATATTTTCTTATTGCCTGTGTCTGACTGCCAGCTTTTAATTTTACCCAAAAAGACTTCGATTTTCCTGCACTTTAAAAAAGTAACTTATCAGTTAAATAAAGGGAGACGGAATGATTTTTATTGTGAGAGTGAAGAGACAGAAAACTGTAGAGGGAACGAAAAATAAAACAGGGGAAGAAAGTTAAGCGTCCGTGACTTTAGAAGATTTTTTGGTTTATTTTTCAAACTTACGTAGTATATAAAACGTAAAACGAAACGCTTTTCGATCTGTCTTTTGTTCCTCTTAAATATTCCATTTCCTGTGAGAGAAATTTTAAACAATTGTAACAGATTTTCAATTAACATACATAATTAATAATTTAAAGCTACAACTTATATTATTTAATTTAGTTTACATTACCAATTTTCTCACGCTTAAACAATGTAGTAAATGAGATTAGAAATAGTAATAAGTTCATAATAAAAGTAAACTTCCGAAGCTTCTAATTACGGCGGAACGAACCAAGGTAAATAGTACGAAGGCGCCGCTCCATCATCCATCACCGATAGCCGCTCTTTGTGGCCGACCTATTACCGACATGAAAATTAAATTCACGAAATCTAATTAACAACAAATTGTTTTATTTATTATGATGCGTAGAGGTCATTTGTTCCTGTCGTGTCGGTCCCGGGGCGGATCCTGCCCGATCACATCCGATACACTTTTTACGATACGTTACGATTTTTTTTAACCACAACTTGATCTTTGGAGACAGCCGTATTCATTTATATATTTTCATTACGTATTTAAATGTAAATTATGTATTGATTAAAAATAAATAAACACTATTGAAATTATGAATGATATGTCAAAACTTCCAAATGAAAAGGTGAGCTAGTGACGTATATAGTGCGGGATAGCCACTGGTAATGCACCCTCATTTGTTATGTCGGCGAAATGGTAGAATTACGACTCGCCGACAGCCGACACAAAGACTGACGTTTTATTGTCGAGATTGCCTACAAATGGATCGCATATATCTCGACTTCGACCCCTACTCTTAATATTATTTCTTAAATATGTCTAAGATTTGAAGCTTATTCGAAAATATATAGATTCATAGGTTCAATGACTTATATTGCATGTCTTCATTATATAGGAATGTGTATAACATGACATGTGTCATAATATAAGTAATAGAGATGTACTTGTACGTTGCTTCACGTCATTAGATTACGTATATATTACGTTTACATGAGATAATATTTATAAGAAATGACACATGCTTAAAATAAAGATACGTTCAGCTTGTTTATCGATATTATTATATGTATATTGGTTTAATGTTGAACATTGTCAACACCGGTCAGCACCGACAATGCTAATTGGCGTGGTTGAGTTACAACGTTGATAATGTCCAGGGTCCTGGGTGCTATCAATCATCTGGTTCCAGGTCAGCGCGGTGAGGGTCAGGATTGCGATGCGGATAGCCACTGACCTCGTGATCTACTATTATCACTTATCAAAGGATTTATGAGTTTTAATGGTTTATAAAATTATGATCGTTTCTTTGTTATTCATATGTGTTTGTTTAATGATTTCAAATTGAAGCTGTTCATTAATAGTCAAAGTTATTTGGACAGATATCAAAAATAAAACACAAGACTATGTATCGAGTCTAGCAAAAACAGCGTTATTTAGTGCCAATGACCTAATTCAGCATGAAATTATCCTGAGATTAAATCGGTAGCCTCGGGCCTCTGGCCCGGACAGTTCATTTTTAATAATAAATGAGACGAAATCAAGACATGACGAATAAATGAATCTAGAACTTGACGAATAAATGAATATGGAATATGATAAATGGAAGGTTCGGATCCCTCGGAGATTTTTTCTTTTGCTCCGGCCGAACGGAAGACGATGGCTTTTTCCTTTTGTACCGGGGACAAGTTAAGCGTTTTTTGGTCGACCCTGGCAGAATGATATTTATCATTTGATATAAAAGTTTCGATCGTTCTATTGTTGTAGTTGGTCAGTCTGGTTTGTGCGGTATTGTGTTTGATGCTAAAACCATTTTAGAGCTTAGATGAGTACTACTTTATTGTATCAGGCGTCAAAATATTAAACAAACGTCTTTAATACTGGTATTACATTAGTACTTAAATATATTAAGAAAATAGGATAATAACATTTATAATGATCGATATTTTCAGACTTCAGACGATATTAAACAGATTAAAAATATTATTAAAGATACAGACGGTGAATATAAAGCTGTTTATATATGTTTTACATGATAGTATTTGAATATGTTGCGTATTGAAATATTTTTTAAACAAAACAATAATTTTATTTGAAGAAGAATAATGAAGTAAAAGTTTTTATTTTTATTAAAAAGGCACGTCTCGATCTGGGATGAATATTTAATCTATGCCGCGTAATCCGCGACTGCACTAGTCACTGACACGTGCTTCTATGATAAAGTACCCAGGCAGATTATGCAAATTCTTAAATTTAGCTCCGTCTCCCTCTGACACGCGCTCAAATCCCTTTCCATCCTTTTCTTTCTGCGATCTGTTCACCCCTATGAAGCAGAGCTGATGGATGATGCGTTATTCCAATAACAATTCGAATATCGTATGTTATATTCGAAAGTCAAAAATAATGTCTTCTGTTTACTCTTTGTTTGAGTTTTCCTTCTTAATATTAAATAGCAATTAAACTTTTTTCATTTAAAATAATATATATATTCAGGTGTAAAAGTAGATATGTATCGTGGTATAAATATAAATGTATGTAATAAAGTACTAGCCCGCGGCTAAGGGCTTGTAGTACAAGACCGTAATAACTAGGTTCATGTTAAACAATTACTTCATAGTTCTCGTACATTAACAACTAACGTGTTGGTTATTTTTTATCACATAAAGCAATAAATAATAATATTATACTTTCTCCATTTTGTTTTGATGATTTAGTTATTTAAGAATTTAGTGAACGCTAGTCCATATACCTAGAATACGTAAAAAAAATTTCAAAATTACAAATGCGCTACATGTGCTAAACAAGTTTGCTTCTCTATTGAGATTTGACACAGGGTAAATGAATCAGCGATTTTCTCTAACAACGACTTTCGGTAACATATGCATACCCGAACATGACTTGCTGAACTGTGACGTAGCTTTTAATTGGTCTTAAGTGAAACAATTCAATTTGTGTAATATCTACTACTAAAAAATACTAGAAAGATACAGCTTAGGATAATAATAATAACAAAGAGAATAGAACAAAAAATGAATTATAAATACTATATTATAGCTTTTCTTAAGCAAAAGACTTGAAAATAAATTTTCCTGAACCTGAGATCTAGCTTAAATGATTAGTAATACTATAGTTCTAGATAAATATAAAGTAATAACATTCGATATTACATATTATTATTAAAAAACATAATTCAAACTTGCTAAATTACCCACATTTCTTAAAATGCATCTATGCAAAAAATAAAAAGCAAGGTGTACCTACTTTTCATCAAAAAGAAAATAGTGTACAGCAGAATGTCGTAAAAAACACAAAGTTATCTGTGTGAGTGTGGGTAGGCTAAACGCAATATAAAGTGTGGTTGTCGAGGTATGTAGGTATATGTAGGTAGAGGTAGGACCTCTCCCCGCGCAGTCATTAGTATACCGCACCCCTCGACGAGAAAGTATGATTTTACTCCTATAAAGCTGTATTTCTACTTCATACAGGAATTCGAATAGGCATGGAGAAGTTCCCGGGTTCCGAGAAAGGACATGTGGTGTGTTGGAGCTTGTAAATAATTCCACAATTTCAACAATCTCAATATTACTCGTACGTTAATTTTGTAGACATTTCCTGTATGTTTGTATGTAAATGTGTGAAGTTTGATATTATGATATTTGGTTTACAGATATCTAAGACATATCTAAGGCAATGTAAAATCAAGAATGGTTTTTGTTTTCCTAATAGATTACCTACGAATTATTATAATTTTCGGTTACCTCAGATAATGATCTTAATATAATGAAGCATTGTTTTTAATTATTACTTTTATGATTGTAGAATGATATTTATAAAAATGAAAAACTCACATTAAGTAAGGTCCCAGCTGAGCAATTAGTGGCCACGTGTCCGGAGGGGAATAACCGACCACTGAAAAAACCAACTCGAAACGTATAGTGACGAAATAGATATATGTACATAAATATGTATAAAGCCTTATATACATTGGACATGTTTTTGTATAAAAACGTTACCTAATATGAAAACCGTCACTAATTTCAAATCAGAAGGCTTATTCCGTAATAGTGATGTTGCTTAACCACAACGAAATATTTAAATAAAATCGTGACAGGTCGATAAACATATAAATTGTGTAACAAAATTAATAGTGTTCATTAAAACCGTAAGAAATCAAGCTGTATATTGCTTCACAGACGTCAAATATACAAATGAATAAGTATAAGGATTTATATCATTGGAAGGTGGTACTATTATATATATTATATAGGGTCGTGACACACGAATTATACAAATAATATAGATTTAGATTCTATTAGATAATTGAAAATAAATAATTTAATCTTTAGTTCACTATATTTGATTAAGGTAATTATTATTGGAAGGTAGGTAGTGTGTAGGTAATAATTGGTAATTATTATATATTTGTGTTATATACAAGAAGTAAGATATAGTTAGGCGCGAGAGTACGAGGGTCGTTGGACCATCGATTTTCGATTTGCTCCCTGTGTTTTTAAGTGGGTCAAGTGCTAGGCAACTGAGATAATCGTTCCCCTAATATTTAATATTTTTAAATTCATGTATCTTTAGATTTAAATATGTGTAAGGAATGTCCAAATAATATATCTTGCATACTCAAAAAATTACTTCAGTATTTTATTGAGTTTTCATTTTAAATTTATCATGTTAAACTTAATTTAAATTTTTAATCTGAAGCCTTAACAGTTTTTTTTTATTTTCTTATCTCTAAAAGCCCTGGACTGCAGTCCTGAGTCCGTAAATAATTGTATTCTCAAAAAAAAAGAACAGATATATTTAACTTTTTAAATACAAGTTTTTATAAGTTCTTAACCTATAAAAGTGGAAATGAAACCATTTTCTAAATTATTTAGAAATTCGTTAATCGTAGGAATCTCCTTAAAAATATATTTTTTCACATTTTTATGAGATAGATACTAAAAGTTCGATAAGGAATTTCAAAGAAAATATTATCAATTAGAGCCATGTGTCAATAAATAGAGAATTATTGATACTGAAATGAGGAGTTGTGAAGTTTTCATTAGGGTGCGATAGACGCAGTTAGAGCCCTTTTATTATCTACTCTCCTTTAAATTGCCGAAAAGAAATTCCTCCCGAAAAAAGGGGAGAGGACAAAAACTCCCACTAGAGCTTTATTTAAAAATCAAATACGATAAGGAGCAGAATGTTTTTATTTTTCTAAATGGGAGGAATTTATAGGTTTTTTTAAGTAAATATTACAATCGATTCTTCAGCGTCACCTTGATAAGATGGTTTTATCGGTTTGGGAGGTTCGGACTCTGTAATGTCGCCTTCGATTTTGGGTAATGGTCAACTGATAAGCAAATGACGTCATTATTGAATCGAGCCTACTTTGTACTTTCTGTGACATAACTTTGTACTGATCATAAATTTATTTTTACTTGAATATTTATTACAATTTTATATATTTAGTTTAATGTATTTTTATTAATAAAAAAGCCATTTCGTTTTGTAAAATTATTGGTTGGAGGGATCTCCGTAAATACAGATTCCCCCGACGCTGATAAAGAATTGAGGGTATTAAACGATTACAAATGCTTCGTGGTTCAATCAACCGCTTAGAGGTGTTTTAGATAAATTAGATCTAACCTATATATGTTTGTATGTCACTGGGATACACATATTATTATCAAATTAAAAAAGTTTAACCAACTAGTGTTACTACAACTAAACAATTAGTACTTAGTGAAAATAATAATATTTACTCAGTTTTATAAATTGTGGTTCCGATAAAACGTTATTAAAATTCGAAATTTAAAATAATGTTGTTTTTTACTGAAAATACATTTGGTGTTCTTTTCTACACAAATATCACGACTCTACGAGACAAACCATGATAAGAAACACCTTCATCCAGTCTTATTTATGTAGCCCAGCATCCGATTGAGAGGTTTTGAGACCGGCGACATTTACACTCTCCTATCTACCCCTCAAGGCTACATTTATTTCCGTAGGTACACTTCACATTGATTGTACCCCACCTTGGAGACGAATTCACCAACTTTCAAAATCGAGATCCCGATCGCGGTGCGCTAAGCACTTCACTTAATCCGTAAATTCTGATAAATAAAATAAATGTATCGTGAAAGAGGACATTGGAGACAATAAAATCGAAACAAGGAAATATTTTAGCGGTATTTTTGAGCGGGAATTCGAAAAGTTAAATGACTTTGTTCTGAGATTGCTTTTTGTTATTAGATCTGATACAAAATATTTTGAACTTTCTGTCAATTCTAGTTAAAATAAAAACAATCAATTGTATTAATTTAATTGATAAAGTTAATTAGCGAATTAGAGTTTGGAATTGATACAGACTATACAGATTAAATTTCTTTACTAAGGAGGTAAATATGAGCTGTTTTAAATTTAATAGTCTTAAGTGTTGTAGACATAAGAGGTAGTGATGTAACCCTCGGACGATTTTTATACTTCCGTATTTCTATAGATAAGCAAATACGCGTGATGGATATTAAGGGCGCACCTTACATCATTTTCGTTATTACGTAGGGGGGTAAGACATGCTCCTTGCAACCCCCCTTAATATGCTAAAATCAAATTAGTTTCAAGAAGGAGTGATTCCCGCGGATCGAACTCTCGATATAACAAGGGAGGTTTTATTACCTTTGTAATGACAATATTTAAGATATTGTATATTTAGAAAATGTTTTAATTTTATATGATGTCGTCTAATTTCCTTAGTTCTATTTAAAGTAACAAAAACTTGGCTTGAAAATTTAATAGTTAGATTACTTCGTTATCATCTAGAACGAGTTGCAAAACGTCAATTTCCTGCGGATTCTGTTATCGCGAAGATCAGCGTAGTCGCATTATCACGTCTTAGAGAATTAACACCCTTCACTAGAAGTGAGGGCTTCTTGAATAGGATGATATTTTATAGTATATAATTATATGTTATTTACTATTAAGCCCCGTTGGTCGAGTTGTTACTGCAGACGCCTAACGTATATAACTAAGGCGTGATTCCCAACAGTGACAGGCATGTATGTGATGAGCATCTACGTACACATTAACAGACATCTATAGATGTCTGTATTTTTGGGTTTAGTCGTTTATTAAATATGTTCTCGGTATTTATAATGTGTATTTCTATGTATTTTATCGTTGTCTATCACCTAACAAAAGCAAATAATTTGCTTACTTAGGAGTTAGATCAATAATTATATATATGTATATATAATATTATGATGACAATAGTTTTTCATGGCGGTAATAGTTAGTTTCATTAGAAAGGTCTCGATTCTAGACAATTAACACCCTCCGTGCCGGACAATGATCCCTTCGAAGGACTTGTACCGGAAAAGACGGACACGAAGACATTTTTATACAGCGTGTTCTATATGATAATAAAAATTTTTTTTTTTATTCATTGGTTATTTTGAATAGATATTACAAAATATATAAAAAAAATATTATAAAAAAATAATTACGTGATGTTTAAATTTTTTTATATTATAAAAAATAAAATAAATAAAGTCAAATATATCTCAGTTAAAATAACATGTACTAAAATAAGATATTCTAAGATACAGTTGTTTATGCAGACCCCAGTGGCTAAACGTTGCGCTGACGGTGACTAATGACGGATGCACTAATAGTTGTGTCGCGTAATATATCATGTGCGGGAAATGGGGAGAAAACCATCCTATCACTCCCGACCGTGATAAGACTTACTTTGTTCCTTATAATTCGATATACGAAATGTGCTTTTAAAAAAAAATATTCGGTTTACTATTCTCCTTACTTTTTTTTTAAATATCGAATGAAATGAAAACAAAAAAGTTTCTTTTTCACCTATAAACCTTATTTATTGTTTTTATAATTCGATATATAAAATGTTCTTTTCTTAATTTTATTTGTTTTTCTATTCTGAAATGCTAAGTGAAAAGTTTTTATTCCAATCGGAAACCCAATTTAAATTCTATAATTCGATATACGAAATGTCTTTTTTTTTTTTATTCGATTTATAGTTTTCAAGGAAATATTAACAAAAACTTTCTAGTCCATCCAGACATCTTGTTTATTATTCATTATAATTTGATATACGAAATGTTCTTATTTCAAAATTTATTTTCGATTCTGCCTAAATATTTTAAATCGAATAAATTGACAACAAAGAGTATTTACTTCGACATATTTAAGAAATTGTAATATTTAAAAATAATGTATTAGTAAGTAAAATATATCTTAACTCCAAAATATATATTTTTATCGCCTACCATCCGCAAACATTTAGCTAAGTGTCGCAAGGGCAGCTTCAAGATTAATACATCTAAGAGGCCACGTTAGTGGTGCAACAATTTGTCTCTATAAATGTTGACTCAGCGTCGGTTGCTTTGCGCGATTAGCCCTAAATTTATTGTTTAATTTCAAAGGAGATATTAATAATGGTGATTAAACGGATTTCGCGGTTTTGAATACCTTTGATTTATACTGTTTTGGAATATGTCGCTCGTCAACTGAAATTTACATACTTGACAATATAATTACACTGAAGAGATAATTTTAACAGTAAACGCCACATATTATTTAAATAGCTATATTTAAAATCAGTATTTTTTCTGTCAATTCTTGATAACTTACAAGTATTTTTAAGGTTTATATTATCTTAGTACTTGTATATGTTATACATAAATGTATCTAATATTTAAATATATATATTTCAAACAACAACAACAAGTAATTTTAGGTAAATTATTGAGAAAATTCACTGAAATTTAATTAAAAAATTATATTATCTTAGTATGCATTAAATACAAATGTATCTTCAAAACTCCGAACAAATAATAGTAAATTTTCATGTTAGTGGAAACTTAGTTAATTACAGCTAGCAGTGTCCGGAAACCGGACGATACACAGCACCCTTGTCTCAGACAAGCTTCTCCATGTCACTGTTCCAACACACATCAAGAGAATAATCACTTATAATCAAATATAACTTTTATTACGAAAGCATAAGACGCAAAATTCAGTGAATATATAAACAATTATGGTGTATATTTCGAGGGTGTTAAAACGATACTTCGGTTAACCGAATATATGCTTCATCTTTATGAGGCTGATGTCTAGAATGTTCTGCAGAGTTGTGGTGAGAGGGTTGATGTAAGATGATGCTTGTTTAGAACTTCGCTGATATGATAAATCAGTTTAGAGCCAACATCTCTCTTAAGGGGTGCGAAGTACTAAACAATCCTGGTAAATGAGGAAATTGTTTCATGAACAGATTTGTATGATTATCTTTATTATCATTGATTTTAATTAAACATATTAAAAACATAATTCTCATGTTTAGTTAAGTTATATTCATTATTACTTATACAGAACCGGTTCAGCTTAACTCCATTGAAATACAGGTATTACAAAAGAACTGAGCAACTGACCGCCCACGAATCTGATACTTTAATAGGATTACTACGGGCTGCAGGTAATGTCTCTAATTGCTGTAACATGTGCCGACAGTGAACAAAGCGGCGCCCAAAGCAACGAAAGTGATTTATTGATTGATACATTGTGCTGCAGTCAGACTTGTGTTTGTTTGTTTGTTTGCGAGCTCCTGTTTTGTTTGTTAGTCACTTACGCTTTGTTGCTTTTAGACTTAAAATATATTTTTACGTGTCTTAAATCCAAAAAAATAAATATTTTTAATATAATTTTCAATTGGTATTGAAAAGGTATCACACAGATTAAGATTTATTTATCAATAGAGATTTATTATAATTCAAAACTAAGTGCATAATACAATAAAATTAATACCCTAAGTGTATATTGCCATAAGTTTTAAACATTAAATTAGGAATTAAATAAATGGAATTACAAACTAAAACAAAATAAAGTTGACACGTAACTCGCAACCGGTGCAAACGGGACGAACGATAAAGGGACGGAACGGGAATAAGGATTGATTTATGTCCCAATGATATAACAGAGGTGAAAGTGTTGGCGTAAATCATATCGCCAATGTATTGACAGCCTATGAATGCTGTGATTATACGGGAAGTTATATTAACGTTCGTTTCTTATGATTTATGCTGGAGTTTGTATAATTTTACAATTTTTGTATAACTTAATCAAGTTAAATTATTATTTTTTTACTTTATTTTATGAGTAGTTCCAAATTAATAGATAATTAGGTTAACAAATAAATATGAATATATATTTCTTCTTTATTAAAACCTCTGTGGTTGAATGTGTGAATTAAATATTATAAATAATATAATTCAACATGTATGCAGATATTATCTCGTAGTATATATATCTAAAAGTATATTAATATATAATTATTATTGTAAACCCAAGGTTCCATACCAATAATTGCTGACGATGTTCAACACGTAATTGGGCAGGGACATGTATAAAACCGCCCCGCGACCGGACTAACCTCAAATTTACGGTCATTTTTCACATAAATCAAAGAGCGCCGGCCAAAAGATTTATCGCTTCTATTAAAACTACTTCAATATCTACCTGACTATCTTTGGTTTGTTGGATTCGATTCGCATTTTTTTTTAATAAATGTTTGTGAAATCCATTGTGTACACAAGTACTTGTTAATTTATTACCTGTGGTACTTTTGCGTAATTTGGCGCCAACATTTTTGACTTTTCCGTTGTTTTAAAAGTGACAATAAGGTGTAATTTATTTGCATTTTCTTATTTTTAATTTGTTTACAATTAAAAGCTGAAGTTTATAACATGACATGGTAAGCACTGAGAAATTTATGTTAGTATGTTTTAAGATAGCTTAAGAATCACTCAAGTTTTTTCTTAAAAATATAAACTCAGAGCTAGAGATTTTGTTTATTGTGAATTACTATTATATATTTAAAATCCTGTAAATAATGAAATGACACTATCAATAGAAAATATGATTGTGTTTAAATTACTAATTTTGTTTTAATAAATACGATAAGCTTTATTTGAGAAAACAATACTTGGTTTAGGTACCTACTACTGTTTTAAATAATTAAATCATTTTACATTTATTGTATATAAATTCTATTGGATTATTATCTATACATTTGTATTGTAAATATATTATATCGTGAGTTTTTATTGAAATAATGATATTTTACATAATTTGTTTTAATAATAATTGTTGATGTCTCTAAGGTCCACAATCTTTTCTATCTTTTCATCATATTTAAGATATAATAAAGGATCAAAACTTTTCAGTATTTAAAAGATATATAAATAAACATTTTAATTTTTTACAATATATCTAGCCTCAAACCTTGCAACTAAAGTATAGAAGTATAAATATTAAAAATATATAAAATATTTCAATAAATAACTTACATGTATTGCTAAATATATGTATTGTAAATAATATTAAGAAATTAAATAATTGATTCTACTTTGGTATATTTTTCTATAATAGAGCACATTGCAAGAATAACCAAAAAATGAATTTGTATAAAATTGTAAATCTTCGTATTCTTAGTATATTTAGATTATTTAAAAATATATAATATGAAACATCATTTTCTTTGTCTTATCAATACCCTATTTAATTATTTTTTTGAATCTTGCTAGGAACATATTTTTTATTGAAAACGTCTAAACCTATTTTATTATTTAATTGTATTCTAAAATATACGTATTATTATATATAAAAGCTTTTAAATTTCTTCATTATTCGTAGCTACTTTGTTACTATATTAAATAGTCTTGATATCCTAAAAAAGACTCAATCTTAATTTAAATAAATATTTATTATTAATTTGCCAAAACTTCCAGCAATCATCATTACTTGAAGTAACGATTAATGTTTTAGTTGTTTTGTTACAGACTATCTATGAAACACGCGATTTCACTACATTCTGTGAATTAATCTTACAAGGGTTTGTTTTATTAATAGATTTTCATAAGATTCAAATATATATTTTTTTAATGTTTCAGATTGATGTTTAACAAGCTATTCCCTGTTAAAAATCTCGATGTCAATTTTTTACAAAATTTCAGCGTTTGTGTGGTACAAGTAATATAAACAACGTAGGTAAATATCTTGGTTATTTATTTAATGTATTTCTCAAAATTCTCTTTATTTGAAGTAAGCTAGTTAGTTACCTGAAAAACGGGTTTTACAAGTAAAACAAAAAACACATGATAAATTATACATATGTTTTTAAATTCCAAATGACAAGGTGTAATCATAGTACCTACACTGTAATAACAGTCTGTATAAAATATTTTGCTATTATAGCAGCTGCATGCAGTTTTTTTATAACTATTTTTGTTATAAATTGAGTATCACACGTCAGTCAACCGCGAACAAATTGAGACAAAAATAATGTTTCATATTAAAGAAGAATCGGAGTGATCGATCGAGTGTTCATTTTAATTTCGATTTCCGAGATAGGCCGGAGGCGTGGTTCTTTGAACGATTTGTTTCATGTCCCTAGATGCTTACCTTCTGCAAGCTATGCCATTATATTGGGCAAGGTACGCGTTTTACTTTATTTTCTTCATCACGCAGTTTTGTCGTTATATCGCAAATCAAATCTTTAAATGCTTTAAATGTTTCGACTAACAAAATACTTTCGGTATGTGATATTAAATTATTTAGAATATCAAATATTTAAAATTTATACAGAAGATCTCGTACCAGAAGATTTTGTACTGGAAATATCATAGAATTCCAAACTTAAGGTTATATAAAAAATATATCTACAAAGCTAGCAGTCACATGCGAGAATCAGTCAAAACTTAGTAAATCCAATATCCAAGTTTAGCACAAAGCGTCTGGTGCAGCGTGCATCGCTCGATAGCGGTGACAGTGACAGATTACCCTGCTATCTTATATCAAAAGAATAAAGTGATACAGATACACAAATTGTGAATATATTTTGCACGAGTTTATTGGAAATTGTGTTTCAAATGGATGTTAATTTCGATTTCGAGATTATTAAAGTTAATTACCTCAGCATTGACTGGTATGATAATATTTTGTGGTTTAATTCTGATAGGTTCATTCTTCTTATTTATTTTAAAAATGAAATGAAAATAAACTCGTTTGGTTGTCAGTCGTTAACTCGAGGACGGAAGATGTTTAAAAAAAAACAATTTAACCGTTAAAAGCTACAGTTCCTGATTTAAAACATAAAATTATTATTGGAATAGATGTATATAATTCGAAGTGTAAGTAAATTAGGCTAGGTTTCTTTGTATCGGACATCATACTAATGTGTTGAACATGGCGCTCTGCCCCCTGGAGTGCTCCGCGGGGGTCGGCTTCTGTTCCAACAAAGCGTTAATCGTACTCAAATACGAAAATATTGCTATAACACGATTACAAGTGAAAACTTTTTAAGGTATAAGGGTCTATAAATGTTATATTTACGACCAAATCGTGATGACTTTGGTTCTGAATTTTGTTACAAAATCTTGTATTCCTAATACAAGATTTTGTGTGTGAATAATTTGATAGGAATGGAAAGCTTAAGGTAAGAATGATTTTTATACATTAATTACAAATTTGTTTGTATATTATTATTTATACTTTCACATATCTAGTGTAACGCACGAACATGATCAGGCCAGGTGAGGTCACATTCTCACGAGTCCGACGTATGATGATGGATCATCTAGAGCTTCATTGTTCTGTGTCACAACGACAAATTTGGGGATATTTAGCATTGTTTGATATGCACCTCCATACAATACAGATAATATTAAAGTAGAATATAGTTTTACAATTAATATGCATTATAGAACAGGAGCTTAACATCACATGAGATATCATTATGACTACTTACAGTACTAGCTGATGTTAAAACTATGTTCTAAAATGTTCTCACTTATAATTTGTGTTCATAATGCATATCGAATATTCCGTTCCGTTACACAGAGTAGTGGCGGGTCGCTGGCTCAGATAATACCACAACTGGCGATACCACTCCCACCATCCAAAACAGTTAGAGACATGAGACGTCGTCGCGGCAAACAATTCAATATATTTCGGAGTAATTTGATGTTCATTAAAGCAACTTGGGACCGTGAACCAGAACACAATGGTTGAATGGCCATTTGTAGCTGCTGTTGAAAGGCACAATAACGATTCTTACGTTATTCACCTAGCAGTTAGTAGCACTTATACAACCACATTGTCAATTGTATGAGAAATATGAAGTAGGTATATATATTGTTCTACCGCTTTTGTGTAATATTTTTTAATATTAATTTTAACTGAAAGAATTGCTAAATAGTTCTACTCACCTTGTTGACTGCTCTTTCTCGTTGTTTTTTTCTCTTTCATCCAAGGATACTCAGGAACATTAAGACCGCCTCCAGGAGATGGTAAATCGGGAGCATAACCGGGTGGCGTGTGTTGTGGACTCAATTCACCTCCTCCTAACTGCGGTAGAGCAGTCATGAACTCTGCCATAGACGGTTGGCTATTTATAAATCCAGTCTCAGTACAGGTCTCGAGCATAGGATGAGGGGCTCCAGCGGCAGTGACCGCCGCCAGCCAAAAACCATTTCCACCATGGTCCATCCGAGGATGCTCCTGTCCCGGCGCGGGTCCCATCGGTGGAGTATTCCTCGTCTTCACTGCAAACTCCTCTTCCATCTCATCGCGCACCCCCATGCCCAGTCTTGTATGCTGCTTTCCTCGGACAGGAAACTCTTCGCATTTTATTTTGCGCACCAAAGGGTTACTGTCGAGCGGCAGCGCGGCGGTGCTGCATATCTCTTGCATCGCTGCCGGAGTCACCAAATCACGTGGAATTCATTCGTATCTCGAATTAATCTTTCTTTTCGCAGCATGTGCTAGCATTTTCATTAACATGTGCCTTTCTTTTGATTTACTATTCTGTGCAAAATATTTGAAGCTGCTGCGAATACCCGCATAGCGTTATCTGTAAGTTAAAAATATTATTTGTAGTTGTAGGATATAAACAAAAATATCAAAGCCACCATAGTTACGTCACAAAATATTAAATACTCTAAGAAATGAATCGATGAAGTAGATCGTCCGTCGTCACTACTGATACTTCAAAGTCGTGCTAAATGGAGTAGAATTTGCAGTATTAAATACCGAGGGAGGTTGTGTCATGGTTATTTCTCAATTAACCACGGACATTCGACATTACTGCGGTTTTGTGTAGAATAATTTAAGCTTCAGTAATGAGTGCTCGAGAATAATGAGCGCACGAAATTGTTTATTGTAATTTTGAGACCATCATGGAGTACATTGCACGTAATGTCGACTCAACAATAAAGTTATTAAAAATGTCATGAATACTGAATAAAATATATAGAATGATGTGATTATGAGTGTGCTGTAAAATAATCTGATGTTATCTAAATTTAAATATGTTTTATTAAACTCTACGATTGTATTAAAATTGAGTTCCGGTATTGATAACATTATACATGAAATATATTTATCATAAATTTCAAATGAAATTCTCAGTTCGCTTTATTATAAAGCTATGTTTTTGTGAACTGTTTGAATATTTCACCCAACTTAGGGTCAATGTTATGGCATACAACTGGTGGCTAAAAGTACATACACACCCTTATGATAGTAGTGTTCGGTAATATTCGAGCCAGACAGCATCCCAGCTTTAGCATCTGAATGTCTATTAAAATTCAAACCACGTACGAAATACGATTTTTTCCGCTGGAATTTGCGGCTCGCCCGGGAGGTGCGGCGTGATCGCGCCTTTTTTGTTTTATTTTATTTTTCCAAACTGGAACGGCTGGCGGTTAAACCTATTTTAATGTGTATGGGTTGCTTTTGAATTAAAATTCCCGGTACGTTTTCATATGCGAATGGACAATGAAATGTAATTTCCCGTTATGACGTGTTTTCCTGGATTCGGTTGTTTCATGTTTTTGTTATATTCTTTGGTAACAATAGAAGATTATTAAATATAGGAACGATAATTTGAGTTGAAATAAAATAACAAAAGTTTTAGAGGTTAAATAATATTTTTTTGTAATTTCAAATAAGTTAGTAAATTGTTAGAAGGATGTTCGTGGTTCGTTATGAAAACCTTCGGATGGTTTTCATAATATATTGCAATTGATGTCAAGATTGTCAAGTTGTCGTTTATCAAGAAACCGAGTTCAAGGGTAATGTGAATAAATATCTGAGGTGTTATGAGTGAGGTGACTAAGATTGCAAGGTCTACCGACCGCCGAGCATACATTTTTTGTATCATTTCATATAAAAAGTCAAGATAAATAATACTTATAAATTAATTTCCTCCTAATGATTGTCTGGAAATAAAAACATTACAGTAAATTCAAAGAATTAATTAAGCGTGGTTTTTAAAAGAGTTGATTACAAATATAATTTGAAACCTGCAACATCTGATATATCTAATTGAACCTTAACTATTTCGTGTTTTCCTAAAAAGCGATGATTTTAACGAAATAATCGCATCACAAAAGTAGTAATAAAAAAAAATTGAAAAAAACTATAATTTCATGTATAATAGCAACATATGAAATTAATAAAATAAATCAAGAGAGCCTATCGTCAAATGACTTAGTATTTTCATTTTTTATATCCCTCTTGTTTTAGGAAGGGTTCAGATCCGTTTCACTTTCCTCTCCCTCGGGCCCTTTAAAAACGCATAAAATGGAGAACATAGCCTACTTATGAATTTGTTTATGGACCTATTTTTGGAAAACGACGTCTCACTCAAATCTTGCAGCTTACGAAATTACAATTTTCGTAATTTCGTATCCGTAAATCTTTATTGATATTGTTTGGATACATTTGGAATATATTATTTTTTATTTAGCTATTTTAGGATTATATTTATGACTCGATAACGATAGGTAGGTACTTACTGTAATATTTTAAAAACAACATTAGTTGGTAAATTTTAAATATAGATGATCATATCCATTAATATTTGTATATAATAAAAATAAGGTAATAAAAAAAATCTTTGGTATTAAAAAGTAGTTGTAGTAGTATTTAATAGCAATTCTATTACTATTTTAAGAACATATAGGTATAATTGTATATATCTAATTCTTGAGAGTTTTTATGCTTGAGAACCTAAATTTGTGTAGATCTTTACAACAACAATAATAATATACCAACACCAACAATAATAATATCATGTTTGTTTAATTGAGATGATTATCAAAAACTCATGTCATGTTTTATAAATTTAATATTTGTCGGTATTATTCAAATAGTATTATTCGTATAAAAATACACAGTATATTTTTATTATGAATTTGTCAGTTATTGATCTTAAGACTACCATTAGATTTGCAGTTGATAAGATTTATATTGGTCTAGGATTAAATTCAGAGAAACAGTTAATTCAACAATTTCTCTTTTTATACGAAATTGAGCATTTTTACATACAAAACATAAATATTCTTAATCTAACCAAGGATAGGTAAGTATTTCGATATATATTCGAATTGCTAAAGAAATGAAAAATATCGGCTTATAAGTCATAGGTCTGGAATTAAAATATTATTCTATTACTACTTATAAGTGTAATATCGGTTTTATATATATATATATATCTTGAAATACATATATTAAAACCTAACTCTACATATTATGCTATACGAATTGTTTTTGGAAACATACATTTCATAAAAATAACTTTTTTTCTGAAAATTCTATATAATTTTGGAAACATTATTTTTCGACAAAATCCTTATAAATACACCTATTTAACATTAATTTTGGGGCAAAAAAGCCTCGTAGTAAATAACATCTGCGTGACAGGTTGGGTCACTGTACAACCAGTGGTTAGGGCCCAATTTGCCGCCCGTAACGATTTCCTCTTCGGGGAATAGTATGGCGTGCCGCCCACTGCTTACATACCACCTACCACCTACCACTGAATACATATGTACCCAACTTATATTTTATGTATGGACATAAATTACTTTTTAGATTTTGTTGGAATTAAATACTACAAGTTGCGTGTTTACTTTAGTACAATAAATCCAGCTAGTATACTATCGGTAGATACTTTTTATATTTTTCTTGCTAGAACTAATATTATCTTATCTTTATGTCAAGAAAGAAGTATGACTTCTTTCTTCAAAAACGCGAACCTCTTAACATTATTAGAACCTACATTGATCAAATCAAGTACCTACCTAGAGAAGGTTGGTGATAGTTTAGTTTTAGTTATCCTATCGTTATGTTATATTTCACTTCAAAAACGCCAGTAATATTTAGTTGGTATTCATTTAAGAGCTGATATCACGAGTGCAATTACGTGCATCTAGAGTGGACAATTGGAGATCGTGGAACTGTCAAGATAGAATCAGTGGCGCTTCTTATTGTTCAATACAGAATAATTCCCACGCGATGCGACGATGTAATGACAGATGGTAACTGAGCTTAAGAACTACCTACATCCTCAAACTTGGCAATGTTATTTGACTTTGGACTCTATTATCTAAATCATAAAGAAGGTTATTTATTGTTGCTAGTTCTAGCCAATTATGATATGTGCGGTGGTGTGCATACAAGGTTGTCTATATGTTAAGGTCTAAAACTCTTACCTATGTAACATCCAATGACAGTATCCATGTAATAAACTTAGGATATTTGTGTCACTTTATTTACTTTTGACATAATAATGACCATGACGTTATCTGACTATGATATATCTTAAGGATAAAACTTAGATAAGTTTGTATTACCTTGCTGTTTGTCAGTTGCTCGGCCTACTAATATGGAATACTTTTTCTTTACATACAGTTGCTTGGTTTTACCTTGTATTTATCAAAATTAAAATATAATTTTTGCTTTTCTTGTTTCTAACTTTTAAATACAAGACTACAATTTTCATTTGATTGAACTTTTATTTTCAAAAACATTATAAATTTTAGTTTATAACGTCTTTACTTAGTTTTTTCATTTAGAGGTGAGTGTGTATTGATTAGGACAGAAAAACATCGTTACAAATATATGCAATATATATAACTATTAAAAAAGTATAAAAGTAAAATGATTTTCAGAGAGTAACAGATTCGTAGCGACGGAATGATTTTCTCTATCTGACCTGAAATACATTGGTACGAATGAATGGCCTGTTCACGACTATCTTTATTATTATATATCAAGACAAAGAAAAGCGATTTATCTAGTTGAGAGATTATAAATCAGAATGCAAATGCAGGTCACTAACTTTTTAGTTAATATAATTAATGGTAGTTAATTGATCTTTAAAATATTTCAGATGCAAATAATAAAACTTTTTAACTAAATATTATCACAAGTATTTATCTAACAACGATAATACTTATTTTTTTTATATTGAATTAATGAAATATATGTATATATAATAATGTTAAAAGAGAAACTTAAACATAATTAAACAAAAATAATGATATTTTTTAACGAACACGAGCTTGAATAATAAGTTTTTCATCTAAAGAGAAAATCTTCATACGTGGGTACTGGCAACTCCATTAGAAATTATCTCGGACTCATCGTCAGAACTTATTTGTGCCTTACAATTAACTTTCTAATCTATCTCTTGCTGCACTCGACAAAAACACTTTGAACATTATTTTTTATACATTCGTATGTTAAATTTACTGAATGTACATTAAATTTATCTGATTTATAATTCTGCTATACTGAGAAATATTGTGGTATAAGCCACGATTCTGATTTCTAATGATATTTCCTTCAAAATCAGATAAAATATAATGTAACAGAAACTTTAATCTCAATAATATTGACAATCGGTATAAAATAAAATTAGCCGGCGTTATATTTAATGAAAACATTTTTATAAACAAGAAAAGAATTGTTGGCAAATATTAACTTTACTTAGTTTATCTTTTGTTAGTTAACCCTATCTTTATTATAATATAAAGCATGTGTTACAATACGAATTATGATTTTTAGGTGAAATAGTTTTTATTTGTACACACACACTTGTTTTTAAAACAGCAATTGTTGTCACAATTCATGTTTAAAATAATCATTTATTAATATTTCTTTAGTTTATCTTTTATTGGTTAAAATAAAGCTAATATGAATGACAAAGTGTGATGCTAGTGTGGCGGAAGAAAAAAGTGATTGGAGTCGTAAATGTCTGAGTGAGCAGAGATTCGTGATGGATCGCTGGGGTGCAGAGATATTCCTTTTATCTATTTTATTAGGCGTGTGAACCATAACAAGCTATTACTTTTATTTGGTGACATATTTCATACACTGCCCCCCTTTTTGTTTTTTTTTTTAATTTAATTTATTTTAAATCTATTAAATTATAGACTTAGCTGAGCGCTTTTAAGGACCTAGACATATGTCATTTATGTAATTCCAATAGAATAAAAAATGTATTTGATATCGTATAACTTGATAATGTCGATTATGTCAATAAAGAGAATTAGCAACGAACGCTTGAAATTTGCATTTCTGCAGGAATGTCTATATGTAGGTAGGTATCTACTTATATACTATCAAATTATGGATGTAAGGTTTCTAATACGATTATTATTATTTTAATAAATAGATATAATTGAAAAACTCTACCTTTTAATTTCACTTGAAGTTTTTATTTGTACATTTTATTGAGAAACTATTTACCATGACTTTGTTCATCTATATACATATAATAAAATTGTCACTGATTTATTCATGTACATGTATTAAAAAAAAACATCATAGAGGGGCTTTATAAGAGCAAAAGAACCCAAAACAATGGTTTTTCAGTTTGTCTGTTTGTCTGTATGTCTGTGCACGCTAATCGCAGCAACGGCTGAACCAATTTGAATGCAGTTTTCAGGAATATATTATGATAGTCTTAACTTAACATTTAGTATTTATTTCATCTAAATCGGTTAAGAAATAAAAAAGTTATGACCATTTATGTAAATCATGTAAAAGGTACCAAGCAAATCTTATTCTATACATGTAAGAAATCTGTAGAGGAGTAGTCTTTGTACATTTAAAATATTTAAAAAAATAAACCAGGATGTGAAGTGATAAGTAACAAAATCCATTTTCAGCATTTTTTAAATCTTTGTCTGTTTCTATGTTTCTATTTAAAAAAAAAAATTTCAGACCATTATATAAGCAAGAGAACCCAAAACAATGTTTTTTCATTTTGTCTGTTCGTCTGTATATTTGTGTACGCTAATCTCAGAAACGGGTTAATCCATTTTGATGCAGTTTTCGGGAATATATTGTCATGGGATTCACTTTACATTTTGTTCTATTTTTAACGATTGGTTAACAAATAAAGAAGTTAATAATTTCTTATTGTCTTATTTTGAAAGTTTAAAGTTTTTACATGGTAAATACAAAAGGTACTCTTTATCAAATACGAAATCTACGCGTACGAAGTCGCAGGCACAGCTAGTTACTAATAAAATGTTTAAGAAACAAATACATGTAGGTATGCTCAATTGATTATACTATCCTAACAGTAACAGCTCGTAGTGGTACAAGGTTCGATTGCTAGTAGTGATAATAAATTTTACTATATTATTATTCAACCTACCTACTACCTGAAGTAAGTTTCTCCACGAAATATACAACATACATTCATAATGTAGAGTACGATTTTTTATACCGTAGGTACTAAGTTAGATTTTTGTTACTACTGTACAGTAAAAACATTGGTTAAGGTAAAAAAATAAGAATAAAATATGATTTATGGCACCTACATCCGATAATAATGAGTATAGGATGGATAGATATCCCAAATATTTATGTATATCAATAAATTTATTTGTTTACTGATTCATAAATAAACTTATATGAAATATATGTATGCACTTAGGTTCGTAATAGATCTAGTAAAACCTATATTATATACTTAATAAGATCATCCAACACACTTAGAGTGTAATTTCCAAATCATTTAAAATGCACTTCATGCACTGGGTGACCAATTTATCAACTAATCAATATTCATGTGCACTTTACTAACAACTCTTCATTTTATTATATAATGGTATATATGCACTTTGTTATCAAATCATAAGATATGTGCATTTAATATAGTTCTCGGTATATTTGAATGGGCGTGTCCCCGCCCAGCGATAGAGGCGGGTCTATTACATACTGTATATAATAATTTAAATGTTATATATATTATGTAAGGAGACAGTCTGGAACTAGATATAAGGATTTAGTATATCTATAGATGAAATATAATATATGTTTGTCTGTTTCATTTCATATCTATTATGATAGAGTCTTGATGAATGTTTCAGTTAAAGAAAATGAGGAATATTTTATATTTAGTTAATTATAATAAGTAGGTAGTAAAAGTGTATGAAAATAAATTTTCAGAAATATTATAAATCAATATTTATTATAACAAACAGCCAAACCCCTTTACAAATTATATAATTATAAATACACAAGGTAATAAATAAAGTAAGACGTATTGGTGCCTACATAGGTATATATCTACCTATAGATATTTTTTTAATTTATTGACCTTACATTATTGAATTTTATCTTCAATTATTAAATAATAAATAAATTGTATATTGTTAATGTTTGATATTATATAGGTGTGTATTGATTTGCATTAAAAATGTAAAACAGAAGTAACCAGATAAAGATATAGGTATCTAACAGTAGAGCGTAATATCATTAATTAATAAAATAAAAATGTACCTAACGAAAAAAACCAAATATAGCTGTATCAAAAATAAGTAACATATAAAAAAGTATATTTTCAGTGTATATTTATATCAATTTTATTTGACCTAAGGCTTAAGGGGCTTAAGTTTTATTTATTATACTAAACTAGATTTATATTATGTTTAAGAATTAAATTAAGTAAGTTAATTATCCATTAGTATGCTATTATTTATTTAAATGTTATAAATAATTTTACAGAGCAGTTAGGTGGGTAGTTTTAAATTCTTTGCTGGTAGAGATCACTTTTGGGCATTCGATTCTTCTTGTGCAATGTTTAAAGGATATTTTTAGTATTTATATCTATATTTTTTTATAGAAAAGCAAATTAGGGACTAAAAGGATTATTATTATTATATATCGAAAACTAAAACTATTAAATATTTTTAATTTTAATATAAGCTCTATCCCTTGCCTTTAATTTTAATGGCATAGGTTATAAAAAAAAGACCTTACGTAATAAAAACTATTTACCATAAAATTTTAATGTAGAAAATAACAGTCTGAAGCACTTTCAGTCCTTATGAACATTTCACAACACTTCACAAAACACTCAAATGTTGATAAGCTTCACTACCGGTCCAATAAAACAACACTAGGCAAATATATATATCAATAGTTTGTTATCAGCTTCTAGCGCTGTCAGTGTGGCGTGGCGACTGTCAACTGTCTACTAAACGAATCGTCACTGCTCACTTGCCGCCATGCCCATTTCCATACAGCCTCCGACCACAAAGGTTTCATATACTTATTCCTATAATTAATTTTAAACCATACTCCTTGGTTATACGCTCTATAATAGCGCGCTATGACTGTCAAAGTTAGTGCTGATATGTTGTATTGCTTGTCTACAAAATATATTTTTTGTCTTTTTCTCCTTAACAGTATCGTATATTTTTGTCTCTTTCGTGTTTTGTTGTAGTTGTAAAATATATTTTCTAATATTTTCTACTAGAGCTTTCATTAAATATATTGAAATGCTTTGGTATTGTGGATATTATATTTTTTTTAAACTTTGCCTACGCTTAAAATGTATCAGTTCATCTGTTGATTAGCTGTCTCTTTCGCTCCCATATTTCTTGATTGTTTCACGTTGCGCCATTGGGCCAATGGCATTTACGGAGCAACCCACCTTACTGCAGATGAACTACAGCTGTATTTTAAACTTTATTACATTAAGATAAGGTCTAACTTTTTGGCATGTAACTTCGTGTTACCGGCGTTTGTCATGCAAAAGTTCTAATTTTAAATCAACTGTAGGCGGAGCGTCCATGTTGGTGCTTTTATATTGAAAAACAAAATGTCTTTAAAGAAAACCTGTTTTGAGAAAGTTAAGCCTTTTATGTACAGAGGATTTAAGTTTAGCTTTAGTAGCGACATAATACCTTTCGTTCTTCGCCGGTCGCTGAAATAAAATAAAAAGTTGAGTAACCGGCTCGTCGGCGTTTTCCTTCTGTTTGATTTTTGTTTAGCGAACGGGACATTGCGAGAGAAATGCAACAATATGGCGTCGCTACATCTTAGGAATTGATGCACACTTATTTCAATTCTGACGCGTTTATTTCATTTTATTTATGTAGCAAACATTTTCAATTTAAAAAACTGAAACTTGAATAAACGTTGTGCATTTCATATTTTGGAATGGTTAGTGAATATTTTTGCACGAATTGCTTTAATTATCAGTAAAGTACCTACCTACTATCATTTACGTGGTAAAATAAATACATATTTTTTTTTTATATTTGTCGTATTACCTACTTCGTAATTTTTTTCATTAATAAATGCACTATATTAAATTTACATATTATAAACACTTTATATATGTACCTACTAGGTCACTCTCTTTTCGTTTTACAAATTTTTGGGTCAGGTGAACAGACGCAAGTTTAAAATTTTCGGTCATCACAAGAAGTGTACAACTATGATAAAGAAGATATTTTATTTCAATAACTTTTAAAAAGCTTAATATTAATAATAACAATAGCTAAGTTTAAATCAATATGTTATGAACGCTGAACTCATTAGGGCTGTCGGTCAAGGTCTCGCGGCGGTCTTAATTACGCCCTACGATTTCAGATTTTTTCCTCCTTTTGTTGAATTGTTTGAAACAGTATGTTTTTATTATTGTTTTGTTTGAATTTATTTTATATTTGACAATAATTATATATATTTTTAAATGTAATGTAATTTAGGTAAAAATATAAAATATCGATTATTTATAAATTAATATCAGTATGTTCTCAGGCTTTATATTGAATATTCAAGAGAAGATTAAAAGAAAAATATTACAATAAAGTTAAAAAGTTATTTAAGTATTCCGCTTAGCCGCCATTAGCTATTCAAAGTCCGTTTTACTCGTTAGCTTTTATTATAATTTTTTAAGCTGCAGTATTCAGTTTTATGAAAAATTCAACAATTTATAAAATTATAAAGAAATTTACTTCAAGATTTCGTAATTTATTCTTACCTAAGTTTTCAATACAATATTTTATATTATATACCTAGTTATTAATATTCTATAAAGTAAAGGCTTAAAGTCGAAGTCGAAGTCAAATTCTCTTATTTCAAGTACATTGTTTTTACAAAACATCAGTTAGGCGATCACATATAAACCCTCAAAACCATCAGACTATAGTTGTCCGAGTCCGAGATCCATGGAGAAAAACAGTAATGGGATGTTCTTCTCACTTATTATTAAGTATTGACTTTTTTTATAATATTGAGTATTTTTTTTAGTATTGATCATTTAGTCATAGTTTTAATTATATGTAAGACGAATTTAGAATAAAAGAAGACAGTAATACTGAAAATAATTAAAATAACTTACAACTGCTATTACTTCTATGATGCTGTTACAATAACAAGTTTTTAAAGACTTAAAGTCTTTTTCAGAAAATAGAAATTAAGTATAATATTTATTCCAAGTGTAACAAAGTTACCTGCTGAAAAATAAGAAGAACTTAACATCGGATAGAATTACCTATATACCTAGCTACAGATGCCTATTGGAGACAGAGAATTAGATTTGTTCATGAAGGCCAATATCCAGCATCTTCATGGTTTCTAAATGGTTTCTAAATGGTTACAAGTAGTTAGGTAGGAAGGCATTAGATACCTACTAGACAATTTTCTACAAAATAAACGGATCTGGATCTGATTTGATTCTGTCTAAATTTGAAATTCGAAATATGTACTTCACTAAATTAAAACTTTATCAAACAAAGTATTCAAAAATATTAAAAAAAAGGTAGTAAGCAAGTATTGATATTGTGATCTTGATATTACTGTTAATAAACTAATATAAATAGGGCTATAAAAATATTAGCAAATCTCAAAATGTGTATTTTTTAAATTCTTTTACCCCTTTCTATGGTCTTCTAAGATATTAATTTTCCTGTTTTAAAAATTAGACTGTTTATATAATATATTATCTGGTAACGTAAATAATTTCTGTTACAATAATTATCTTAAAAATACTACTAGAAGTATCTATTACACACCTGTAGTGTACTTTTAAGTTACTACAATGATACTTTATTTATCATGTAATTTAATGGTAATTAAACTACGATAATTGTAAAATAAGTGGTAGTTGTAATTGCATTAACGTTCTACAACTAGTTTTTTTTATATTGATAGTAGAAACGATAAAAAATATGTATTTTTTAAGATATTAACGTAATTATTTATAAAGTTAAATAATTCCACATTCGATTTCTTGGAATAGAATTATATGTATGTTTTTTTGTAACGTTTAAAATATTGACATTAAAAAAAAAACAAATAAGAAGGAATGGCCACACAATATCCTGCTTTCAATATTCAATAAAATTTAAACGATTATAGTAAAGCTGAAGTAATTATTGACAGTGATAAAAACATTACTTCATAAGCAAAAAGATTTATGAAAAAGAAAAATATATTTGACTAAGTAAAATATATTTTTAAAAGGAGGTATAAAATGGTTAAAATTATTACATTTAAATAGCCTCTAGAAATATTAAAAATTTATACAAACTCATTTTCCAATGTCAACTCACGTGTGTTATAAACCTTACAACCTTCATGAAAAAAAAAACCTTAAACGTAATACCATAAAATATTTCACCACAATTGTTGATTAGTACAAAAAGTTAAAATAAAAGGATTCCTCGAACATGTGAAGTGATAAGATATAATTTGGCAGTTCCATATGTCCTCATGGCTGGGTAAGTTCCCTCATTAGTGTCAGACGTGGCTTGACGGCCGCTGATAAACTGTCATGAGAGTTTTTAATTCAGTATAAGGTCATGACAATATTAACTAGCTTATACCCACTACTTCGTCTATGTTATTGTGTATATACCTTATATTTGAATCAGATATTGTTTATGTTGATTTTAATTTGGTTTTTTGTTTTTTTTTGTAAAATAAAAGTGGATTAAGTTACTCTTTATAACATTATCTATTTTCCAGTGAAAGTATTGTTACAATCAGTCTAGCCATTTCAGAGATTAGCCAGAACAAACAGACTGACAGACAGACAAAAATTAACAAAAATGTTTATGTATATAAACCTCCCATATTTGAATCTGTTATTGTTTATATTGATATCAATTGGTTTTTTTTGGATTTTTTGAGTAGCTTAAGTTACTCCTTAATATATTATCTATCCTAAAGTGAAAGTTCTGTTAAAATCAGTCTAGGCGTTTCAGTTATTAACCGGGAGCAAAAAGAGAGACAAAAAATTAATTTAGTACCATGCCACATTCTTTTATGCATTTAGTAAAAGCTACAAATAATAATATAGAGTTACAAATAGACATTTCGGTTCTATCAATATGTACTATTATTAATATAGACATATTATTAATGCCAAATTCCATACTGCAAGTATAAATAAAATAGCTCAGTTTACAGAGTACATATGGAAGTCCTGGGTTTGATAAATTTGTCATTATAATAAGTTAATAGAAAAACAATTTGAATGTTATTTCTATTGTTTATTGGACATACTTATTGAAGATCTTTAACGATCCTTGAATTATGTTGTTATTTTATATGTTTAGTATACTAGCTGTAGCCTGCAACTTCGTTTACTCCTCGCTCTCAGATTTTAATAATAAAAACCAGAAAGAAATTGTATTTTGCACTTGTTGAGCGAAGATCATATAGTGGGCGTCAATGCGAACTCACTGATGCTTCTTCTTCTGAACTACTGAACCGATTTTCATCGGGTTTTTCATTTGATAGCAGTTTTATCATCGATGGTTTAGCAATAATAGTGAACGGTCCTGTAGGTGCTTAAGGAATAATCACCGAAAAACATCATTTCGCAAAATGTACAAACAATATGAATGACTGAATAAGAATGACTGTCAACCTAGTAATACATAGGTATTGATTTTTATATTCTTGAACCTGAAAAAAATCGCTAAATCAAATGGACAGGTACCTACATGTTAATTTAGACAACTGGTAAACATACAAACAGACAAATTATTAAATACTATTGTATGTGACTTGTATTTAACACAGATTGAGCTTCATTACCTACATTATTGTTACATGAATAAATTTATACATTTGATATTATCTTCATTACTATAAAGGTTCAATTATCCAATTTACAATTAGATTCAATGTTTTGTGATTTACATAATGACTTATGAAACTGTAAATATTTATTAAGTTTTATTCACAAGTTAGGTACTAAGTAAGGATGTAAGTTGTATTGTAAGTTGTATTGTAATATAACTCAAGTGTAAAGAAGATATATATTTGTGGCTTGTATTCTAACTGATATCAAAAAACTGTTTTTGTTGTATTCTTTTTATGTATGTTTGTCAATTATGATTCTAATTCCGTGTTCCGTTCCGTGTTAAGGTTTTTTATGAATTTGAAAAACGTAAAAATTTATTTAAAAACTAACTTTTTTTGTTCTTGTGGTTTCTAGTTAGGTTATAAATTTATATTTGGCTTTTATTTTGTTTAGTTTAAAATTATAAATTTTGAGTATTTATGATCTACAAGAAGGCAAAAACAACCTTTGCAGCGAGAACTGAGAGATTATGTTCATCTCTGGGTTATATGTCTGCCATATAATGCTGAATTAAACATCGTAAGAAAATTTACTTATCTTAAAAGGAAAACATTATATCTAACTTATATAAGAATAGCATAGCGTTAGTCTCTACGATTTTAATATTTGGATGGATCCCAGCTGTGGGATATAGATACATCCTAAAAGAGTTTAGAAAAGAAAAATCTTCACTAGTCTTAAGCAAGCTAAATAATTGACTTATCTTAGAGGTGAAACAGCGTAAGCCTTAACTTTTTCCAAATTTAGACAAGTCCCAACTGTGGGTTAAAGCTACTTCAAAAAGAGTTTAAAAAAGGACATTTCATAAACAAACTTAGCTACTTATCTAAAAACATATTATAAAGAACCCGCAGTATAAAAACAGACTCAACCTCTAATTTCCCCAATTGGATCTATCCCAGCAGTGGGCTAAAGGTACTTTAAAAAGTATTTATGAAAGGACATATCATAAACAAACTTAGCTACTTATCTTAAAAACATATTATAAAAAACCCGCAGTATAAAAACAGGCTCAACCTCTAATTTCCCCAATTGGATCTATCCCAGCAGTGGGCTAAAGGTACTTTAAAAAGAGATAAAAAGCCGTAAATATTCATAGCAGTAGCTAATGTCAGGTGTCCTGCATACTTATATTCAAGGTAACTTAACTCTATTTATCATCTCTACGTAATACAAGTTTTTGCAATTGAGCTAAGTCAAGGTTAGAGAACGAGGCTGAAACTAGCCAGTGTTTTAAGATTAAACAACATTCTATCAACCTTCTTGCATTATAATTTATAATATAATATTGATATTAAATAATATACTTATGATCCAATTATAAAACTATAGTATAGTTATGTTAGTACTGTACCCCTAGTACAAGTTAGACCATATGATTCTGAAAATGTCCTAAACATGTGTAGCCATGTTAAGCTTATCTAAATAAATATAAAATAAAAATAAACCGATACGGGCCGGGATTCGAAACCACGACCTAAAGAAAACCATCCTGTCGCTCTACCGATTGAGCTACGGTATCACTAGCTATGCGGTACGTTGGTTCATAGAGTGTATTCTGTTTTGATTTTATGATTTGGTAAACTGTCATAGTTTTCGTTATATCAAAATTCTTACTTGTACTTGTTTTCTTAAAGTATTTACAAACAGAGTAAAAATACCACAAACAGGTTTCGTTATAAATAGAACGGGTAATATATTTAAGATATAACACTAGCTTAAGATAAATAACTGTAGATTAAGCAAACGGTACATTTGTTTAATTTATAATCCCGTTTGATATTTCCCGAGGCGGAAGGTTGCTCTAATTAGGCAGTTTCCTGTAGATTTGCGCCCACCTGTCGGTACCTGGCGCTGACGTATCTAGCCTCAAATTAATTACGTCAATTGATTAATACTCCATAATAATGGTTAGTGAATAATTTGCAACTCCTAATTTTAGTTTTGAATTAACATAGAATGAAAATTAAAACGATAGGTATATGAAGGATTCGAACCCGTGACTTTTGGGAAACCGGTGGATTAATTATTCTTTATATAATTTTATAGGGATGGTGGTGACATCTATTAGGCTTCTTTCGAAAAAAGCGACAGGACGGTTTCCCAGAGGATGTGGGTTCGAAACCCGTATCGATTTATTTTCCATTCTATATTTATTAAAAATTTAAATAAGCTTAACATGGCTATGCATAAAATTTTCAAACTTCTAATTTCAGGTTTAGAGTAATCTAACATTACTTAATATGATTGTTTTGGTTATGAAAATAAGTTATTTTTACTATTTTATAAGTAGTATCTCATAAATAAATAAATTTATCGTAAATATGTAAAATGATATCTCAACACCGGACCCCATGTTCCACTCAAGGCCGCTGTGCATCACTCAGTTCACTGCACCGACTGCACTTTTTGTGTCAGAACATGCTCACCCGCTTATTTGCGATCATTAATCATTATTTCGGCTCGTACGTAGCATTTTGAGAAAATAACCCTTTTTTTCAACCGGTTCGCAACAACGGAACCCCGAAGCGTGGCATTGCAATATATATAGAGATATCGTTTACTTGATCGTTGAGTTATTTTCATCTTGACATTGTTTTTTTTTATAATCAGGTTTATATGAATATAGCTCTTCAAGATGTATCAAGAGAATCAGGTTTATATGAATATAGCACTTCAAGATGTATCAAGAGAATCAGGTTTGTATGAATATAGCACTTCAAGATGTATCAAGAGAATCAGGTTTGTATGAATATAGCACTTCGTAGGTATTCGATGGCACCCAGCAGTTGTTCAGTAACTTCAGTGTATTCGCGGGAGGGGGACGGTGACAGATGCGCTGCATTGCCGTCGCGCGACTGACACCAGGGTTGGATTCAAGTATATTGTAATATAACATTTATCCTATAGCTATATTATAATTCTGTTATTTTTCTTCTTTTAATAAACTAATTATAGTATAATTGCGTCAATTTATTTGTAAATCTAAACTAAGATGCACTTATCTTACTATAATTCATGTTCGAGTTCCGTCGCGAACAGTCGTGTCGTCGCTGACGCTCGTAAAATAATTCAGTGATCGGGTAAAGTGCTGACGCTGCCGCTGCCGCTGCACTCGTGCGTCGACGGACATTCCGCGGCCGTGCGTCACGATGACCCAGTTACCGTTTATTAGTAATTGTTATTTTTATGCAAACAATCATTAAGGCACAGCTATAATTTTTATACAATTATGGCATCACCTAATACTACTATAAGTATTAAAACTGAAACCGAACGTCTGTTGTACCAGCTTTATACAGATGAACAATTGGAACGACAAAAACTTAAAAAAGTAGTTAAAGACCTTAAGGGCCAAATAGAGGAGTTCCAGCAACAACTGAAACAATTTCAGGAGACAAAGAACAAGGTTACAAATAGTAACTCCAACAGTGAGAACCCCGTCGAAACTGTTCAGTATGAGACAGACGAAGAGGAACTTGCAAAAGAAACTGAGTGGGTACGTCAAAAAAATAGGAAAAAAAGGAAACTGAACTTGACGCCATCCCCACCACCACAAAAAACAGCTAACTCAAAGGAGCCGAGGATAAAGAAACCTCCACTTCCACCTCCTATCATCGTAGAAAATATCAAAAACTATCAAGACTTCTTTGATTTAATTTCTATGACTGTAGCCAATGATACGTTTACCGTAAAAACTATGAACGGCGAAAACGTAAAAGTAAATGCCAAAAATGAGGACACTTATAGGTCCATTTCCAAAATACTAGCGCAAAATAGTAGCCATTGGTATTCCTATGAGAATAAACAGGACAGACCTATTAGAGTAATGGCTAAAAATCTACATTCCTCTTGTCTGCCTGATAGAATTGTTGAAGATATAAAGAACAAAGGATATAAAATCCAGGAAGCTGTAAATAAATTAAGTTGGAGAACTAAAGAACCACTTAATATGTTTACGTTGTCATTTCATAAAGATGAAAACATAGACAAAATTTATGGCATCCAGACTATATTAGGTTGCAAAGTCGACATACAGCCGCTCAAGACTTCGAAACTTATACCGCAGTGTAAAAGGTGTCAAGCATATGGACACACTCAAAAGTATTGCTTCAGAGAGCCAAAATGTGTAAAGTGCACAGGCAAGCACTTTACAAAAGACTGTACAAAACCAGCTGAGGCGAAACCAAAGTGTGTACACTGTGGGGAATCACACCCTTCTAATTACAGAGGGTGTTTAGTGGCAAAAGAGCTACAAAAAATCAAGTATAAGTTACTGAAAAAGGTGACACCAAACGATAAAATGCCTAAAGTATTAAGCGACAAAACCGTTCAAAGTACTAATCATAACAAACAAGTAACTAAAAATGTGTCTTATGCTCAAATAACAAAGACAGGCCAGCCACAGTTGCAAGCACAAAAGGTAAGCTCTAGCAATGATGACAAAATAAATAAAATACTCAGTCTTTTAACTTCGTTTGACGAAAGACTGAGGAAATTAGAACATAGCACCCATAAACAAAAATAATGGCTAATAAAATTAAAATAATGACTTGGAATGCAAATGGACTGCTAAAGCATCAAGAAGAGTTGCAAGCTGTCCTAATCACAGAAAACATTGACGTGTGTCTAATATCCGAATCACACTTCACTAGGGAATCATACATCAAATTCAAAGGATACAGAGCTTATCATGCTTTACATCCGGATAACACAACTAGAGGTGGTAGTGCTGTCATCATTAAAGATAGCATTCATCATTATGTAGAAAAGAAACATGAAGAACAACACATACAAGCTGTGGCTGTCTGTGTTGACACCAAATGTTATCCAATTACAATATCGGCCATATATTGTCCACCAAAGTTTTCTCTCAAAGTGGAGCAATATAAAGAATTACTTAAGGATCTTGGGAATAGATTTATATTGGGCGGCGATTTTAACGCCAAAAACACGTTCTGGGGATCTAGATTAACAACAACTAAAGGAAAGGAATTGCTAAGTGCTGTAAGAGAAATGAAATGTAATGTCATTTCCACAGGGAAGCCTACTTACTGGCCCACTGATGTACAAAAGAAACCAGATCTCATTGATTTTTTCATTTATAAAAATATTACATTAAGCCTTCTCCATATACAAGAGGGCTATGATATGAATTCTGACCATTCACCCATATACCTAACTTTAAACGATAGAATAATACTTAAGGACCTCAATCCTGTTTTAGTCAACAAGAGTACTAACTGGGAAGGCTTCAAAAATGATTTGAACACAGCCATTAATCTAAAAGTACCATTAAAAAATCCAGCACAACTTGATCTAGACGTACTCAAATTCGTCAAAGATATTCAACAAAGTGCATGGCATAATACGCCCGAATTCAAACGAAGACTCGGTAACAACTGTTATCCAACACATATTAAAAATCTTATTGTATTAAAAAGAGCTCAGAGAAGAAAATGGCAAAGATCTAGATATCCACCAGATAAAACAAAGTTAAATAACATGACAAAAAGACTTCAAAGAGAAATCTGCAACTTTCACAATGAAAAGACTACCAGGTATCTAAGTCAACTAACAGGTGACCACTCAACAGAGTATTCCCTATGGAAGACCACGAAACATTTGAAAAACCCAATTACTCCTATACCGTGTATACAGTTAAGTGACGGAAGTTGGGTTATAAGCAACGAACAAAAAGCAAATATATTTGCACAACATCTTGAGAAAATATTTCAGCCAATTGAAGATACTTTTGAGACTCAGAGGATAAATGAAACATCCAGTGATGTTCAGACTATTAGACTTACTACACCTAAAGAAGTGTACACTGAAATCAAGCAACTAAACCTAAAGAAAGCCCCTGGTTATGACTTAATAACTGCGGAAATTCTCCAAAATCTTCCGCATAAAGCCATAGTCAAACTTACTACATTGATAAATGCATCATTCAGACTCAAATATGTGCCTGATATTTGGAAAATAGCTGAGGTGATTATGATACATAAACCTGGTAAACCACCGCATGAATTGACATCGTATAGACCTATTTCCTTATTACCAATGATATCAAAATTGTTTGAAAAATTGTTTCTTAAACGCTTGAAGCCTATCATAGAAGAGCAAAGCCTAATTCCAAATCATCAGTTCGGTTTTAGAGAAAAACACTCTACTATCGATCAAGTACATAGAATCACAAATATCATAGAAAAAGCATTAGAAGAAAAGAAAGTCTGTTCTACGATATTTCTAGACGTGGCACAGGCTTTCGATAAAGTCTGGCATTCAGGTTTAATTTACAAAGTTAGAAAAACACTTCCGAAACAGTTTGCAGATTTAATAGAATCGTATATCTCTAAAAGAATGTTCAGAATCAGACAAGACAATGCTTACTCAGATCTGAAGCCAATCAATGCTGGTGTACCCCAAGGTAGTGTATTAGGTCCGGTCCTGTACCTAATATATACCTACGATATACCTTTTTTAGAAAATAACACCATTGCTACGTTTGCTGATGACACTGCCATAATGGCTACAGGAAAATCTCATGCTGAAGCAGTGGAAAAAGTTCAAACAGCTGTTAACGTAATATACGAGTGGACAAAAAAGTGGAAGTTAAAATTAAATGAGACGAAATCTGTTCATATAGATTTCACAAACAAAACCCTCAATTACCATCCTGTGTATCTAAACAACAGTGTGATACCGTACGAGAACTCTGCCAAATATTTAGGCATGACCTTAGATGCGAAGCTTCGCTGGAAGGCTCACGTCAAAATAAAACGCAAAGAATTAGAGATTAGATACAAGAAAATGTACTGGCTGCTTGGGAAATATTCTTCGCTGTCCGTACATAATAAATTGTTACTCTATAAGCAAGTCCTAATGCCCGTTTGGACTTATGGCATCCAGCTTTGGGGCTGTACTAAGCCAAGTAATATCAAAATAATCCAAAGGTTCCAAAATAAAGTACTCAGAGGTATAGTGAACGCGCCCTGGTACATAAGAAATGACGACCTCCACAGGGACCTTAAAGTGGATCTCGTCACCAAAGTCATTCAAAAGTACGCAGAAGCTCATGACAAGAGACTTCATCATCATGTGAATGTCGAGGCTATCCAGATCCTTGACAACACGGACTTAGTGAGAAGATTAAAAAGAACTAAACCCTTCGAACTAGTATAGTGAAGTGATAGTGTAATGTAGTGTAAGTGCTACCTATAAAGAACACGCGAACAAAGTGTCTTCCCCTTAATAGAGACAATAAGAAACGTGTTATTGGACACTATTCTTATTATACATAAATCTATTTAGCAAGTTAAGTTAGATTTAAATTACTCATTAGTCTTTAGGCTAGATTGTAATTGCAATAATGTACTTATGTACTTATGTATTATCTTACTTGTGTTTAAATTTATGAGAGATTGATAGGTATGTATATATACAGATTTTAGTAATAGTTTAGTACATTAATACATATGTGTATATGTTATTTTGTTCTTCATATTAATACTGATAATACTTTATATTTTGAAGATAAAATAGCCTAACAATATATGTTTTACCATTTATTTAATTATATTCATTTTTTACTAAAAATAAATATACTTTGTAGTTATAAATACGGCCCTGGTATAAAAAGCGAGGGAGAATCGATGACAAAATACAAATTTTATTTTATTAAATTCAAAAAGCCTCCAATGATTGATAGGAGCGCGCCCTCCAACTGCATAACTCTTACATCATAAAAAGGACCATTGTTCTTCAAATTCGTCTCGACACCTGAAGAAAAACAATTCATAATAAACCAATTACTTCCATACCTAATATTCTCATTATGAGATCTATAATAATAATATCACAGGAGAAATTACACACATTGATCTAACCCCTATGTAAGCAATTAATTTGAATGTATTAAGGGTATAAACAACGAGACAACGATACAAATACATAGAAATACAATTATAAATACTGAGGTTATATAGTAAAAGGCCAAATTCAGAAGTACAGACATCTATGCTCATTAAAAACATGCCTGTCCCTGTCCAGAATCGAACCCAAGCCAATTTGCGATACGTGATTGTGATAGGTGATGCGCTAAACATAATGTTATGTATTTTTAAAACTAGCATTAGTTTCGTAATTAAATAATTCCAATATCCTTAAAATATGCAATAAATTAAATAAATAAATGGTAGCAATAATCCTTAAAGGGTGAAAGGGTTTAATGTGGGTGAGGTGACCACTCCAAGATATATGTCAGCCTACGACTTGTTTACAAGAACACGACATAATGGCCTCCTATAAAATATTGATATCTTCCACTTTGCACTAATAATAAATATATTTTATATTTTTTTTTATCTATACTCTTTTAAAATAGAAAAAAGAGGACTAAGGACTTGAATTTGACAATTCAATCATTTTGACAATAAATAAATATTAAAAGTAGAGTCATTCGTAAATATCTTTTTAATAGCAATACAATAAAAATAATATTTTTTTATGAATAAAGCTATATTTTTCATAGTTTAAAAAAAAAAGTTAACCAGGGCAAGTTGTAATTGACCATTTAAAAAATGTTCGTCTGGTAAATATTGATTTCAGTAATACATTATCAAAAATTATTAAAAAGTAGAGTCATCATATTTTCCATGAAAGCAAAAAAAATATTACATTTTCATTAAAAAAAAACTTACCAAAATAAATATCATTTTTTTTCACTTATAAGCAAAAGCGCTCTAATCGCTTAAAAGCGATACTCAAGCGGAACAAACTTCTAGAAGAGTCCGCATAAGGGCTGCTTTACACAGTTAATTTAAAATTCTCATTCGAATAAATAAAGAGGGTAGCGTTTGCGTTTTATGGCTTACAACGTGCGAATGTATTGTCTCTTTGCGGCGAACGTATTTGAATATCGTTAATTAGGTGTTGCTTTTAACGGGCGCTTAGTGTTTATAAGAACATTATACACAAGCGAAATATTAAAAATTAACTATACTTATAAAAATGTTTAGTTTTTAATTGTAGTTTTTTGTTAAAAGGTTTTTTTTAACTATTTTTAAGACAAAACAGATTTTTGTATGTATGAAAATTTTTTTAAAAAATGTTGTTTTGATGTTTATTCGAAGTAACTGTCAAGAAAAACAAATTTATAAGAATTCAGAAAGAGAGAAAGAAGAAGAAATAATATAGAAGAGGGAAACGAAAGAAGCAGAATGTGGAATTTAGTTTCAAATTTAAGACTTTTTATGATTGCTTGAAGCAAAGCCTTCGTCAAAAAGAAATATTAAGCAACAGACTCTTTATCAAAAATGTAAATTATAATATTAGGTACATTTTCTGTGAGTTAATAAATCAAATGTCACAACTATTTTAGAATGGCCCTTACAATTAGGGAAAATCAGTAATTAACTATAATCACATTTCTCTACATAATATTTAATAATTAATAGAAAGGATATTTCTAAATGAAATAAAAATAAATACATCTACTTAAATTAGTTTTAAACTCAAAGAATATTTCTAACAAATTCGAGACTCATTTAGTAAGAAGTAGTTAAATTAATCTGCATACAATATTCTAATATATTTTTATCTAATAGGCAGGTTTTAAGGCAATATCTTATCTTAACATATCTTTTTTATATAAAAATTCTATATATATATATCTTTTATAAAAATCGAAGACAAAGTAACAAACAAAGGCGTACCGGAATTAAACGAAACTTTCTTACTAATTAATTAAATCCCTTTGAGCCCTATCCCATTAGCCTAATTGAAGTACGGTGTACATGTCAATTCTTTGGTTTTACTTACCATCAAATACAAAGCAAATTCAATCTTAATGCATATAGAATGGGATATATTTTTGATTAACTGTAGATAAATACTCGAATGAGGGCATATTTTGTTCCGTTTTGCATAAGTGGAGAAGAAATTACTTTTTTATAATGAAAGATTTAGAGAACTTTAAACGCGTATATGAAAAAAATGGTAAAAGACCTTAAAATGTGTATAAATCTATACATTAAATTTAAATGTATTTTATTGGTAGGTTATAATAAAAATGTCGAGATCTTATTTCTTTGAAGAATAAAATAGAATACTTTGATTATTAATTATTGAGATTGAAATATTTCTGAAAGCGGGAGTATCAAAACTTGCTTTTGTCAATTATTTTGATTTCTTCAAATATATCAAATAATATCTAAAAACTTTACCCACATGTTTATAAGGATATTAAAAACTGACTAAAATCAAAACTAATAAATACATTTGTATGTTACAGGTTATTTATTTCAAACAAATAATAATTTCTGTGTAAGTATAAAAGTTTTTGATTGACGTATTTGAATAGAAGAAAAGTTTTTATCATTTATTTATTCTTGATACATTAAGACATTAGATAATATTAAGTGTAGAATAGTATAATACTAGAGATATCTTAAGAATATATACTGATATAATAATAATAAAATATCTAAAGTAAATGATTATCTTGTTATTTATAACATTGGGTTAGAGAATTTTTTTTTTTATTATATCTATACTTGAAGTTTTAAAAAGCTTACCATGATAGCGACACGGTAGCTCATTTGGGAGTGCGACGTAATGTTGTCCACGAGGACGCAGATTTGAATTTTGCCCGTATCAATGAATTTTTCATTCCATTCTATATTCATTCAAAGTATAATCTTAACATGGCTAAGATGTATAAATAATATTTTTTTTATTGTAATAAAGTTAAATTATCATATTATAACATTATATTATAAGGTTTCGAATTGAGCGATTATTATTCAAATTTCCAGTAAATACAAGCTTTATTTGAGTTCAATAATCAAACACGAACGAACATATTTTAAGTGGAACAGACCGACATTAATACCGATGAATAATATATGTACCAATTTACATTCGCTTTCTATGTATATTAATCAAATATCAATAAACATCAAAAATAATTTTTACTATTAACCGAAATTACTATATATTCTTTTTTATCTAGGAAAATGTTAGATTATCGTGAAATGACACTGAAATGCTGAACAGATTTTGATGTAACACAAAATTCATCTTTCTAATTTTTTTATTACCAGTTTTGGACCTACAGTGAAACACACACTTAGTATGGTAAAAAGAATTATTGTAATTTCTTTTTTATTTGGTCAAGTGTTAGAAATTATGGTGAAATTACATTGAAATGCTGAACAGATATTGATGAAACACAAAATTCATCTTGTAAAAAGAATATTTTTTCTACCAGTTCTGGACCTATAATGCCACATACGCAATTATATACTATAAAGGCATCGAATAACATCCTATATTTTGAATCGGTTTTTAAAAAACACAACTTAAACTTACCATACAAGAGTAAACATAACATAAGTTCAAAAACGATGAATTCGTTGAAAAAATGTTATTTCTATTTTAAATGCGATATAATAACGCAGGGCATAACAAAGTTCCGTGAAATGGGGTAAAACTAATTCAGTGGACACCACGCCATGTGTCGGTCCCGGGTTGCATTCCCGGGGGGGTCACTGCTACTCTAATGTCACGGCTATTATATGTCGATATATCTCCAACTCCCGTCAATAATGTTATTTCTGGACATATCTGTACCTTACAAAGTTTTAGTTTACCCTTTATTTATATTTATGTCAAAGATTTATTTCTTTATTTTATTTTTGTTCCAAAGTTTATTAAGATATATATATATTTTTTATTGGTAATGTCTTAATTACTTTGTTGGACACTTTTTTAATAATTATTATAATATTTTCTTTTCAATATGGATTTTTTTTTGACTATCTTCTCAATTAACTGTATAAAGTCATGAAACACCATAGAGCTCTATATTAAACTTCGTAAAGTACACTATTCCGTCAGACCCGTACGGACGGTCATCCTTTATTCAAATAAACCCTATTTTTATGGAAAACCTGCCCTTTCCGCATCAATATCAATTTCCGAGCGATTGTTGCTGAAATAAAGGGATGACCCATAAGGGATCGGTCTAAGGTTATCTTCCAACTTTATTAGAGAATCTCTTACAAGTAACCGTCATTCCTTATTTGGAGGAAAATTGATAGTTTTTATACTTATATTACAAAATGTTTTTATCGTAAATCTATTATACACTTACATTAGCGAATCCATAAAAGGGCCTCGATGATTTAACAAGCATTAAGAAGAATGAAAATTATACCTTTAGACATACACTTCATAAATCAAAATGGAGTACATATGCAAATTATTTACAGAAACTATATTTTAAATATCTTCGACTTCCACTGTGATTATGAACAATTACAGTCACCGTGCTGTTCGGTCCCCACTTAATATAATAATCCTATCTGAATCCTGAACCGAAAACGATGCGATTACATGTTTCTTATAATCAGTACATTACGTAGTCTGAGGGCCCGGCGTCGTACCGCCTTCGGGCTTCGGTAATGGTCCAATTATCTATAATTTTCTACCATCAGTCTTTAGTCGAAGCTAGATCCTTGCAGTCCTAATAATGTTCGTGTATTGATCTAATAGTTAAATTATTAATGTTTGGAGCTTTTTATTGGAAATAGCATTGTATTTTAAAATTTCTGTATTATGTATACTTTTTGTGTTTTTATTGATTGATCAATCCAGTAACCTATTACTAGGTTAAACTTCGGCTACAAATATACTACATTACCTATCCAAGAACAAAAAGTTGAGTTAATATTTATATTTGATAGCTTCACTACAATTACATTTTTTTTATCGAAACAGTTTTTTTATTTAAAAAATCATACCTGATTAATTAAATATAAAGATAATTTGCAAAATATTTTTTGTAACTGTCTTTGAAAACGAGAATATAATATTAAAAACGTTTAAAAAAACAACAGGTTGTATTTAAGCCCAAGCTGCGGTGCTTTCGATCCGCCCCCCGTCCGATGCGTACGCGCCGGTTTTTTATAAGCATTTTTGTTATCAACTTTAATAAACTTTTTCCTATTGGCTGTGAAGAAATTATAGTTCTTTTAACGGAATAAAATTTATAGCAGGTGTATTTGATAATCGAACGAAATCGATGATCGTGATTGGTCAATTGGAAACCAATAAGAGGTATATATTGATTATTTATTTCACAAACGTTCAAAGGGTTAAGTATATTTCTGAATATTTTGTTTGTGTCGTGTAAAAAGTTATTTATCGTGGATCTATTTTGTGTTTAAGGCTGAGTAGATTCCCAAACGCGATCTTGCGTGACTGGAAGGCGTGGTGTGCGTGCAATTAAAATACTCCTACTATATGTACGAGGAAATAATTAACATTATTGTATTGACTTTATAAACGTACGAATAAAGACTGTTTGTAAAATATTTTTAATGGAATTGACGGTTTATCTTCCATTGATTCGGTACAATACGGATAATTCAAAAAATTTGTATTTTTTTAATAAGTTAACCATTTTTGGATATAAACTTCATAGAATGACTATACATAAAATAGGGGAGCAATAGACAGACCTATGAGTGTCAGTGTCTGACAAATAATAAAAGAGGGAAGATGAGGGACCGATACTTATCTTTGTCTAATCACACATGCAAGAAAGAGAGACAGCCAGATAGTCTTATTTGCTTTCTCTTGTTTTTTCATGGACACATTTAACTCTATGTATAATATATAACACTATTATAACACTATAAATAACTCGAGTGTGTGATAGAAATCAACAAAAGGATTAAAAAACATTTTCATTTATAAATAAAGACTTAAGATCTAAAAGTAGACTATCTACATTTGAAATGACGTCAGAATGGTTCCAGTTCACGTGATAATAACAATAAATGGTCATTACATGAACATATTGTTTTGACGCCTGCCTAATATCCGTGTACCAAAATTTTAGATAACACACATCAAAGGTGCCGCGTTAATTTGGTTAGAAACATATTAATGATAACATTAGTATACGTCGAGCGTTCGTGACAAAATATTGACACTGACATAGGTAATAAAAGAATTAAATGGAATATAATAAAATGGAGGACTGTCAGGCAACGCATTTGTCTAATGCGAGACTAAGTTGTTTGATAGAGCGTGGAAAGAGTTTGGGGTTCTCGCCTAATCGAATTTGGAATAAAATTGTTCTTAAGACATTATGTCTTACTTTAATTATAGTTTTTTACTATAATTTTACCTCGCAAGTTTTTTTACTGAACAGAAAACATTATTGATTTTATTAGAAATACTATAAGAATTTAAAAAGACGAACAAATGATTATACAATTCTAATATTATAATATAATTAGGAATAATAAATAAATGTATTTTTTTATAACCATCATCAAAAATATTGACCTACGATAGAGACGTAATCTTAAAAGATATTTTAAATAATATATATGTGTTGATATATATTGTATTTTCATCTTAAAAAATATTAAAAAAAAGTAATGTGGAATTTGCTAAATAAATTATTTTGTCGATCTAAAATTTAATTTTCGGAATTTAGCTTAGGAAAAATATATCATTTGTATGTATTTCGGATTGCAATTGTTAATGAATATGATTTAGAATAACACTCAAATACTCCTCATGACTCCTCCAGACTTGAACTCCTCATATTCCGAATACCTGAGCTTTTGTAATACATATATTGGAAGGGAGATGACGTATAGTAGCCATCAATACTCGTCCAGACCTCACGCTATTACCCTAATGAGGTCGGCGCTTAATAGAATTAACAGCTTAAAACGAACTATTATCTATACTTTTATAAATAACAAAGTCTTTCATACTGCTTTGACTTTTACCTTTACTTTTAAAAATAACAAAGTCTTTCACACGACTTAAACTTAAAAACTAATGTATAATTGTCGTGCCATAGTCATTTATTTCGATTTAAGAACTTAATTCTTATCAAAATTTACTTAATATTATAATATTTTTAAACTATAAATAAACGAGTCAGATTTAGTGTCGTTCTTGAATAGATATTAATTTGCTGATGTGTTTAAGATAATTATTATTTTGAAATTATTTTCGATACTTTTTGCTTACAACATCCATTGAACTGTATTGTTCGTGACCCCTAGCAAGGTATGTGGTCATGAGAGGAGAGAGGGGGTGGGGGTGAGGGTGAGGGGGGGAGGTATAGGCACTCGGGCGGTACTGCGTTCTCACGCCTCTGAGGTCACGCCTCAGCCTTTGAAGCGCCGCTGGACATTAGTAAAGAACGTGAAAACAGTTAGAATTCAACTTATTTAGGAGATATTTTCTAGATTTTTCATGCCTGTTCGTAAAGCGGATGTAAATGTAAATAAATGTATATTATGATTGATGTTTATTTCATTATCTATTATTTTTAATATTTCATTAGTTATTGAATATTAGTTTGAGTCGAAACCAATTATTTTTTTCTAATTGGAATACTTCTATTGGGATAATGTTCGAAGATAAGTGGTTGTAAACGTTTCTAAGAAAATATATTTATCAATAATAAAAAAGAAGCTGGGCTGAACCCACCAGGTCGTTTTATGAACTTTGACTGACAGGCCCTGGCAAAAAGTTAAATGTATTTGTCATACCTAAAAGTATTTATCGTGGCTAAAATTAGATTCAGCTGGGGATGAAGTTTATCAATAAAAATCTCCTATTTAGACAGCAACAGATACAATGTCTTTTGTTAACATCCTCAGTGTCAGAAAACAAAAACCTTAAATAAAATTTACCTGAAAAGAAGAGAAAAATATATATAAAATCTCATTTTTCTGGAAAACATCTCAAGCAGGATCAAAATTGTAATCCAGTAACATTAAGAAGGTATCCTTTTAAGGCAGTGTTTAGAATCAACAGCGAGCAATCACAAAGCCACGTTATCCCAGTTGAGCGCCCCTGCCTCGCTCCGACACACAGATAAACCTAATGAGCACATGCCTTTACAATGCTTCGAGAATGTAAATATTTATATCATATATAGAATATATTTATATATTATATGCATAAACAAGCCATGATCAAATTTAATTTATATTTAGAAGATTTATATCTTAGAGTGAAATCAAAATTATAGATATATTTAATATAAAAATGTGTTGTCATGAAATGAATTGAAATTCAGTATAAAGGTACTATTACAGAGCATTAATATTGTTATAGTTATTCAGATGTTAATCTCCATGTTATACTCGGGGAAGCACCGGCAGCATGATTCGGCGAATCGTAAGAAAAATACCTTCCCATCCCCAATTCTCGCCAAAGCCTCGTTGAAATGATTCAAATCAGAGATTTTAGTACGATACCCGTTTGTATTATTCCGGTTTTCTAACCAAAAATCCAATTGTACTCGAATCCCTTTCGGAAAACGGTGTCCCGCTGAGATTGGCTGAATCTATCCGCGGAAATAAATAACCGCGAATAATACATTGTCATTGGCCGTTATTATCTCGCAATGATAGTGCTTTTACGATAAAAATCTCGAATAACCGGACACTAATGTTATTTTAAATAAAAGATATTCAGTATTCATATAGACAGTCATTAAAACAATTATTATGATGTCTTTATTACATTGATTGTGTGCTGTCATTTAAACATGAGATCAAATAACTTTACAGAATTTGTAATGATTTCATGTAACAGATAAATTATTTATTGTTACGTATATGTGGAATAAATATAATTGTGTGGAAAATTACTTGTTTTTGTATTACAATACCAGGATGTTAGATATCCTATTGGAATTGAGATCGGAAACACGATTTCCATTTTGTATTTAATTCCTTTGTAATAAGATATTGCAGGAAAAATAAATAATGTTTTTATTAAATCTATATCATAGGCCAGTCCCGAATCTCATCCCGTCATAGATGATGACGTCACTAAATGTCTTCAAAGACAAAGGAAGCTGTGGATTTGACGAAGAGAAATTGTGTTTCTTTGAATTATTACTTGAATATTTTGGAAATTGAGAAATATTATCTAGCAAAAGATGATATTATTCACAAGTTCACAAAACTATATTTAAAACAGGAGTCTTGTTAATAAAATAGGTTTCATTTATAATATAGTTTTAATTGAATAAGTCATAACTGGGACACTAAATAGAAGTTTCTATAGATATTCTATCTCTCCATATTAAAGTCTACAATATTTTATATCAAGGTGCAGTGCGGACTCGGGATGAAGATGGGAAGAGGAAGTGACGTCACAGCGCTATCTGCGGCGCTGATTGCTCGTAAACTCGTCGCCGCACTGATAACAGAATATGATACCCTTGTATCTTCATTTTACTTACCTCGTATTGGCAGCTTCAGTATTTGTAAAGAATTTTAAGTAGCTCTCTGTTAAGGGTTCTATCAATTTAGGGAATCTACAAAAATATATTTAAATTAATATTAAATATTATTAAGTTAATAATAGTAGCTATATTATAGGGAGATGATTACGTCGTATTTATTTTTAATTATTATTTTTTAAGTTATTATTATTGTTATTTTCTAATAAACTTAATAGTAACATTATATCACTAAAGAATTATTTTCTAGCTAAAAAAAACATATTGCTAGTTTTCAGATTATTTTTGATTGACGAACTTGTGTCTTGTAAACTAATTTAGGTAATGATTTCACAGTAGTTAACTTATAACGTTCTGGCATCTAATTGAGTAGAGTTTTGTTTTGCATTTGGTAAGTAAAATATAGTTTTTTAACATGTTCGCGTTGCCGAGAAGAAAGATATGCACAAATGTTTGTAGGTATATACATATTACTAGTTTTGGCAGAGGCCTTTCCGCGCTGCACCTACAGGAAAGCTCCAATTGTAAAAAAGAAACTACGAGTGTTACACTATAATGAACACTTCTTGGTCGAAGGAAAGCTTGTCCAAATTGAGTAAGTTTAAAACGACAAGAATATTTTCAATACATAAAAATCTAAGCAAATAAATATATTTTTTTTTATTCTGAAATATTGGAGTAATATAAACATTTATCTTGTTGGTTTTCAAATTAGAATAACATTAACGTACTAGTTTACTTTAAAAAAAAAAGTATAAGTATGAATAACATTTTTTTTAATAAATATTTTTATCCTCCAATTCATTCAAACACGGATTAAATTTAAAAAAAAAATTAGTATGGAAGTATTTATAAAACTTTAAAAAAAACCTTTACAAAAGTTCCGTTTGTGATCGGATATATGACTAAGTGGTTTATTCTTTTAAATATATCTTTTGCCTGCAGTTTCCTGTGTAAAAAGGAGAATAGAGGGAGCAGGGAACTACCTATTGAAAAATAACTATAAGAACACACAGTGTCAGCGAGCTCTCCCTCACTAATTTTATTTAGTGTTTAAAGTGTGTGTATGTGTGTTTGTGTGCGTGTGTTTGTGTGTATGTGTGTGGGGGTGTGTGTGTGTGTCTAAGTGTTTACTTTTTTTTAAAAGTAGGTAGGTGCTATCCAGTATATGATCTATCTTTTAACAAATTCCAATGCAAAAAAATAAATTATTTGATTTAGCGAGTCTAAATTAAGAATAATAATTTTATATTTCTTTACAGTAATTGTGTTTTTTTAAACGTGTGACTACGTTTAAAAAAACACAATTCGTTCAAAAACAAACGTTCCTAGAGTGACTACGTTTCTCGGTAGTATAGGTATGTTAATGTTTTCCATTTTATATTTTTATATATTCAAAAAATGTTAATGTTTACATAAACTGGCAAAAATATATTATATTTAAAAACATACATAAAATAACTTAAGAATATTTATGATATAGATAGATATCCTAAATGGTTTTCAGCAGACCCTGATCCATAGAAAAAACTCTTAACTTAATAGTGTAGAAGATTTTATAATAACCCAACTTACCTAGATAACTATCTTATTTTTTTAGTTTCCTAATCGGTTATGTTGCTGAACTTTATTTTGAAACTACTATGAGAGTTGAACATAATCTCGAATGTTAAGTGGGAAAAAAATATTGTTCAACATAGGAAAGTCTGCTTAGTAATCTATTTAGGAATATTGAAAATGCAATAAGTACAGAAAATTTTCGAAAAATGTATTATTTTAACTACAAATGGGTGAAAAGAAAGATGAAACTGGAGCTCTTTAACAATTATAAATTATTTAGCAATTGGAATTAAAGTACAAATAACATTTATAAAGTTTCCTTATTATAAAAGCTATAATATTTAAAAGTAAATATTCTTTCCCTTGTTCCATTGTACTTAACAGACAATATAAAACTGTTTTAAAAACAGGTTTCGTTTGCATTTACGCACAATTACGCACGTAAAATAGTATTATTGCTAATAAAGTTAGTAAAACATATAATAATTATTATATTTTTATTAATATGTAGGTAGCGACATCTCTCGTCATAATATTGCCGAAACAATATATAAATCTTGTGACAGCATAGCATTCACAAAATGTTTACTAGATGTCGCTAGTTGCGTGTCATTGAACAACAGATAAATGGTTTATAACTACTGCCTGGTAGTGATGCGACTAAAGTAGTAATTGGTGACTCGAACCACACGAGTAGAGTTACTCAAATTAACTAATTACGTAGCAAAAATAGGAAGTTAAGGAATGAAATAATATCTAACGCTGCTGAAACAACTCGGTAATTATACAGATTTGAGTTAACTTTTTGTTTCACTCGAGTATGAGTTTAATAAATTTATTCGAGTCACTCGAGTTAAAAAAAAAGACCCGAGTCGCATCACTACGGCATGCAGAGTAATAGATTAGAAATTTAATTTCTATACAGATTATTTAAAATAGAACATAATTAAATCAGAATTAATTTAAATAATAAACATTTAACCTAATAATAATTATTGTACTATTGTTCGCACATTGGAAGCTTATAGCACGCTCTGTTATTTCTAGGGTTACCCATCTTCTAAAATAAAAAGCCTAACGCCTAACTAAAGAACTACGTATGTACCTACCTAATTTTTAAATCGATCATTTTTTATATTTGACTTTTTCACTTACTTTATCTAAAATGTCATTATTTTTAGCAATATTATGAAATTTTTGACATTTCTTAATTACACAATGTGTACACCATCATCTTAGGAATTGTTTCCGTACAGACATACAAATATTTAGTCCGGCTAAATCTAGACAGATGGCAACCCTAGTTATATCTATAGTAGATACACAATCGCGTGGTTCGTTCTCTAACTTCATTGTTTTAATTTTACCCTGATCACTAATTGCTGGGGCAGCTTTATATTCCCCGCAAACCTTTTTAAGAAGCACCTCATTGCATTTTAAAAGAAAGGATTATAATTTCTTTTACCCTGCTCTGTGGGCGGCCATTTTATTAATTCAGCTGAATGGTTAAACAAAATGGATTCGTTAAATAAAACTTATTTATATGCTTCTGTTTTTAAACTTTACTATATTTTTTTTATTATTCGTTCTAAAGTTTGGTTACTTACCTATACGAATATTTAAAGGTATTTATGTATAAAGTTTAGTTTTATATATTTTTTATGTTATTATAAGTTCGAGATAAGTTAATTTTAACTGTGTGTTGTATTCAAGCTGATATAGAATCTTACAGTGGGGCGAGGTGCGCTTTTTGCAGCAAATGGCGAAATAATGACAGACACACGGGACCCCGCATGCTAATACGAAATGAATATTTATGAAAATCTTTTCCAACGAAAAACAATTACAGTGATACGTAAATAAATGTACACGCGGAAAGAATTATTATTTTGGGTTATATTTACGATTGAGTCAATAATAATATCGAAATACATTTTTTTTTATTTTAATACTCTACATTTTTGATAAATTATCCGTTTATGCTTCAAATTTAATTAAAATTAATTTAGTATTCACATAAATATTTAAACGAAATATTGGTAGGCTGACGAGACATTTTCCTAGAGGACGCGGGTTCTAATCCGGGTAACAATGAATTTTTCATTCTAAATTTGATAAAAAATAAATAAATGTATTAAAACTTCCTTATTCTTTACTAATTAGTTAATTTAACTTTTAAAAATACATGTTGTAAAGAAAATTTTATTCAAAATTATTCAAAAAATTCGACACAACTTTTTAAAGAAGGGATTACCAAATTTAAAAATTCTTAATCGAAAACAGATCCGCAAGTATTAAGAGGCGGAGGGTTGAAAGTTTAGATTGCTTACTATCCACGTGTCACCGGTGCAGCTTGATAGATCACTGATCCTATCCGCAGATAGTGTACCAATCCTTATCTGGAACTACAATTTAAATTAACATCTTCGATAACATTGTTATTATTTACTTTATATTCTTTTTATTACAACAACTTGAACTAAACAAAAGTGCTTATAAAATTCTTTACTGTCTTTAATAATATCACTGGAAAAATTATTTGCTTGTGTTAAGGGTGTGTTTCACAACGATACAAATACATTGTATCGTTACAAATAAACTTTATAAATACTTTGAATATATTTAATAAACGACCAAACCCAGAAATACAGACATTTATGCGATGACATACATGCCTGTCCCTGTCAGGAATCGAACCAACTCCTTTGCGCCGCTATCCTAGGTGTTTGCACTAACTCGACTTCGGCCAATAGGGCGGTTATATATATTATTGATAGTACTTGAATTTGACAGAATTAAAGATTTTTTACTGTAAAGACATTTTTTTTTATTATTCATAGAAATTTCATAGGTTTTAATAAATTTCACTTTGGTAGGAGGAGGTTAATTGGACATAACTAAAATAATATTAACAATATATTATTATTTAAGTATAGAAAAATAAATCGAATTCGATGGTTCGAGATCGAGTCCTAAACAACTTTATTGTACCAGACGAAGTCGCTGTAGTAAATTATAAAAGTCGTAGGTTATTTTCTATATATTAGATAATATTATTGTGCATTAGAATTACAAATCAGCATGACAGAAAATATAGTTTGAGTGGAACTAAAGTTATGATCAAGGATAATATATAATAATATTCCCTGAAGTGCGTTTTCTATTCAGACATGGGCTCACCGTGAAGATGTGTGAATAATAAAATTGTTATCGAGATGTATTTGATAAAGTCCTACAATTTATGCTTGCAAAATTATTTTCACATTTATAGCTGTGTTTGTGTAGGAATCGTTGTATACACACATGGGTAATTAATTTTGTTTTTTTTTTACGGTGAGTAAACATTTTGAACTAATTTTATTTTTTTATTTTTTTTCACGCTTCTGACTAACTTTTCTTTTTTTTAATATTCTTGTCTTCATGTAGGTTATGTCTTTTTGTTTATTTTTTATTAGGAATAAAAATATATTAACTTTGTCAAATATAAATATGAACCGTGAAGAAAAAATAAAAGAATAAATTTAAATGCGCATAATACGAGCCATGAGATAGGAAACAGACGGTAAATATTGAAGAGAAGTTTTCTTGGTTTTTTAAAGGAAGTTTCTTTATCTTACGTATAAATCGAAGGTGGAGGGAGAAGTTACCCGGCGGAAGTAGAAATCTGTTGTTTTATTCATGAAAAAATAAAGAAAGGAAAATAAAGCACGCGAAACAATTGTGCGCTCTTCAAAAGTTGCTTGCTCTCAAGAAGTTGGAGTTACAAATCTTATACTAAGCAGTTTCTCGATTAAACCGAATGTAAGCAAACGAACTAGTTAACATTTAAAAGACGTTATCCTTTTAATGTAACAAATGTTTATTTAAGATATTTGAAAACTTTGAATACACAATCAATCAAAATCAGTAAACAAAATGGCGACAACTAAACCAGTGAAGTTCGTGACAAATCCTCACGCACAGTTTCCATTAAATAATGCAAATTTCTTGTAATCCCCACTCCGCGAAACATCTCCACGCTGTTTCGATTGAAATATTTAATTTTCATAAAGTTTATATTAGAGGAACAAGTTGAAATGGAGTGAGTTTGACTACATTGTTTAGCCAGCGTTGTTTACGTTTTAACGTAAATGATACATGATTTTGTGTTTTGACGCATCAATTTATTATGTTTTTGATACAATGAACAATTTTTGTTTAAATCATACATATTTATAATATATTCACAATAAGTTTGTTTAGACTGTGGCAATTTTTAAACAAATTTTGACGACCGCCTACATGTAGTTTGACGGAGTCAGACAGCAAAATTTGCATATCACCAAAATTATATCATCACGCGAAAAACGTATCCCTTACGCCTGTGTACACATGAATGACGCGTGATGCTGCCGACCTTCCCTGACGTCATCCATCATTCGACGTGGCGCCTGCACCTAGACTCATGACAGCCGCGCGATCGGCGGGGGTGGTGAAGACCATGTCGATAGAATTTAGTCTCTATACCCTGGTCTTTAAAGCATCAATTGGCTTACCATGGATCACGTAAGGTGGCACTCCACCGCCCCGCAGGCTAGGGAGGATCCCTGTCAAACGCTGGCGAAGAGTTTGACAGACGCGGGGCGCGGAGTATTTGACATGAAGGGGCTTGTTTGATACGGGGGTGAACTGACAGCGGGGAGGGGGGCAAATTCTGCCCGGTCATGAATAGGCAATGGGTTCGGTTTATTTATAAAGATTGTTAGCTAAACATAAACTTCTGCAACAATGAACACATCACTCAATGAGGAATAAAAACACATAACATTTCTAGTATAGTAATAGCAATGGTTCATTAATATATATCATATTTTAAAGATAATATTTGCATACCCTTTTTCCCATTTATTATCTATTGTAAGCTCAACAGGAAATAACAGAGCGAGAGAACTTTATCAACGACAATTTAATTCAAGCAACCGCAACGAAACCCTCAGCATCTTGTTAGGGGGACAAAATCCATAAAAGACAAACTCTTGAAGCCAACGTGGAGAACAAAATTTGATTATTCCGCGAGGTTGGCCTATCGCCAACCTTGACTATTTATCACTCGGCGTTTCTCGCTAGCATTACAAGTGTACCAATTATTGATACAGACACTTACGAAGCAATGTCTATAGATTAGCAGCGAAACAATAAAACCTTTTTTAACAATATTATAAACATTACCAGATACCCTCTTTTATATTTATTACTAGTACTAGCTATTATCTAAATAGTGTCTAAAATTATTATTTTTAGACAGAGAATCTTGTACTCAAAATATATTTTTTTTAACCTTCCCAAATCCAATTTGAATGTTAGTCTTATATTATTGAGTTTTTTTTTCTTCTACTCATTTAATAAATAAAATCAAAAATCCATAAAATTAATATTATTAGTCTTTTAGAGTCAATAAATAGTTTGATTTGATCAGTTAAGTTGTTAAATAAATTATAAATATATAAGAATAGATGTTAATTTAATATACATCATGATCCAGTTATCTATAACTATTTTAATGACATTTTTAATGATGTCTTGATAATTAATTTATAATTGCAAGGTGATTTATAAATTGCGAAAAACTATTAGTTTTTGCGTAATTTGCCCAAATATGACTCAAAAAATTAATAATCTTTTTAATGAAATACTTCGAATAATTATTACGAGTTATTAATGAAAGTGATTAATAAAAAATCTAATGGTTAAAAAAGAATAATCGTTTCTTTTAAAAGACAAGAAATATAATTGAAATTCTTACAAAATATTATTAGGTATTGATTATTGTTTTTTCTTAGATTTCTATTTATCTATAATGTCTATGAGATGATATTTATAAGATGTTTTTGGTAAATCTTATCCAGGGTGTGGTTTATTAAACAAAAGACAACATGTCGTCTCGTCGCCAGCATCCGATCATCTGTCAAATAATGACACTCATTTGTCAAATACATTCTGTAGAGTGTAGCTTAATATCATTGTTATAACAAAACAGATTAATAATATATTTAAGTAAAAATGGTCTAATTATATTATGGATAATATTGTATTTATTTATTTTTTTCTCTCTTTTTTATCTTGAAAGGTAGAAAAATGGTCTAATTAATAATTATGTCAGCGATGACATAAAAAAAGTGCAATTTTTCTAATTTTTTTAAAACATTTAATTTTTGAAATTTTTCTTTCGTAAGATCACTTTATGTTTTTTATTATATTCTTTAAGTTCATATCTCATAGATTTGCTATTCGCCAATAAAATATACCCACAGTAATATGTCAGGCGGCATATGGCTATCCCATCCTCATCCTAAGCGCGTATAAACAAGAAACAAGGGATATAAGTGTCTTGGCTCGATCCCGTCATTTCTTTTATATTTTTTCATCAATGTCACACGTGGCGCTTGAATGTCATTTTCATTTGATGAAAAAAAATTATTAAGACGCCTTGCGCCGTGATATTAGAATTTTCCACTAGTGATATATGGAAAGTGATTTTTTACGAGAATATAACAAGGTGAATACGTTAGGATTAAAAGTCCCGTTAGAGAGGGTTGAGTAAGATTTATATATAAAATAATATATAAAAGAGTTTGTATTGCGACGTAGCTCAATGGTAACAGTACCAACAAATTGAACCAATAACTTAAAATCTTATCGTCATTTAATTAGACATGATTTTGATATCAAGATGCTGTTATTTTTGATGGTATTATGATTACTATTAACATTAATATATTATACTTTTAAACTATCGCGTTTCATAAAATAAATTATTAAAAAATCTTAAATTAGTATCACATACCTTTTAACTGCTGTCTCATCCAGGTTTCTTCCGACCGTTAAATCTCGTTTTTTTCAACAATTATGTATTAATAAATTACTTTCCAATAGATACTTAAATCAATGTTTGTCGTAATAACATATATTTAATTGCCTTGTCAACTAATTATATTGAATTAATATAATTGCACTAGTAATTAATCAATACAATTAGTATTATAGTAATACTACTGTAATTATGTTTGATATAAAAAAATATTCGATAATGTTCGGAAAAAAACCCTACTATTGTTATTTTACATTTACAGTGACATTAAAATTAAAACTATAGATATAATTACCGATACCAGAGTATGGTATTTGCGTAGGGATCGAGTGTCGATGGTAGCGGCAGATGTGCGTTGTGATTGTCTTCCCGACATGATTGATGATCTCCGCCGGTGACTAGGGTTGAACAGCGGGTTTTATATTTTATTATTTATATTTAAATATTTATTTTTTGTTCATATTACTTTAGTTTTGTAAATACCGCTTGGCTTACTTATTTCTTTGCAATAATCTCTCCTAAATGACAAATCTAAAGGATACAACGATTGAAGACGATCCATTTTATATTTTGCCAATATCTATTGGTGGTAGATGCTATTTGGTATAACCTAAGTTATATGTAATGTGTCTAATTAACAATACAATACGATTAGGTACTCATTATATAGTTCATTATAATTGATATTATTCTCAAGAATTTCATGTGATGGATAGTTTTCTTTATTATTTATCTTTAGTTCTTAAAAAACATTATATGTATCTTGTTTTGATCGTGATTAACAATTATTTGTTTATGAGGACAGCTTTCAAAAACATTGTAGCTTACAGAATAAATATTTGCAATATTTGTTGTTATGTAAATAATATTTAATATAACCAAACTGCTTGTGTCATTGTCTCAAAACAAAGATAATTAGGATTAAATCTTCTCCTCTTAGCAATTTAGAAGTAAACAAAACTATTATGTGCGGAACAAACAAAAACAGGTAAATAAAATTAAGCAGAGATAAACAAAATATTACAACAAATAACAACGTGGCTTGATAATGCTGATTGACAGCCTCTCTAACACCCTTAGAGAAATAGACTCCACCCCTCAAAATATTCACACTCATATATACATAGTTTACTCTATTTTTACTATAATAAAAAAATACATATATTTAAATTTATTTAATATTTTTTTATTATTATTTTTTTAGTGACAACCCTACTCCACTATTCAACTCACGTTTATTCAATATAAGCAAACTCAAGCATAGGCCACAGTAAAAGTACTTTGCCGAAATATTCCACATTCGTCAACTGTTGCCTTCGCAATGATTTCAATGTGTTTCGGGTATTATGTGGTTTGTATATTGCGCAAAAAGATAGAAGGTTTCTAGGAAAATATTATTGTTATAGAGTTGAAGCATGTTTCATGCATTTTTAGTCTTTGATGTTATATTGCTTGAGCTCTGTTAGTCAACTTGTTATTTTGAGGAAAATGATTGTTAAAACTATTCTTTAAGGCAATGCTCTGATATGGTAGCTAATTATATGATTTCTTGGGGTGATTAGAGAAGTAACTTAATTAAAATAAAATTATTGTAAAGTTAGAAATTTTCGGATCTTATGGAAGTTTATGTTAAAAGTGTAAATAATTAATTATTATTTTAAGCAACACTTAAAATGTCTGTAACGAATGATATAATTACTTATTATCTTCTGTGTTATACTTGAGTACATTTTTACCATGTTATAGAAAAATATATAAATTATAAATACTCAACAGATTAGACTTGTACACTGAGTTTAATTCAATACTTTATATATTATATGAATAATTAAAGATAATTATTGTTTGAACGCAGTATTTATGTACTAAGATGACAGATCAATGATCATAATACATTTATAAATAAGGGGATAAAAATATTTGAATACCTTTTTTGAATACAGCGCCATCTCATAGAAAAGCAAGAATCTACAATAAAATTAATAATATTTACAGATTACTTCTGAAGTATAATTAAAATCTAAATTTGTATACACATTTTTACACATAAGAAGTAAAACGATTTAAGAACTAACTTCAATTTTTCTTAAAAAGAGTTGATTGTTTAGTTTCTGTAGAAAGCTTTTGCTGAGCTTACGTTAAAAGTTTACGTAATATTTTGAACATTCATTGTTAGAGGGCGCTAGGGTGTAAAAATATTTATTCTCGTGGGATACAATAATAAAATCCTCCTAAAATTATATAAAAGATGACAGTAGAAACTATAACTACCAAAACTTATGATAGACTGAAAAAACTAGTTTAAAAGCGTTTGGATTTTTTTTCCTCAATAGCTTTGTAAATAACATTCGTATCAATCAGATTCGGAAATAAATTGCAAACAAAACTATTACTATATGTACATATAATAATATTATCTTTAGTATTTTCTGCAATGTACACATTGCAATATTTTTTTCCACTAATGTGAATCATTACAATACATATTAAGATCTATTAGAATATTCATTAAACTTGATGATATTTAACGATTAATTACCTAGAATATATATTTTAATTTCATACACTAAAGCAGTATTTTACATTTTCTATTGGAGTAAGAATAACCTCCTGAAGATTGTACTTCATACAAAATATTTATAAGTATCACAATCTTATAATACGCTTTTAATGTAATATATATATGATATGTATAATATTTTAAGATTATATTGATCAATAAATTTTTGGAAATTTATGTAAATTTTATTATGACAGTTTCAGGTTTCTATACAGATATTTACTTTCCTATATGTAAACTATATGTAACTTATTTTCAAAATAATACACAATGAGGTGAGTAACACCTAATTAACTAATATGGTCACCTTGCCTGTTATGTTCCTTAAGCTAATTAAAACTGACGGGAGTAGGGGTATATATAAAGGAATATATTTTAGTCAAAGCAATTAAAACTAATTGAACCTTCCCAACTTGCAATTGATTTATTTCCATATTTAAAAAAAATATCGAAATGTCTGTTTCCACTTCTATTTCAAACTCAGTTCCGATTTACAACCCTAGTGTGGCCAGTGACAACCATTGGGACCCGTCCAGTAATCTACAATTTAGAAACGAAACGGTAATTATTTAGGATTTTTAAATAATATTCATTTGATGTATCTTTTATTTAGTTTTTCTGATACAGAATAGTTTTTTACTTAATATAATGGTTTGTTACAGCACTTTTTGTCTGGAGAGACGCAACAATTCAAAATGAATCCGGTGAATTGCAATGGCCCCAGTAGTATTTACAACGCACCCGAAATTGCGATTACCAATGTCAACTGCAATAATGGCCAGATGCATTATACTCAAGGCTATATAAATTCCTGCCAACCAAATAGAGTTTATGCTCAAGATGTGAGGTATAACCCTTCTTACAACGGTCTTCATAATCCTGGAGTCACGTTTCTCGGTCCCCGTGGACCTGTCGGAAGTGTCCACCCTTGGAATAATCAAACTAATAATGGTGATCGTCTTATATCTAGACAAACAGGCAATAAGATAATCAGCGGGTGTGTCAAGAAACCAAAACGTATTCGTACAGCGTTCACCAGTTCGCAAATGATGGAACTCGAAAATGAATATATCAGAAATAAATACCTCGATCGAAGCCGTCGTATTGAACTATCTGAAATATTGAATCTAAATGAGCGTACCATTAAAATTTGGTTCCAAAACCGAAGAATGAAAGAGAAGAAAGATAAGGCTGAGAGCCTTGAAGATACCGAAGCTACTAGCACCACGGAACTTCCTGAACATCCGAACTTCCCTGGACAGATGGTGATGTATGGTAATTATCACCAAAATACTGCATATGGTAGGGGGGATATTTATATTGAACCATATCAAGTACCGACTCCGATGACGATGCAACCGAGTGTGGTGCCACTCGTCCAAGATATTCCTGAATCGGTTCTAAACACGTATCCCACTTACATCGTTTCAAATAATTCTGATTTAATAGAGAGTTTTGATATTAAAGAACCAGAAATGAACGTGCAAATGCCGGAATATCATAACAATAAAATCGAATTGATCGATTCTAAAGAAACGACCGAGGATTCTGTGCAGCAGTCAGAGAGTACTAATGAGGCGTCTAAGGATGGCTTTAATGGTCAGAATTGGGATTTATCTTGGATTCGCAGCATTCACATGGATGAAGAACTTTAAAGATTTTACTATGTTATTTACTATGAATTTCCAATGTCTAGTTTTAGAGCTCAAGGTTTTATGTAATAAGAATAAATAATGTTAAAAACACGTAAATGGTTTTAAATTTAGTACCTAAATTAATCTAGGAATTACAATAAAAACACTTTTAGATTGAGTAAAGGCTTTGATATGTCCTGAATCGTATGAGTGATAATTTGAAATTTGAAAATGATTATATAAAAGTTTTACAAGATTTAAGTCAAATAGAAAAACCCGTTAAGTGCGAATTGTATTTTTGCCGGAAGGTTTTGTTGTATCAAGAACTTTTTGTTTTGTGGTTTCAAAGGACTAATTAAAAAATATATAATAATAAAATCTGACTCGAATGAGTATTGTAATAAAACTATGGAATTTACTACTTACTGACATTAGGAAAGCTCAAAACGGAAATATTATAAAATGTCTTGTTAAAAACCTTTCTATCTCTCTTATAATATGTAAAATTTATGTTTAAATTCTTAAGTTATTTGTTTCTCTTTTCTCTTTTTATTTATTACTGTTTTTATTTTGGTTTTTTCTTACCTTTGTGTTTTTTGTTTATTTGAAGGCTTGCTGGAAGGGAATGCTTGGGGCATTATGCAAAAAAATATAAATAAATAAATATTTTCATAAACAAAAAGACATTTTTATAAACGACATTAGAGGAATTCTGTTGTGGTTACGGAGATCATAGAATATGTGTCTATCGATATATAAAAAATGATAAGTCTTTATTTTTTTAATGATTTTCTTTCGTGAGTTATCTTTTAATAATATCAAAACTACGAAATATTTCTAATTGTATTTTCAAATCACATTTTTTTTCAATACGCACACTAAAATTTAGTCTATATATCTAATACTCGTTCGATCCTCAGTTCAAATATTAGCCAATTTATCTTAACTTTATATTATACAACTATATGTTATTATTTTTAATGTAATTATTGTATTGTATTATTATTTTTAATTTTATGCTTTCTCGTGAAAATGGGAGAATTTGTAGAAGTGAAAAGCATCCTGTATGGACTCGGATATTTCACTATTATTATTTAAAATTACAGTAATTTTTTGCTTGATATGCGAATAAACACACAGACCAACGGATTGACTAACAAAGGATTTTTTTTGTTGTTCTGTATGTAATAGCATTTAGAATTCCTTTTTTTATAATCTGACCCATTAACTATACCTAGGTAAATATATAAACTAATATATATATATAAGGTCTGTGATCCTCACACATTAAATGTTTTATTTGTTACTCAACCATTGTCTGGAGACGCCTTCTCCATCCTCAAAGACCCGCAACGCTCTTGTAATTCCTCGGCAAGAGACCCTGGGCGGCGGTGATCACTGTACACCCTGGGCGGCGGTGATCAGCGGACTCGCTCGTTCAGGCTCGTTTGCCCTCCTTAGATTATAAAAAAAACTTTTTCACCAATTTGTTTAGTTCAAGTAGTGAGGTACCTGTCCAAGTACTTACACACAGTAGTAGATTTAGGTTTGAGGACGCCCTAGGCCCGAGACGATATGGCGCCCTTTATCTTTTGTAACAGTATATATATATATATATATATATATATATATATATATATATATATATATATATATATATATATATATATATATATACTAGCAGACCTGACCACGCGTTGCTGTGGTTGCTAAGGTTTTGGATATACCTATTACCATTACCATTGTAGTAAACTATTTAACATTGCGCCATCTGTTGAACACTAACTCAATGCAGTCAACAGATACAACGCCATCTGTTAAACTTGTTTGGATTCACAGATAATTGTAGAAAAAATAATTTGCAATATATTAATATTGCGATTTAAAATTAAGATGTAAGTTATTCTATGTTTCAAGTTGGATCAAACTGCACACGGTGTGCAAATTTGATTAAAATCGGTTAAGTAGTTTAGGAGTCCATCGCGGACAAACAACGTGACACGTAATTTATATATATTAAGAAGATATATATATATATATTGTTGTATATATCTACATATATGTGCGTGTGTATAAAATAATTAAAATAATAACAGTAATAATAAGAAATCTATTTCAGGTATAAATTAAACATTTATTTTTTTTAACAACTTTTAGGACTTGCCTGATTAATTATTTTAACAAAGAAATTCTACCCTCAAAATGGATGGATGGATGGCTATGTTTCGATAGTTAGAGCGCAATAAAATAAACTTTGAAATTTGGTCTTGCAGTTTACAGAAAACTCAATCGATTTTAAATTTTAGTCATCTTAAAAATTTTGGCGCCCCTCAAAATTTGCCGCCCTAGGCCCGGGCCTCACGGGCCTAAGCCTAAATCCGCTACTGCTTACATACCTGTAGCGTCATCTCAATTTCTTAGGAAACACATCTTTTCCTCTATCCTATATATATTCCTGTATACAGGAATAAAAATAAATGTTAACTAAGCAAAAGAGTTGTTATTTACAAAATATTTCCTATAATCAAAGCTATAAAAATTTTACTGACTTTGATATTTATTTTTACCATCATTCAAACTTTGGTAAATTAAAAATAGTTTTTTTTTATTTATTTAAAGTTTTATATATATACAAATAAAACTGTAATCAAAATTTATGAGGGATAGAGATTCAAACAAATTAAGAAAATAGTTCTATATATCAATATAACATTACGATATTTGACCTTCTTGTTTATAACTCATTAGTACTTGGAATAAACAAATTAGTTAGTTATCAGATGCTGTTGTGTTGGAGGACCAGATCTTTATTTTTTAGAAGTACATATTATTCTTATTCAGTTATTACTGGTGTTCAAAATTAAACTATTTTGAAATTCAAAAGTTCGAAGTTCAAAAGTTTTAAATTTGAAATTCAATATTAAAATATATTGGAAATTTTATATTTTCTTATAAAAAGGTAAAAAGTAAAAGTAAAGTATTTTCTTATAAAAAAAAAACAAATTTTTAAATATATAAGGTTCATGAATGGTCCGGTAATAGATGTTTAAAATAGATGTATACAGAAAAATATACATACAGTCAGATGGACAGGACACATAATGACGAGATGAGAATTGAGTTCTGTTGCAGATACAAAGATCATAGAATATGTGACCATATCTTCAGTTTCAGAAGCATTGTTCTTATATTTTAGATATACATTATAATAAACATACTCGTATGTATCAATAATGTAAATCTATTCTAGTACATTTGTCTTTACAAATAAAATTAACTGTACTTGAATGTGTATAAAAAGAATATGTTTATCAAATTAGTAATGAGTGTTCCAATATTTGATTTATCATTGATAAATTAATTAAGCATTATTGTTAATCATTATTACTTTAAACAGTTAATTAATCATAAGTCCATAGCAAAGTCATTTAGTGTCAATTTATTAATGTTTCGAAATGATTCTTATATAAGCATTTTAATTATTTTTACACTCTTAGTTTTAATGAACCTTCTAAAGTATCGGGTGTTAAATAATTTGACGAATTAATCTTCGAGTGATTTTATTATTAATAAATTATTATGAAGTATTTAGTGTTAAAACAAATGGGATTGGATAGGAAGACAAATGAGGAGAAGGACAAGAAAAATACTACTCCATCAGCTGTAAGTTAAAATAATACATATTAAGCAAATACTTTATACATATATGTAGAGCCATGTAAGCTTATTTAAATTTTGGGCCTTCGAACTTGTGACGTCTGGGAAACCGATACGGTAGCTTAAATGGCATGCGACGGGACGATTTCCTAGAGGTCGCGGTTTGAATCCCTGGCCATATTGGTTTATATTTATTATAAAAAAAATATGAAAACAATCTTAACTATGTGATTGACAAATTATAGATTATTAGATTTATTTAAGTATTATAGACATACATAAGTCAAAATATAATTAAAGGTTTTTGTCTTAAGTCATTCTTATATATTATTTATAAACTGTACGATGCATTGTTTTTTTTTAATTACAGTCAGAACATTTTCCAAGTGGTCCAGCAAAGAAATCTAGACGATTTCGGAGTGCATTCACAACAGAACAAATAAATTATTTAGAAAAAGAATTTAAGAAATTTCGCTACATTGGAAGTGGTAATCGCAAAGATGTTTCCACTTTTTTAAATATTCCCGAAAGAGCTGTAAAGATTTGGTTCCAAAATCGTCGCATGAAGGAGAAGAAAGAAGTTACTAACAAAGAATCAGCAGATGAGGAGCTAAAGAAAATTAATATATCGCATCAAGGACAGTCAAATGTAAACTTTTTCAACCATCAGTCACACAGCACTCAAAGCACTCAACCTTACAATGTATGCCAATCGGAATTAAAAACAACATATTCAGATCCTTTCATAACAAAAGCTGGTATAAAACATTTTAGTGGGAATAAGAGTGTTTATGCTTCCAATAAATCCTTCAATAGTATTCAAGAAAAGAATAGGATTACAGTGAAAAATTTTAATGTTCAAAATTTCACTGACACAAACTCTCGGATAGTAAATAAAGCAGCTCCGGTAATATCTCGGCATTTCAAAAACAAAAACTATCCACGAATGAAGATGCTGCAAAACAAAAATATATGCAACACAAAGGTAGCGCAGCAACTGCCGGCGAATCAAAAACTAGAGCATGTAAAAGTGAAACAAGAAAACCCTCAAGATTTAACACCAGAATCTCAGAGTCTACAATATGTTCAGTCTAAGTTTTATCAAATGAATCCAAATCAAGAACCAAGATACATGCCGCTTCAAGTACCAACTTTACCACAGCCTCCCTTTGTACCAGGTAATATATTATGGAAACCGGTGAATATGATGCCACTATTACCTGGGATTGCTACTCCTCCGCCACAAGTACACCATAATAATTTTTCACTAATTCATCCCAATTTTAAAAAGGAAGATTGTAAATGTAATTGCAAAACTTATACTTCTCAAGATATGTCTCCTCTTATGCAGATTGATGGTCGACTTCATCTCCAATCTCAGTATGTTCTAGCTATGCCCTTTAACCATCATTTCGATAGAATATAGTCTTTATTGACAAGTTTTTTTATTTATTTTATTCCAACATACCTTGTATATATGTAATAAATAATTACAACATTGATATTATTAAAATATATTTCTCTTAAGCAATATTTTATTACAAAAATAATTAACATTTTGTCGCCTAATCTATACATGTAAATTACATCAGTAAATAAAACTTTATGAAATGAAAAACACAATATAAATTCATCTTAACTTATTAAAACAAGAAATAAAACATGTCAAGGAAAACAGAATAGCATTTTTTTACAGACAGAAATAACATCAATAATCGATCAAGTATTAAGAATTAAAATAATAGAAAACTTTCAAATAGTAATTTAACAAATTGTTCGTAATTATATAATACCAAATACTGGTTTGCTATTACTAAACATTCATTTAAAATCTAATTAAGGCTAATTATAAATAATTCACTGAGTGTACTAAAGTAACAATCACTTATTAAAGTCCTATAAATATATTACTAATTATAAATTAGATAAACTGTAGATATATACAGAATATAGTTTAAAAAATGGCAAACATACTTACTTGAAACCTCTTATATATTTAAAAGAAATTTAAATCGAAAGTGTTGGCTGACCAAATGTTATCTGATTCTTGTTTTACGCCCTGGTTATCCAGATTCGTATAATTATATTCAGGGATGTGATAGGGATAGTACTGGGTGGGATAGACATTGCTATCATTGTGGCAAAAATTATTTGGATATGGAACATAATAATTAGGATAGGACGTGTCATATTGGTTATACGGGATTTGAGCTTCAGTTGTTACTTTATATTCATTGGTATTTACATTGGTCATTTCTTTGTATTCGTAACCATATGATACAGGAATGTTATGAGGAACTGACGTATAATTATTGTTAGGAAAAATATATTCTTCGTCTCTTGGATTAATATTTTCTGGGGGAGGTGTAACTGGATCAGTAGTGCAACCTTCACTTGACGAATCACTTGATTCAGAAGACTCTTTTTTTTCCTTCATTCTTCTATTCTGGAACCAAACTTTAATACACTTTTCGCCTATTTTCAAGCATTCTGCGAGTTCTTTACGACGGTCTGCGTCTATGTATTTTGACTGAGAGAAAGTTCTTTCTAACACTCTCAGCTGCTCCGTAGTGTATGCTGTTCTATTCCGTTTATTTTTCTTCTTGATAGTTCTTGTAGCATGTAAGCCTGTAATAGAACGTACGATATTGTTATAATATGGTTTTCTAATGATCATGTTATATTTAAATTTTGTTTAAACTTACTAGACTTAACACATATATTATTAATATAATATACTGTATTAGGGTCTATTGTAAACACATACTAATAGACACTAATAGTACATTATATTATATTTATAATTTTATTATATGTTTTTTTCTTTTCTAATACAACAATAAATAAAACAATATTAACATTAAATCAACCCTCTGTTGGTTTTGTGAATCTTCCATATTATAAACTTAGAGTGTCTTTCTATAAATATGATTTATAACAAAGGATTCGTAGCATCAACATAAAGAAAGATATATTTATTTAAGAAATTATATGTAATTAAGCAGATTCATCAAAGGAAATACAATAAATCAATAAAGTTTATATTTGTTAATTTATAACGTATACTCATATTTTATAACTTTCCTTTTTTTATTTTTTTTCTTCTTTCTAAGTAGCATTTAAAATCTTTTAATAAAACCAATCACTGTAATTTTTAAATAAAATAGCAAAACTATTTAACATTTGTCGTTAATTTTTCGAAAAAAGGGTACATAATAATTTTAACAAAACATACCTCGCGCTGGCTTGTGCTGCTTAGACTCGGGCCAAGAAGTTGTGAACGGTCGATTTTCCCAACAATTTACCTATACAAATATATTAAAATCATAAAAAATCATAATTTAATAAAAAAATGTTTTATACAAAAATATAATACAATCATACCTCATTCTTTTCACACATAGGAGTCAATGTAGTCATTAAAACGTTATGAAACATATTAAATTAAAAAAATATTAAATTAAGTTAAAAAATAAATAAATTAACTTTATTAAATCCACGTCGAACACTTCCAGCAGAATACAAGTAATGTATGGTTCGAGTGATCTCGGCAATGGTCATAATATTTCTTTCTACCCTCAAATACACAAAAGTTAACAAACGTGACAGTTTGCCGCCGTATTATAATTGGTCAAAATATTACGAATATTTTATTTTAGATTCTACAACTAATACATACTTTTCGCGTATTGGAAAGTAAGTGTTTTTATAAAATCGCAATGATTCGAGCTCATTAATAACAACCCCAAATATGTTAAAAAACTAGTACGTCAAAATTACGATTAATTTATGTAAACTTAGCTGGGTAAATAAATATATATTTTATAGTAATGTTTCACGAAAGTTTATTTACAAAAAATAATACATAACTTTTGAAAAATGTATAGCGGCCTATAGTATATTATCATTAGAATTATGAGCGGGGTTCGAATCCACTATTAAAAGAATGGAACTCAAACAATTTCAATTTCAATTTATATAAATATAGAAAATAAACTGATACGGGCAGGGAACCCGCGACCTATTTTTCATTCTATATTTATATAAATTTAAATAAACTAATTATGAAAAAGATATTAATGCTTACAATACTTTCGATTCTTATGTTTTATCATCACATAATTTATTTCCAGTAGGAGCTTTGCTGATGACAAATAATCATCAGATGATATCAGTTTGTCAATATAGTAAAAAAAGTAAAAGATGCATTTTCTTAGGATGAGTCCATTTTTTCGTAGCAATTAAATATTGACAAAATAGGGATCATTGCTAATTATAATGTAACCTAATATAATATTAAAATATGACATGAAAGAGAAAATCATGTCAACACATTAGAAAAACAATTTAATCCCCTGAACTCTTTCCTAAATTGTAAACATCTTTCATCATCTTTTGTAAACAAGATGAACATCATATTGCATAATAGTAAAAAAAATGTAAACAAGGTATTAGCGGCAATTTGTTAATGACTTATTTTTTGGCCAATAAGGTAAAGGATTAACCCCGGAGATGTTCCTAATGATTTAGAACTATAAAAGGGTTAGTATATTGGAATTACAATCATTCCAGCACTAAACCAGTAAGAGTCATGTCAGTCTTTAACAGCTTTACAGGTTGCCAGAGCACCCCAACCAGTAATATTTCAGAATATTACAATACCGTTGGAGAATACGTGAGTATCATGTTACTTATGTTTTTAAACTTGTGACTGACCTGTATTGAAGCATTGTGGCAAATTTTCGTGATGGTTTTAGATACATTAAGTTTCCGCATGTCCAAGGCATTTCAGCTATAATGCTTATTACACATTCTAATAATTGATTGTAATAATACCATTGATCATTATTTTTACAGGTCAAATCTACGTTGCCGCAATATACCAGCACTGATCAGAATCAACAGTTTTTACATAATGAAATTAATTTGTATCCAGAACAATCTTGTAATAATAATTTAAAAGTACAGTATAGATATACCAATATGATGGAATGCGTTCCAAATTATCATGTCCCAGATCCCGGACAAATAGTTTCTCAGGTAAAGATTGGAAAATATTCCATATTACTGACCAACTTTATTAATAATTGATTATTTAATTATAGTTTAATAAATAATTTGTTTCAGAATACGCCTTTTTTGTACAATGTGCCATTCTTACACCAAAAGAAAAATAATACTGCCATGATGTATAGACATGTTTATCCTACAAGTATGTATATATATACCATCTGATTTATTCATGAATTACAGTTACGAGAATTTAATATTTATTAATAATTTTCTAATTTTCAGAAAAGTCATTCTTAAAAGTGAATATGAAGAAAAAGCGGAAACGCACCATCTTTACAACAGAACAGATAATAGCTCTGGAAGGGTGGTTTCAGAAGAAGCCTTATATTAATCGTGAAGAAAGATCAATAATGATGCAAAAATTGCAAGTCAGTGAGAAGTCAATAAAAATTTGGTTTCAAAATCGTCGCCGTTTGACTGACAAAAGTAACAAGGATTATGTTTCTGATTCTCCATCATCTGATGATTCCTCTGAGAACATTAATGATCGCCTAACATATATTGAATCACAAATTCAGAGGAACACAGACGACTATGGTTATGTAACCTTAGATGACAACGTGATGAGTGAACTTGTTAACGTTATAGATGAGTATTTATCTCGAGATGTGTCCTGGGATACATCTCCTTTATATAATCATCAAACAACTGTTGTGCAAGATGGATGCAGTAAAAAGATAGTGATGTATGAACCTATATCGCCAGTGAGTTTATCTGAGACGTTAGATGATGTCTAGAATTTTAATATTCAAAATTATACATAATATGAAAAAAATGAACAGCTAGTGAAAAATATGTAATATGGTTAATATGTTATTATAGTTTAAATAATTTAATATCCCAGTTTATTAATAATAAATAATGTATACTAATTATTATAATATTTTTATTTCCTATATATTTCGGCACCTTAATGATGAGTAATTAGGAACTTGCTAATAATTCTACTATAATTTGCGTTTGTTGTGAAAATAGTTTGAATATGTTATTTCAAATGGTTATTACTTAAAGCTATACAAAAAAAAGATCGGTTAACTAAAGATGTTGTTTTATTTAAAATATATTTACAATAGTTTATAAAAGTAGAAAAACCTTATAATCATATAGGACAAAAACACAAATAAAATTATTAGTAATTTGAAAAAAAAAACATAATAAATATCAAGACAAAAATTACAAAGTTATATATGAAGAAAATTTGTTAGTTGTAGTAGAAGTATGTTGACTAGATGCTTCTGTTGATGGTAGATAAGAAAAGTAAGGATCTTGGGTCAAATTTGTTCTAGTATGCACGGTGTTATCGTCGTAATTTGGAGTTGATAATGAAGGAATAACATTACCGTATCCATATGCATCCGTAGTGGGTGTGTGCATAACAACTCCGTTAGACAACACGTTATAATAGGACGACCCAGCTGGATAACGAGTAATATCTTCGGTAAGTTTAAGATTCATTCCGTTAGGTACGTAACTCTCCGATTGTAGCGTTGGCAGTGTATGTGTTGGTTGTAATGACTCATCGCTGTTGTATCGATAAACTTCAGATATGGGTGAGTAACCGCTTCTGTTTGCTCCTGTTGTGTAGTATGACGAATAAGATAAATTTGGTGTATATGCCGGCAATTCTATTGTAGTTTGCGGACCTTTTATAACTGATTTCAAAGGACTGATTGGAGAATAATCGTGAGGTCGAGGTAAAGCTTCGTTGGTAGAGAGATACATTTTATGATGGGTTGCATGGCCTTCAGTTAGTAAACGTCTGTGTCTGTCGTGCCCACTGCAGCTTCTTCCGTGACTTAGTTTGTGATCTTGACTCGGAGATTCTTTAGTACTCGTCGTAGGGCTGCTGTCGTCTACAGAAGATGAAGGCTTATTGTGTTTATTGTCTTTTTTGTATTTCATTCGTCTGTTCTGGAACCATATTTTGATCTGTCTTTCAGACAACTGTAAATAGTTAGCCAATTCTATTCGCCTGGGACGACATAAGTAGCGGTTTTGATGGAACTCATTCTCCAGTTCAACAAGCTGAGAGCTTGTATATGCAGTCCTTGCTCGTTTTGTAAAACCCTTAGCATATGATGATGAATCAGTAGACATCTCTGTAAGTAAATGTATATTATATTTTATCTTGTATAATAAAACAAACACTAATTGTACAAATATTCATAACTATAAATTAATAAAAATAAAGTAATTTTACCGTTAGATAGAGAAGAAGCTGTACTGATGACTTGACTATTACCAACTGATGGTTTGCTACACCAAGTAGAATTCTGAAATACCACAATAATATTTGAATACAATTCACTCCGAAGTGCGTTTCATGCTGACTGCGTTTAATAAAATAATAAAGCGAATTAAGGTTGTTTCTTAATTGTCACTATCTATGACCAAATTAAATTGTCATTACGAATCCGGTTATTCTGCGGTAAATCAAACCATCGATAGTGATGTTGTCTTATTGACAGTGACGCCTGTATAGCTATAGTAATAAGGTTTAAAATTTACTTCACGTGTGCTTACCTGACCGGGGAAACTAGATTCATTAAAATCGGGTTCTTCTGTTTCTGTATTGTTTACAACATCATTGTCCAAATCACTTCTTTGATGACATCGAACAGGTTCGTCATTTGAGTAATTCCGGTGAAATACGATTTGACTTTCAATTTCTGAATCATTTGGGGTGAAAATGTCTGGTCTCTTAGTTACACAATGATCTGAAATTATTTCTTCTTGTCCTGATCCATAATTATTATGCGAGCTATTGCTTATGTTATCATAATGTGGTATTTGATACTCATACCTGGGTTCTAATTCTTCTTGAGTATTCGCTGCATTGTATGATTGTTGAAGACCGAGAATGTCCTGTATACTAAAACCTGTCGAATCTCTGGAATTGTAATCCTGAATGAATGTACTCGAGATGCAGGAAAGAACTTCAGCTTTACAATCTGGATACGCACTGTCATGAGTATTATAGTTATTTCCTTCAGATAATATGTCTTCGACTCCGTGCGATGTTAAAGAATTAACTCGGTAATAATTTTTTTGAGGAAGTTCAAGTTTTTTACTTTTGTTGTTTACCTCAGCGTGTTCAGATGAAATCGAATCTTTAGAATTTTCATCTGATTGTATGCTAGGGGGAGGGGAGGGGGAAGTGGTTGACATCTTTTAAGCACGTTATAACACACCTATATTGGTTATTATTTCACTGATATACAATCACAGAGCAACAAGGCGACCGCGTAGTTATAGATTTGTTTACTAAATGCTTTTTTGTTCACCTGAATGTCGTTAATTTGGTAATGACTTAGTTCGTTTGTGTGCTACATTGACTTGCCTGATTTCTTTGTGTGTTTACGATAACGTGGACATACCGGGTGTCGTTTACTATCAACGAAGGCAAGATGATAAGTTAAAATATATTTCGGTACTTAAAATGCTGCTCAATTCACTCCTTGTACTACACTATTTACTTAAGTCTTTTAAAATAATCTCAAATGGAGGTCTTGCTACTGTAGTTATAAGTAAAATATGCTAGAACACAGACAGTATTTATATGTTTTTGGAAGTTAAGTTTATGGGAAGGGAATTGTTTGATATATTTTTTTATGCAGTACATAAAGTTACGTAACGAGTTACCTACTCTCTATCTTATGAAACTATTACTATTGATAATTACTCGAGTTTACTTGGGCTCACAAATAAATATATAACAAGTCTGTAAATATTATAAATCATTGTAATTTTTAGTACGTTATACAAATACTTTAGCAATAAATAGTCTTTGAATTTTTTGTCAGTTTTAGTTGTTCGCATATCATACAAAACTAGACCGATCTTGATGAAAACTTGGTATGGTTATAGAAAACATTTGCAATACTTTTTCATGGAAATATTAAAACTCTTATAGGTTATAATTACAAAATAAGCTATAAAATCAGTTTTTAATTTCAAGATGAAGAAGAATTTACATATAAAAGGTTTTTAAACTTCAGACACACTGTTTATTTTATGGTTCTATTAAATTATCATTACATACTATTTCAATTTTTTTTTATTAATGTAATCTGATGAGAGAAGATTGACTATTTAGGGAGAGGAGATACAATGGATAGAATAACTGACAATAACAAATTAATATATATATACCATATAAATTTATTTAAATTCAAATTCAAATTTATATTTTTATTGCTATGTTATGTAATTATTTATTATCCAGGTTTTAATTTATAACAATCTTTCGTTTTCACTTCAGGGAGAAGAATCGAAGTAATATCTTATTACGATCATTTAGGGCTCTGTTTCAAAAACAATAAAACAGTAGTTGGTTTATTTCTAATCAGAAATCAGAACACCATTACATAGAATTTACCATTTTTAGTTTTAGCTATTACCAGTTTTCATAAAAACTTTGTTATCCTTTTATAAAAATTCTCTAAGGTTATAATTTCCAAATGTTGATAACCCTAACTACTGAACCAAAGGTCTTGGGTTCGATTTGCAAAGGGGACAATTCGACAAGACACAGATTATTGTTCCGTCTAGGTGTACTTTGTATCCGTTGTTTATATGTTTGTGAAATCCCCGCGACACAGAGATTGTATAATCTCTACTGCAAGAGTATAATAATAAAATAATCAAATAAAAAAAATATATAAATAGTCGAAATATTTCTCAATAATTTCTAATAAAAGTTAATATACACATAGCTTATTTAAAAGATTTATTCCTGGTGCGTATTTCTTCCTGTGGTTCTAGGGTTCCTATAAGCAATGTTTCAGCTTTCTAGAATTGATGAGTCAGAGTCTAGGTGTTGATGAGTCAGCGAAAACTATAATCTTAACGGTGTCAATCGTTTTAATAATATACCCTTCTAGATAAAATGATCTAGTTGTAAAGCGGATCTAATGTTTTTTATTTCTATAAGTTATTTGCACCACTCAAAGTTGTGTACGCATGGGGGATAATCTCACCCCATCACATGATACGACTTGGTGGTGAGGTGAGTAAACACTCCTCTATTGTGATCATTGTTACAGGTGTATCTACTTATAACACACATAGTGTATGTATGTATGTATGCATGTATGTATGTATGTATGTAAAGATGTATTTTAAAAATAACACATGGGAAATACAAAAGACGGTCTTATCGTCTATTTGTTCCAAATAATCTCATTGTTAGGAATTTGTCAACTAAAGCACATAAAGGCCTAAAGTTATAAACATATCAATAATTCCACATACATACACATACCTATATATCGTAGAAGATTCAATTTCGTAGCGCTAGCAGTTATAGATATTCTACGAAATGCCACTAATATAATTGTTTTCCGCTAATAATAATATCTAGGAAAATGTATATTCCCAAAAGTTTAGGTATTTCAATTATCTTTGTTAACCACAACTTCTTACGCAAGATAGCAGTGATGCAGTTAGGGTTGCCCACTTTTTTTACAAGAAATAATATTTAGGTTAACTTTTTTTACAACATATTTTTTTAGTTTCTCGCACTATGTATTATGAAACATTGGATATGGATAAAATTATATCTCTAGTTATAAAAGTTATAAAAATCTTACATTTCTAGTGTTTAGCATTTTGATGTTGAAAACAGTATTTTCTGTACTTTATTTTGGTTCAACAGTCTTGTAGTAAAAAAACAGCATATAACTGGTTTTAACAGTAGGTATAGTTGGCAACCCTAGATGCAGCCAACCTACCTACATACCACTGATACCAAACTCGTTAAGATAAAGAAATGTATAACCTGTATACAATTATATATTATTTGATTTAATTTAATAATGGTTTATTTTTTATGTGTAAATAAATATTATGTCCACTGGTAGGCAATTAAGTTCATTGACCTTTAAATTGGATAAAAAAATTGTCTTAATTTTTGATACATAAAATAATTTTGTAGCAATAATGGAAGGTAATATAGTAGAATAAAAGTTTGTCTGCATGTTCTTTTAAGTTAGTAACAGATTTTAGTTTTTATTTTAGTCTAAAAAAAATCTTTATGAAAGTTTTGAGAACAGATCTAATAATGATGGTTATTTATTATTTAATATAAAAAAAAAATATTTTGTGAAAGACTATAATAATTATTACATATTATGTAATTCTTTGTTATTTTTGTTTAATACCTAACTTCGTATATTTTGGTGAATTAATTAAGAGTTTATAGTATATTTAAATAAGATAATTTACAATCATAGGGTTTCCAAACTTAAAACTCATTTATTTAATAGTAACATTTTTGTATTTTATTAAAAGTATATAATTTAATAGATATGAATATTTTCTAATAATTATGTTAAGTAAATAAAAAATAAAGCGTTAGCTTTTTTACTTTGAATCACGTAATTTTTGGTCTGGTTCCGTATAAATAATAATTTTAAATTTATTAAAAATATTAATTATACGGAACCATACCAAAAATTGCGTGACGGTTCACTCTTGGCCAGTTTTTATTAGGATCCCTCAATAGTCAGCTGCTCGTCTGTTCTTTTGTTACGGAGTGATAAATGACTCTGACCCGTGTGATTCCGAACTATACGAAGCTTATGTTTATTGCTGTTATAATAAATAATAAAATAATATTAGGATAATCTGTAATTTATAGACAACCTTAAAAGAGACCCTTAGAACGAAGGATTTTATTTAATTAATTAATTTTATTTTTATTTTTTTTATCTTAAATATTTAGAAGTTTTATATTTAGAAGTTATAGGTAAAATAAATTAATAAAGTTTGTTTTGAATAATAACCGTTACACAATAAAATTCGCTTCTAAGGACAACTGCAAACTATTTTACAGTAGACCCTAAGCTAACGTCACTATGATGATATATTACAATTTACTCAAAGGGGACCCTTTTTTGTTCTCACAGTAATGGTTCTACTTTAATCGACAAGTGAGATGGACATATATTTCTGTTGTAGGAGTAAGTGGGATGGGACATGAAAGTGAATTCGTTCCCGCCAAGAAAAAAGTGATTCAGAAATGGAGACTTCATTGTCAACAGTTGATGTTGTGCTCTCTGGTGATGTGGATATGGGAATATTAGAACAATATAAGACCTAAAGACCTAAGAGTAATTGGAATATCTTGGAACAGGATTTTACTCAAGGTATGTCAAGTGAATCATATTTGGAGTGAGGAATACGTATTTAGTGCTTAGAATTATCTTATGCTAACAGGAACGTTAGTGTTCTAAGTTGTCCTAAAATCAATCTGTTTTACTATTTAGGAAAATTTGCATCAATAAGGCTTTACTGGTGAAATAGTGCAGTGTTTTCAGTAAAGATGGCGTTGGTATAGGGGCTTTTATTACAGTAAGTGCTTTGAATATAATAAATTTAATTTAATTATTTCGAATTTGCACACGATACTGTAACCGTTTTAGTTCATTTCTTATATGTAACAAGTATTTTCACTAATAATGTTTTTATTGATATGAAACTAGCACCCTCTGTACAATTTCCGTAGAACTAAACTATATCCGGTTTAAGCTAACTAAGCACCTATAAGGATTTAAAACAAAGGATAAATATAGATGTCGTGACACACAGTTTCTTATATTTTCATACAAAGTATTTTACATTGCCTGAAATCATTATCCTTCATTTCCGATTGATTGCTACTGTTCTAGTTGTTCCAAAATAACTTTTAAGATTGACGTTTGTAGAACAGATATCACAATAAAAAGAAAATCTGGCTGAGTTTGTTGTGTGGTTCTTCTCAGACTAGGACGCGTTTGAAACCCTCATAGCTTTAACTTTAAGATGGAAAGTGCTTTTACAGAAGGGCTTATTACGATAAATCTGATATCTAAATTGGCCCTAGTGACACTTCCATATTGATTACACAAGTGATCACTGATAATGATTAAAAGTGGAAAAGATATAAATAAAATTATTAAATAAAAATATAATATGAAGTTGAAATTATTTTTATAATTAATTTATACTCATATATAAAATAAGTAAATATTGTAGAAGACTTTTGATATTTTGATTATAGTTGTCTCTTTGTGAACCTTTAACTTCCTTTAACTTAAGTCTTATTAAATGTATACATATTCTTAAATTTAATCTATCAGTAAATAATGAGATCAATTGGCTTAATCCTCATCTGTTAATTTATTGAATAACAATCCCATTTATAGCAGTATCACTCTCAAAGCCGTTTTACATCTTAAGCAGTTTATAGTCAAGATTCGAGGGGCTGGATATTATTTGGACACTAAGATACCAAAAAAAACATCTTAAAAAAAATCCGATCCTAATCTAAGAAAGTAATATTTTTTCTCTTACAACAGTTAAAGCGTTATCTAACACATATTGATTATATATGTTTGTAAAATTCTGTGACCTGCGACACATGTAAAAACCGACCAAGCGCGAGTCGGACTCACTCTGTAAGAATTCCGTAGCATTACATATTAAAATCGGCAAATATTACGTTGCTTGTATGGGAGCGTTCCTTAAATATTTATTTCATCTTAATTAATTAATTTATTTTTAAAATCAATACATGACTACATATTACTACCAAGCATCTAAATGTTGCCGTTATAAAAAAAAAAATCTGGTTTGTTATGTGGGAGCCCTTCCCAAATATTTGTTTAAATTTGTTTTTAGTATTTGTTGTTAATGTGGCAACGGAAACACATTATTTGCGAAAATTTCACAAAACAGTCTAGACTACGAATTCGGACGGATTCATGAAATAGGTACAAGCAAATAGACAGACGGACAGCGACGTTTTAGTAATAGGATTCCGTTTTTACCCCTGCGTAAGGAACCCTAAGAAACTAAATCATAAAAGTAACGTATTATAATTGTTATTCGTTTGACTTATGTGTGTTCTTTTATAATATTTCTTATATGAACAGATAATATCATCAATATTTTTATTTATACTTAATAACAAAAAAAAAATCGTAAAATAGATGTGGCGAAAAAATCTTAACTAAAACTAACCAGAAATATCCCAATGTCTAAGTTTAACTAAAGAATAAAACTGGTGCTATTTTGATTAAGAAACGTATAATTCCACTGAACAAATGCAAAACTATGAAATTAATATCCCTGAAAATATACAGTTGGTGTTAACTTGTTCCTGCATTTTCGAGCCAAGTTCAGGGAAGTATGAGATAAAGTTTGCCTGTACAGTTGGTAATGTTCCTGGAATAAGTCATGAGCGGACAGAGCTTGAAGGAGTACTAATTAAAAAAAATCTATTAGAGAATCTTATTAGTATGGAAAACTTTAGAAATTACAACAGTTTCGTAACTGAAAAAAATTAGATTTTTTTTTTGATCATATTTTGTCACAGGATCGTATATAAAATTTCTTATTTAATATGAAAAAACATATGTATATATTATTTAACATTTTATAACATTGAACGCAAATCGATAAGATTTTTATTAAATTTGCAAAGTGCGGACAGATGGCAGAGATGTTCGCACCGCACTTCCGAACTTTGCCAGAACTTGACACAGCAAAGAATCAAATCGACTTTATTGCCGCTTCGTGATATTCGCGAACTCCTACTTCCTGTATAAATATTACCTCGAAATGTTGATTTGAAAAGCTATTTGCACTGTTTCATGTTAATTTTACGATCGCTGTAAAATTTACCGTCCAATTATAGACGGGATAATTTATTTTTTATGTCAACGACAGTTATCTGGTAAGGAAAAATAAAACAACCGTTTAATTATTATTCTTGTGGTTGTTCAAATTTATTTTGTGGTTTCTAAAAGTTAAACTATCAAGTGATATTTGTAACCCATATCTTTCATGGTTTTATACTCATTGGAATTGGTTATTTTCAATAGGATACTAAATAAGGATACAGGTTAATTATAATAAAACACATTAAAAATCTCAATTTAAAATCTTTTATTACAACTTTTTTTCTAAATACTAGCGACCTCCCCCGGCTTCACAGACGCGTAATTCATTAAAGAATAGAATAAGTGGAATTGCCAAAAAATATTGAGCACGGTATATTTATTATACTGTTAATATAACAGTAGTTTATACTTACTACACTGTTACGATATTTTTATGACATGACAATTAAAAATAAAAAAAATTAAGACACGTGAGTAATTAATTAACACACACACACAGATATACCTATATATTAAATCTGTACATTGCTCTCGACAAATTGTACTTATTTTTAGCCTTAGTTGTTGAGTTTGTTGACCCCCTTTCAGTCGTATCATATATTATATATAAGTATACATACTTATCATAGATGTCACTTATAAATTAAAATATATGTTATAAACCAATATATGATTTTCAACAATGTTTATTATAAAAAAACTGAATTATAAAAAAACAAAAACCATTTCTATTTACTAAAAAAATGCTGTCAAAATAAATTACGTGCAAAGAGGTTTTAATTCAGAGGACAGTATTTAGACAATAATTAAATAGGTACAGGGTAAGCTGAATTGCGAGCAACCGAGTTATAATATTTAAAATGATATGTTTAATGAATCAGGCGAAAAAACATCCTAGTATTTACACAGGGGAGTATTATTTTAACGAAAAAATACAATTACCATTTATCAGTGTTAAATTATACTTGAGTGTGTGTATAGGTTAGGTTAGGTTAGATATTTATATATCAAAATATATCAAATAAAGCTTGTTTTAAACCAGTTTTTAATACGAAGTAGATATAATACTTATATATTAATTGATTATAATTTTTATATAGCTCTGATCAATTTTGTATATATATATATATATATATATATATATATATATATATATATATATATTATATATATATTTTCAATATATTACGTAAATATGAAGTTATTTTTCATAACTAAATTTAATCCAAATTTAAAACATAAAAAGAAATAGACGAAGACTGTAAACGTTATATCTAACAATAATAAAATTTTAAATAAAGAAAAAAAAAAACAAAAAGCTATCGCACAGCATCAAAAGTGCTAATTTGCATCAGTGTTGTTCTCTTTTGTAGAATAATTTTATTAAAATGACAGGCGAATAAAAGCTTTCCTCTTTTTTCAGCTTCGGTCTACATGTGACGCCCGAAGCGAAAATGGCAGTCCAAAATGGCGGGTGAAAGATCAATATGACCTACCAAAGGATGTAGTTGTCTCTTTCGCACTTATTAAATTAATATCACTGTCTCTTTCAAGCGAAATGATCACAACGCAACTACAATATGTCGTAAGACAGTGAGTTTTCCAACGCATATTTTGAATATTAACAGATTAAGTATAATTAATTTATTATAATATGTATTAATAATTGGAGTATAATATTACTGCAAAATTTTATTTATAATAATCAAATTAGTTTTATTTGTTTTTTATTTGTTTATTAATAATAATTACTGATGATTAAAAAAAATAGTATTCAAATGTAATAAAATTTTGTTTTTTGAAGCACAGTTTATTTCTCCAGATGTTCCGACCGACATTAAAACTTTCCGGATCAAAGTGAAGGCGCTACTTTGTTGATAAGGGGCCAGAAATTGTTATTTATTCTAACTCCAACAAATTCCATAAAATAACTATCATTTAAAAAATATACTTATAGACAATAATATTAACAGATATTGGTCCCGTTGGTCGAGTGGTTGACGCTTAAAGTATCGGGGTAAAGGGGCTCGTGTTCGATTCCCAATAGTAACAGGCATTTATGTGATGAGCATAGATGTTTGTATGTCTGGATTTGATCGTAGTATTTATAGTGTGTGTTTCTATGTATTTGTATCGTTGTCTAACATTTAACTCAAGCAAATAATTTGCTTACTTAGGTGTTAGATCAATTTGTGTTATTTGTCCTGTGATATTATTATACAATACCTTACTATATATAGTAAAACAATCAAAAATATTCCAGTCGTAACAAAAAGATTAAACATTTAGTTAAAGTATCTCGTTTGGAAGTTGGCGCAGACGATAGTAAGATCGAACTTACTTAGGTCTCATTTACATAATCCATAAAGTTAAGTCTCTAGAATTTTATGATCAAATATATCAAATGGATACATTCTCAAATTATATCAATATAATACTAGCAGAACACTTCGTTCTGCTAAACAATCAACGAATAAGCAGACTTAGGTTTTAAAATTAATACACTTATGTTTTTTTTTTAAATAAAATATAAATTTTAAAATTATCCTCGGTATGCCTATGGGTTCACCGTTCACCCGTTTTTAAGTTATAAATAGCATAACTAACACGACTTTCTTTATATAAGATATCTGTAGTATAATATATGTATATATAGTCTAAGAGCATTTAGTTTTATTTCTTCATTAGTTCTATGCATTATTCTCGGGTCGTATGTGATCGAAGAGTTAGTGCGGTGGTAAGATCTAAATTTATTACATAGTCTATTGAGAAACCGATTTCTAGAATACTAAATTGCACACTAAGTGATAAATTATGATTATTTTAAATTTGTTTTATTATTCACTTTAATTACGAATAGTGTTCCGAGCAATTCATTATTTAAGTCTCCTAATTGGGGATGGCTTTTCTTCTGGATTAAATGGTATTAAGTAAGAAAGGGTTGATTTTTAATTAATTAGACGAACTTACTAAATACAATTTCATATATTTTGATATATAAATATATTTTTATATAGAGGGTAGAAGGAAAATCTTTAAGGTTAATTCTATTTCCTACACATGTCTTGTGAATATTTTCATATTTGACGCAAACGTGAAACACCCACATAAAAATAAGCCATTTACGAAAAGAAAATACAACGTTCAGTTATGATTTTGTTTCCTAAAAAGCAGATACGAATTTAAGATTTCTCTCAGTGGGATGATTCGAGTTAAGAATTTTATTTATCGCTTCAGAAAAGGTCTTGAAAAATGATAAGTTGGAAAGATTTATCTGTCAGTGAGATTTGATTGAGCGATTGAATTTGAAATTCAGATAAAAATGATGGTTATGTTATGAATATTTTGTTTTTGTAAATGAATAATGTTGTTTGTTTATTGATAAAGTTTTTAAAGGTCTTTAACTGCCATGTACCTTATTGGGATATATTTTAGACTTCAACTATTTACATAATGATACATACATAATCGAATTCGAACTTACGATCCGCAGAGTCAGGTTTCTGTCGCTTTACGAACTGAGCAATCAGGTAACGTTAGTCTAATAAATAATTAAATTAGTAAAATTTTTAAATTCAAATGTTCCAACAATCGGATTGCTTCCTAAAATATGTAGTGAAGGGTATAGCAATGATTCCGGAGGCTGTAAGGGTCGGGTGTAGATAAAAAGGGTGTGATCGGTCCAACAACGGAAAGAGGTGACAGGCTTTTTGCCACTTTTTGAATATTTTGTATAGATGATGATAAAATATTGCTTACGCAATGATGGTTTTCCAACTAAATCTTGTTGTGTGTAAGAAGCCTTAGCTACTTACAATAAGGAAAAAATCGAAGATGTTATATTTACATTCTTAATCGAAATAAAATATGGATCATCTGGTATTTAATCATAAATGTATTGGTTATTATGTACCTTACAATTGTATGTATGAGTATGTATGAGTATGTATGAGTACGTATGATACATCAAAGGACAGCTGTATGAATGTTATTTACATGAGTATTCCAATAAATGTAAGAAGGGATAGCCGAGCTATTTACCTTCGGCAGGCCATGATACGAGTAATCTCTTGGAAAAGGGTCTCGGTTGAGATACGGGATAGGGCTGGCATCCTGTCCTATTTTGAATTATTTGATACCCACATGTCTTTGTCTTTTTATTTCGGATGTAATGGAGACGCCTTCATTTCAGCGAAGACGTGAGGAATTAAAATTGTAAAGATCTGTACCTATTACAAATGTTATATTCAAATTACATAATAAAATTGTTAACGATTGAAAATAGTTAATATGTTTTACTGGCTGAAAGAATTAAATTCATAAGGAATACATGAGGTTGAAATTTTATTTTAATGATTTTCAGTCAGAACACGTAAACAATTCTAAGCGAATTCGGAAAAGGTTCAAGATGTTTATTTTTAAACAGTTTCCTGAAGTATAGATGTAATTGGATCTGACTTTATTTTTCTTTTAAATATCTTTTTTTTTTTTACAAAATTTACTGCATAATATTTAACACATATCTTATTTTCTATTTAAAGGGAGTTTACTTACTTAACACATGACACTAAGTTTTTAAAGATTGTTGGGGTTTGATAACATGTATTTTTGAAGATATTTACAGGCCAACAATAAATGTATACTAATCAAACATCCAGGCGTCGAACTTTATATCCATCCAACTTCTAAACCAGTTAAACTGCTACACCATATTAATGGATTGATAATAATATTATAATAAAACAATAAACAAATAATCATCACAAATTAATTCCAAATTATATAACAAATAATCTAAAATCAGTTCAAATTCCTATCGAGTGTCACGGAACTAAGCTTTTACCGGAATTAATGTTAGCAATATCTATTACGGAATTAGCATATTAGTGGAATCAAATAGTGGAATTATTTCATTATATGACAAAGCAAACTATAACGATGTGTATCGTAACTTGTGTTGCGAATAGCGGCTACAATTACTATCGAGCAGATTTATGACGAGAGTACCGACAGAATATAAATGACATTTATATAATTATGACCTATTTATAACTCTCTAATGATTTAATATAATAATTTTGTATTATATTTGGTATATTTTGTAGGCTTTTTAATTTGAAATATTTTTTATAACTATTAATCGAATAGTTGTATAATAAAACGGAATGTAGGTAATAAATATTTTGAGTTCTCGTATTGGAATATATAGAACGGGGTTTATTTTATTTTGCTGACGCTATTAGCTGCACAATTTCTGCATCAATTTAGGGGCGTTATAAACTCATATTGCTTCCATCTTTGTTTATGTATATACGATAACACGTACCGAAATATTAGTTAAAATAAATACATATATACATTAAACTTTTAAATAGAAACTAAATTTAAACTATTACATAAAAACTGAACATTATAAGCTAGAAAGTTTAATAAAAATAAAACCGAATTTTAATAAAATTTAGGATGGTAAAGTCATTCATATTATTTATTTGAAATATAATCCCAACTTTTTCGGGATAGGATATGAAACTCAATTTGAGTTTTTTAATCCCTCTCCATTGTTTAATATAACTCTTGATATAGTATAAATCCTGACATCGGCTGCTATAAATCAGCGGCTCAAAGCATCCAATTTTTGGAGCTTTACGAGGTTGGGTCACTAAAATAAATTAACTGATCTGTACCAAGCCGATCACAATCTGTTGTTTATGTTCGAAATAATTTAAAAATGGGAAATTATTTATTATTTTATTCAAAATAAAACTCCCGAATTTGAGATTATATTATCCCTGTGTAACGACAACCTGTAGATCATACAAAGAATTGTCACACATGAGAATCGAACCCACTAACTTTCGTTCAGCGGTCACCATAATATCATCAAAATAATAAACAACTTATTTAGAATATTCTCTCTTGCCTCTTTAATGTGTTTAAGAACAGTTTAATCGCATTTTTGGTATATTCGGGATAAAAGACATTGTGAAACGGGGTGTCTAGTAAAACTATTCACTCTATTACACCCAACTGAAACTATAGCAATAAATATATTTGTGAGACGAATAAGTCCATCGAATTTTATGAGTCTGCATAGTTCAGTAGTGGGTACAGACTAACTGCTTTCAATCAATATTTATCATATATTAAAATTACCTTAACCCAATTGCTTTAATAAAGAAGATTTTTAATAATTATTAAAGATAAATACTCGAAGGTTATAAAAACAATACATTAGTTATACATAGTATGTGATGAAAACTTCAATATTATTTTTTTTAATAGAATTCCGCTCTCCCAAATTCTGTACTATCTCGGCCCTTAACTATTAAATTTATTTGCGCTATTATTTGGTCCATTTCATGGTTGAATGCCAACTGTCTCTGGCACTCAGTTTCGGCACATTAGGATTAGTGGAAGTCCTCTAAAGATAGTTACTGTTTACACATTGAGAGCTAATCTATTTTATTATGATGTCGAAGAACCTCAGAAAATAGCTGAAATAGTTTTGAATATTCACAAAAAAAACATGGTATCGATTTATATTATTCATGTAATTCTCTGTTTTGTTATTCTAAAATAAAGACATTCTTAAAATAAATGTAATAATACCAGAAGTAACAGGTTCGATTCTTCAAGTTCGATTTTTCAAGTTCAGTTTTTTTTTTGAATGTATGTTTAACCTTCATTGGTTATATTATTTTTTAGATAATGGATAATTAAAATGAATTAAAAACACGTCCAGTAAATTTGTACAGGTTTTATAAAGTTCTAAAAGTAAAATATACTCCGTGTAAGCTTCACGAGTCCGTCCGAGGCTTTTTTTGATAAAACAATTTGCGAGAGTAAAATACGTTGTATTTTATAGAATAATGACGTTAAAATCCTACTTGGAATGGAACCAAAAATGCGCTATAAACTCTTATAATAAAATGTTGCAAAATTTGAACAATTTCTTTTTGTAATTTACTGAGTAAACGATATAAATTCTTTCCTAAGTCCTTGTTCTTTTAATAATTATTTATTTACTAAAATAGTTCTAAATATTTACTAAATCATTTATTTGCTAAAATAGTTCTTGTTTATAGAAATTGTTGAAGTCGCTGTTATTATATTTTTGATGTCATAATTGAGTATAGTTACTAGGAGTTTGACTGACTTCGTATTGACTGACTGATTCTGAACTGACTTCGTATTCGTGACATACCTCTTATCATTCTGAAGTAAAGTTTCACGATTTCAAATGAGAATGCATAAATATGCATAGTTGATAACCTAAATAAATAAATGTATTCCCAAACATCTTCCAATTTCAAATATTAAAATATTGTATATTACTAATGTGTTATAAACATAATAATAATTGTTCGCTGGATGAATTTTCCAGCCAAGTAGTACATAACATTGGCGAATGTCCAACTTAGCGTCGCCTCTCCCAATTAATGAGCACTGCTTAGCGAATCTGTGTCTGAAATTGTATGCATCGTTACTTTGTTATATTAAATAATTAACTATAATATGGTTGTATATATATTTGTATTAAAGTCATAATTCTATTTCAACTACATCAGTCTTCTCTGAGACATATAGCTTGAACTCGGAATTGAAAAATACGTATGTAATCTCGGAGCATTGTTAGGTTATTAATTATTGGCTGTCCACATTAGTTTGGGAGTTGACTATAGGGAAATTGGGAATAACTCATAGTGTTATTATACATAGAGAGGGGAAGCTATGCTAAAATGAGTCCATTGTAAAAAAAGAGAAAGCAAATGAGGTTACCTATCAGTCTCTCTTTTTTTCATGTAGTACTTCATAGATTTCTGTTATAAATGAATGATATTGAAGTAATCATATTCTACTTCATATGCTATACTATAACAATATGTTTGGTTTAACAATTAACAAGTCAAATTTCAGGAGATCTCCAAATTCAATCGTATTTTTCTAAGTTTAATATTTATTTATGAGATATTTTATAGCAATAATATTGAATATTAATTGCTAATATTAATTTTGATTTCTAATAAAAATATTAATATGCTACTAGTATATTTTCAGGTGTCGTGTTGTAGATGTCCAATCTAAATTGTTGTAAATAAAATTCCTTCCGTTCTTAGCTTTACCATCCGAGCGTCCATTTGTGCTTTTACTTCTATGAAATAGAATTTGAAATGTAAGCAGTTTCCTTGAAGATATTAAATTTTTAGAAAATTTTTAACCATTTACATTTTTTTAATATATTTTTTTTAAAGATCTTGACTTGTTTGCTTATGATTGATATTACATTTTTTTTTATTTTTGGTTTGTTTTCTTTCATATAATAAAAAATATTAGATTTATTGATTTTTTTTCTATCAAATTTCTTAATCGTGTTATATAATCTCGTAATAGTGTAACAGTACTATTTCTTTTTAATTAAAATTTTATTCAAAAAATACAAAAATTAATGGTCAACTTATTGGTTACATAATAATTTAATTATGTGCTCAGAATTATCTTCAGATTCCAGTCGACCGCTTTGAGACAACATAGGGATTTATCATCGGTTAAGACGCGTGACTGCTTCGTAATCCAACAGTGTGTTGTAACCGACTACAGTGTTCGATATAATGAATTTATTTCTCTATTATACTCTAAGCAATATTACTACATTCAATATCATTATTGTACATATTGTTGTCCTACCCAACCAATTTTATATTATTTATATTCTTAATCAAACATATATAAGCATTACTAACACAAAAATATTTCCATATAAATTTTGAAAAATGCAAAAACGTATACTCGTGAATTCGTGAAACATCTTGCTTCTCAGATAATGTAATGAGTACAAATTCAATTATCTTCTTCTCTTTTGTTTTTTCTAAGTGGAAACAAACGGGCGCTGATAAAAGCCGTGATGGAAACTGCACATTTATTGTGCAGTACATTGAGGATTTGTTCTGTGACCGTGGTTACTAGCGGCGCTCCGCGGGTTCGCTTCACCCCAGTAGCGGGAAAGAGCCGACGAAATCTATTCAAATATCCCCTGTCTGTCCCCACCCCTCCCCCCACCCCCCACCCGCCAGCGCCTCGCAGTCTCGTTTATATTTCGTGCTCCTATTTTGCGCAGCATCCCCGGGTACCCAAATGCACTCAGTAGACTTCAAAACGTCCTATCTGCAAACAAGTGTAACCTAATTTCGATGTTATGACACGGGTATAAGGTTCAATATTGATTATCATTTCATTTTGGTCATAGAACCGTTTGCTTAATAATACTTCCGCCTCCTAAAGCCCGGAATAGGGGTAGAGATTCAGTACAAGTAGCGTGTAGGGGCGCGGCTCGCCGCAAAGTTAGACGCGACTGAGCTGACGATAACGACACTTCATGGGAAATGAATTTAGAATATTCATTTTGAAATTAGAATATATGAAAAATATCAAGAATTTCTAAAAGGTACGTAACTATGTTCTATTTGATAGATTGTTCTCGAAAGTCCCTTAGGAGGACTCCTTATAATTTGATTGCGTGGTCCCTTATGTGATTTTCTACCCTCACTCACCGAGTGACGCGCACAAGTGGTGTTGAGTTGTTGTTTCAATTTTGTTTTGACTTCTTTTTTGTTCTATTTATTTTTCAGGAACTAATTCGGATGCTTTGGACATGTTAAAAGTATTTTTATCTTTTAGATGCTGTGCTGTGGGTACTGGCGCTGATGGTTCACCGATTCAGGTAATGTATAATATATTTTTACATGTTTATCTTTTTGTATTATTTATTTTTAGTTTTATAATTATTAGTTCGCAAAAAATCGCATCATGTTGAACATAAAGTACTTGTTTTAAAATAAATTTATCTATTTAGAAAGCCTCTTCAAGTGAAGTTTTAAGATTCAAAAAAAAAATACTATTATTTATTTGGTCTTTATTTTTTTTTTCTTTATTTATATATAGTTCTCCATTTTTTATTTGAAACTTGGTGGTAGTCCAATAGATATTTGGGACATCGAAACGCTTGTAAAATAAAGCAGTATCGTAATATTGACCAAGGAGCTCTTTGAATGATTTCGTAATTTTGTATGAAAACATTCAAATGTTGATGACAAATAGGGATATATTCATGCATAGAATTTTCTGTTGATAGTTAAAAAGCCTAAGACATATTATACTTAACTTTGACGTTGGCAAAGAAATATGTCAAATAAATAAATTTCCAGTTTGTATTTTACAACATATATCAAACAATTAATCATTAATTAATTATAAACATTAATCTCATTACAAAATTTGGTATTATAATTTGGATTTGAAACAGAAAATCCATTTTTTATTATATATATGAACAAACAAAATATCTGATCTTAAAAAGTATAGCTTAGATTATAACGAAGAAGTAAATATAGAATTATTTCTTCTATACAATAGCTTCCTATACAATATGCTTTGAGTATCTCAAACGTAATAATTACCCTTAAAGGGATTATCTAGATTTTATGTAATCCTCAAATTGACACCACAGCTGATGGCTCAAAGCTGATTACCATTGATGGGTTTACAGGATTTCAGTAGCTTTGAATATAAATTCATTTCTTTATAAATGCTTTCCATTTTACATTCGCTTTAAAAGACCAAGATACATTTGGAAAAAATATTTGATATTTTCTTAAAAATCAACCAAAAACTATGGTACCATGTTTTGTTACTTTTATCAGATAATAGCACAAATGGAGGTAAATTCAAGTATAAATAATTTTTGACATGTTCTTAAATATAATTCAAAACGACGCGACGGTACCATGATTTGAAACGACTCTTATCAACAGCACCTTAAATGTGGTCCATATATATTTTTTTAATCTAATAATCTGAATGGTGAGAAAATCATCAAAGTCCTAATAGATAAACATCAAGACATGCGAATAATTCTATACCTCGATCCATATTAAGGACGATTTTGGTTTGAAATTAGATACTTCAGGGATAGTTTCAAACTATATTTGATCTGATGATGGGGTCCTTGACGAAGTAACGGAACTTTCGTATTTTTATGAGCGCATAACGAATAGTTTCTCCATCTCCTTAGGGTATCGGTAAACTAAGTTTCTGTGAAGTTGAGGTGAAGTAAACATTGTTTTCACCATGTTTACGTGATAAATGGAACTTCACAATATCTTGTACTAGTAGTTGGTTTCTTGCAAAATCTCAAAATAGAATTTTTAATACGCTCATTAAAAAAATAATAAAAGAATATTATAAGCATACAATATATCGTGGATAATAAGAAATTAATTAATAACAATGCAACTTTAATCCATCAAAATTAACCTAGGACAATTTACTTACATTGTAATAAAATTTTAGAAGTTTGAAGTCAAATTAAAGAAAATAAATAATTACCATGATATAATAAATTTTGAAAAATTTTGCCATGACTGATTTGCTAAGTAGATTATTCAAATGTTACTGAAGGCTCCTTTCACAATGAATGGGGTTTTTAAATTTAGCGGTTAGGGGTGAAAGGGGTGATTTACTGTTATATGAGAAAACCAGCGACGTTAATGTCAACCTTAATGAATATTAAAAAAACATCTCTTTTTTTATTAGCAGTTCTGTTCGCGTTATTTCTAAATAGCTTTCAAAATGTATTTCTTGACGGCTCGATTAGATTAACCTGAATGGGAAGAAAAGCAGATAATCTTTTTTGGCGTCGTTTCCTTTTTTCATATAATAATAATAATAACACAAATATACTGACAATAGACAGACTCATGAAAAATAGGTGAAAAACAAAATTCAAACCAACATATTCGGGACCGCAGTTGCTCTAGTAATAGTATATCAAGTTTTTAGTCGAATACCGCTAGAAATGGGATTTCAATTCTTATCAAATATAAGTAAATCAGAGATGTTCTTATAATAAAAAGATTCATATAATATTATTGTATATAAAAAGTATTGTACTTACATAAATATAGAATGAAATATAACCCGGTAAGGGCAGACATTCGAATTCGCGACCTCTTGGAAGCCGTCCCGTCTCTCTACCAATTGAGCTACCGTATTGCTCGTATATCGTGCATACCGAATACGGTATGCACGATATATATATGATAATACGGAGCGATACGGCAGCTACGGTACATAAAATACGTATTAAATAAGTATGATAGCATAAAATCGAAGTCCACAGATTATATAGGAAACGTTGCCGTTGTTCCTTATATTAAAACATCTGCCCAGTTATTCTAAGAGACAAGAATTTTTCCGGATATTCCTAAAATGATTTCTCAGGATTTTCTGACTAAAAGTTACCTTTCTTGTAATTTGTTGCTCGATAACAATTATATATTAGTCCTATGTACAGGGTTATTTGTAATTACAAACAACAACAACAATTTGTAGTTGGCTACCTTTTGCATCAGGCAGCCTCTCTGCATCAATCTCAACAGCATTTGTTCTACGACTTCACAAATCTTGATAAACAACACAAAAAAACGAAACAAAATAAAATTTATAAAGATCTAGTTTAAAGGTGCTAAATATTTATGAACCTATTTTAACCAGAGGTTAACTCTAGAATATTTAAATCACAAACACAATTTATCTAAAGATTTACGTGTCTTTAGAAAATTAAGACCATAATTCTAGTGATTTTGTTGATTAATTACTAGTACATGATTACAAAAATCTTCTTAAAATAAGGTTGAGGTGAGATTATAATGTATCATGAATATTCTAAATATAATAAGGTCACGCGCCTTTGGGTCTAATTTTCCCATACTTATGCAGATAACATTAAAATTAAACGCGTGGGCGATAAATTATTATCACGGCGAGGACCCTCTTCCGAATTAAAACTCAGAAGAACCATAGAATAACTTATATTCTCACAGATATATAAAAAATAATACGTAAAAATTATTCTCTAGTTACATTTTATCTGAAGATTAAGACCGAATAACCACTATTCTCAGAAAATAATGTAGAATTTCTTTTAAATATTGTGCGATATTACTTTAAATCCATTATAAACTATCATTTTATACTGTGGTTAAACACTTTTATCTCCCATCATAAGGGTTCTATTACTACAAACACTCAATTCCCTGCTGGCTACTGATATGGCTAAAGCAATTTCGTCTACGACCGGCTATGAGACTCCGAGGATTCGCTTGTTTACCCACGAAAATAAGATTTACAATAGATTATTTATCTTAAATTAGATATATTTGAAATGTCCGGCAATAAATATGTTATAATATTTATAAAAATAAAAAGTTTAATTACTTAAACAGGTATTATCTATGTGAGAATAATATCTTTTATTATTTTATCTAATAATGAAAGTTATCTGAATACAATTTTTCAAAGACATAGTTAATATAATTTCTTCGAAAACCGTTTCAAGATACCTAATAAAGTCGACAATATTTAATATTTGTTTGTGGCAAAAACGTTGGATATATTGCCATCCGAAAATTGATAATTTAATATTAAAAAGTAAATCAATTTCGTTCTTTCAGATTTCACAACGTAAACTTTTTAATACAACAGGCGTTATTTATATCTTTTCAGCAGTTCTTTTTTACGACCAACATCCGATGCTAAGGTTTCCTTGAGGTTTACCAATAATGTGATTTGCAATACTAAAGTTGTTTTATGGATTTATTACGAAATTCATTTAATTACATTTTTTTTTCATTTAGATACTTATATTTGTGTATTATTTTTTGTTAATTAAAAAACAGCTAAGTGCGAGTTGGACCCGCGACCGGAGGGTTCATACCTTTACGTATAAAAACTGCAAAAGACTACATTTGTTTTATAAAATCAAATAAATAATCTGTGAAAAATTTAATTGTCTAGCTAAACGGTTCATGAGATACAGCCTGGAGACAAACCGACGATTAGTAATGTGGTTCCGGTTTTACGGTTTAGGTTCGGAAACCTAAAAATGGGTCTTGGGTTAAAATGTAGAGGGTAGGTTACTACTATTATTAGTAGGTTATAACTATTATATTCAAAAACTTTAAGAGACTATGTGCAGCAAAAATAGATAAAATTTACGATACACTAAAAGCACAGGTAGGTTATTCGTGTTAAGACACTAATCCGGGTTTAGTGTCGCAATGCACTAAGATTTTATTTCACCACAGACATAAAGTGGGGGTAAGTGGGGGTTAGAATTAGAGACGTTACTATAAAAATGAATTAATAATAAGATTGCTCGAATAATGGACCTTTTAAGACTAACTTTGAGACTTATATCGGGGACCGAAGAATAACTTAAATAATTTATAAACTTGCTAAAAGTTTTTTAAGTCAGATATAAACCCGACAAAGATAACGGTAATATATTCTTTTAAGTTATATTTTGCATATTATACAGGATAAACTTATTACTATGAAATGTCTATGAAGATTTTTATGTACTTAACTTATATTGAGCAATTCTGATATTTGGTTTTATCTTTATTATGGTAATACTAAATAAGGATTTATTTTTAATTCTGTGGACTTGATGGTTTTATTTATTGACATGTTAAAACTAAAATTAGATAATTTATTCTCTGAATTCTTGTTAGTAATTTATTTTTAAGACTTTATTCTTAAGATGATGATCCTATTCTCAATCGTAAATTTAAATGATTTATTCGGCGTCTTTCGCATTCCCCGCTAATGGTAAAATAAAATGGCTACCTATAATGTTGCCGTTTTACTCATTTCTATTTAAATTTCAAATTGCAAACACGTCTTGCTTTTAAGTCTCGAATTACGGGTCTATTTTGGTTTATTGTTCTTAAATAAAACAAACAGATCTCTAAGATGTTAGATATGTATATTTTTTTAGATGTTCTATAGGTATATTTTGTCTTTCCTTTGTGACATCACTATAAAAACAAAAACCGATCCAAATTCTAAATGCTTGTTTTTAAAACTTTAATAGGTATTTAATGATGGTTAAAATAACTTCAGCCACATACAAGTCAAAATTTTTATAGTGGTGACCAAAAAGAAAAAAGTCTTTAATATCTTTGCGTTCTTCCTATAATAAAGTTAAATAAAGTACGATACGGACAAATCTAGGTACACCAATTTTCGAGCGCGACACATTTTCTGTACAAGATCGCTTCATGGTACAAGTTATATTCCTTTCTACGTACATTCAAGTACAGAATCTAATACATATGCTAATTTATGATAGTACTCGGAATTATAGATGTCGCCTGGGCGCGAAACGACCCCTGTCGCCCCGCCCGTGTTTGGACGCCATCTTGTTATTTGAGTTTATTTGACATTTAAAATGCAACAAATTCGTTAATGTGTTTTTTTGGGCTTACCGTGCGATTTATTTCACGAAATTAACTTTGTTACTTATATTTTATTACATATCTTGATGCAATTTTTATTGATTACAATTGATAAGTGGTTATGAGTCTTTAATTTCCTTGTAACAAAGCGGTGACTAGATAATTATTATGATTTATATATAGCTCATAATTAAAATATGCTACATTAATGTATTGTGATACAAAATATAAATTAGTGGTGCATAAAATACTGTTATCGCTATAATTATCTCAAACCGTAAATTTCAACAAATGGCCGCGTTATCAATATACGAGTTTTCACCTATTTTAATAAAACTCGTTAACAGAGTAATTTTATACAGAAATAATATTATTTTTACTGAAGTATTATTTAACTTTATACAGCAATCACGTCTCATTTATTTTGTTCGCGCTGTAAGTTATATTAATGCCAGTTACGACTTTTACAACTCCACTACTAATTTTAAAATGTATTTTTGTTTGTAGAAGATATTTTATCATATAATGCTTAAAATATATATAAATAAATACCATGCTTTTTGCTAGTGTATCCAATGCTTATGATAAATATGTCTTGTAATTAAAGATTATCTTTTTACTATAGGTACAGCATTTTTTTATAAAAGCGGATATTGTTGGTAATGACGAAAGATGTAATTATTATAAAAATGTTAAAGACATTAATTAGCTTATTGGTTTAATGATAATGATATTCTAAGCACCTAATTAAATACATTCCTTCGTAAAAATTTTTAAATCTTAGCTTCACATCAAAATAACCTCAAGAAGACAATTCTAACAAATAATAAATGCTTACTCAAATCTATTTTAAACAATAATTCTAAAAGAATAAATAATAAACTTTTTATTTTAATGTAAAATTACCGTTGGGTGCACTTTACCGTCTTCAGACAACTACTGACAATAACTGAAAGTATCTTTTTTTCTTAAGTTCTATTTCTCCCGCTATCTTTACAATGGAGGTAAGTGCGATATGCAAATGCAATTTAAGCTAACAGCATTTTGGCGAGACTTATCTAAACTTGGCGCAGTATTCCGAGCGGGGAGATTACGAGGATTTGTTTTTTAAACTATTTTATGAATAGCTGCATTCATAAATTAAAAAAAAACAAGTACCTTTTTGACATTTGTCATTGACAATGGAGATAAAACCTTTTTACTCAATTTCACTTTTTGACATTCGACATTTTTAAACGGAAATAATAATTGCCATAAATAAGTTTTTAACGTTCTACGCTATTTCTAGGAAATTCCGTCCCATTTACCATTAGACTTGCAACCAAGTTTAACTAATATGCTTATGGCCTAACTGTTCTAGTTCAGCTATGCAGTGTGCAGTTCTGCAGTAAATTAAGCTCAAGCAATTGTCTCTGCGGACGGCGCTGCAAGTTGGAACGTAGAATGTTAGTTTCATAGTGTCATTAAGTTTCTCATGTAGCTTACATAAATTATGTGGATGTTATTGTTAGAGAATAGATACTTTTTTAACTATAGTTATAGTATAACCCGCTTTTATACTACTTCTTTTGTTACTAGGAACTAAGGCGGTTATATAAAGAATTCTATATATATATATAGCTAAACTGTACTTCAATTTGTGCCAATGCACACTGCGATGATATTCCAAAGTTCACAGGTCTTCAGGTTCAAATCTTGTTAATGATCTTTTTAAACTTTATCTAAATTTTAATTGGATAATACGTTTTTGATTAATACAGATGTTAAGAATTTATTCTTTAAACCATATTTATTTTAACATACCTACCATTATAGGTTTTATAAAACTTTTGATGGTGGACTAACGTCTATAATATTGGTAATATTTATTTAAAAGAACTATTTTAATTTTTAATCAATATATATTTTGTAAAAGCTTTTAGTTTTTTTCAGGGCTAGCAAAATTCAGCTACTAAATAACGGAATTGGCTTTAGAATTTAAAATGCTGGAACCATTTTTAGTTAAAATTATGATCGTATAGCGGCCAGTTAACCCTAAGGTCGGATCCGATAGCTTGGCAGAACGCCAGCGAACCACACTGATTTATGTAAAGAACAATATTGCACACAGGCTGTGTATATGTATTTATGCCTCCCTGCGGTCACTTATCTATGGTCATTTATGTATGGTAATTGGGTCTCTAATAAATATGTGATAATTCGATAGTAACCGTCTAATTAAAGGTCGTTTTGAATTATATTTATATACATAATTAACATCAGTTATACGAGTTGTTAACAACTTCATTATCTCAAATAATAATAACAGTTACGACTTTAGTGTTGATCCTATATTAAATATTTGATAACTACATATTATCGTAATTGGATTTTGTTTTAAATAACATTGAATTTAATTTAGGTAATTGTAAGGCTAGTTAATTTTCATGGCTAGGTCTTTCAAGCATAACATAGAAAAATCTTATAATATACGCCGGTTTTTCTGGCAGCTATATATTTGTTCCCATATAAACATAATGCAAAGTTACGAGATCCAATGATCTCTTAACTTTGCATTACGTAGAATGCAAAGTTAGGAGATAACTCTCCAATGCAATAGTATTAGTGGGAGAGTTATCATTCCCTAATCTATTATATTACAAATTTATAAAGAGGTATTGCTAAGAAAATGTAGATAGTATTATCTAGATTGTGTTAGTTATGATAGTGTAGGGCGTAAAGGAAGTTTATTGTCTATAAATATCGTACGTGCTACGATCCTTCAGTGAAAATGAGATATTGTATTCGTCCCTATATACCTATAGTCTATATGACAAAGTTATGAATTACTCGTGACCTAATAAATAGATTATTATTATAGTAGTTGCTTGAAAATATTTATAAACATGTATAATAAGTCAATTTATTAATTATCGTATTTGAACCCGTCCCATCTAAGGGATTAAATATAAAATCGATATCAAATCGTCTAGTCTAAGTCCTTATTATTTTGTTCCGAAAATTCGTAAAAAATACAACACGTACAACGGTCCCCCGACTAGTTTTACGATTAGTTTTATTCTTTTTAAAGGTATTTTTGTATCAGGGGTTTTTTAATTTTTAATTATTATTTTATTTATTTTAAGTTTTATTAAAAATATTTACTAAATTTAAATGAACAGGTAAGCTCTGAAGCATGAAGTTAACTCATTAGATAGTTGTAATATTAAGAGGAAAGTTTCGTTAACAACATTACCAACATGTTGTTTTGGGGACAGAATAATAAACCAATGTTGTAGTGTTGTTGTCGTTTTGCGTTGAAAAATATATTTTGTTTATTTTATTTTGTGTCTACATACGTGACATAAATACTGAGACAATTAAAAAACAATACTATATCGAATTTGGAATCTGTCATTCTCACGTGAGTATTCATTGTTGTTGTGTTTTCTCATATTCGTTTGTTTCGCGCCAATCGGTGATAGATCGCCGTTATTGTAGTTTTATAAAATGGAGTATATGAATAATACGGAATTGTTGTACATTACATAAAAGTACTATGGAGTCAAATATACTTTAGAAAACTTTCTATCCGCTATTCGTAGCGTCCATTAGTCGATGGGTTCTGTACCTGGTTATTGATAGGAACAATGAACCCTTCTGTCATTTAGATAGAACCGTTCATGTAGATTTCTACGAAAAAGACGGTGAAAGAAAAAAAATGGAAGAAATCCGAAAGCAAAAGATTTTATATCATAAAATGCGTATAATACCTAAAACCATGTGGTTAATTTTAAAAGAACACTTATGACTGGCAGCCTATAACAGACGCTCTAATCATAATTTATGTGATGATTAAAATAATAAAAGAGTGATGAAAACCAACCGAATTCTTGAGCGGTATACAAAGGTCACTGTAAAACTCAATTTACTGACAAGTTTTACTATTAAGCTATGTCTTAAGAAGCAAAATGAGAGAGTTTATGCTCAAAGCTCTATGAAGTTTCCAAATGACGTGGATATTATCCTAGTTCATTAATGGCGGGATGTTAGCTATCCAGAAGTGACAGTCATATATTTGTCAAAAAATTGTCACAACACTTTTCTTATTATTAATGTTTCATAATAGTTGTTTAAGTAAGACTTCACATTAGGTTAAGAAATATTAAAAAAAAGATTACATATCCTGATGAAATGTGTGTTTTTTAAAAAGAGTTGAAAATGTGTTATATAATGTGTTATTTCAAATGAAATGAGAGATTTGAAATATGTTATGAGAAAACTTTAAAATTAGAAAAACTTTGCAAACAAATCACAAATATTAATATGTTTTGGTTCAATGAGCCATATTGGAAGTTACTTTTATCTAAAATGGTATTTCTTTTTTAAGTTTAATTTATTTTCGATAAAAAGTTACGAAGCTATTTGTATATCTAAATATATATTCATGGTAATGCTAAATATAAAGTAAGTATTTAAACAAAATGGTATTATAATTCATCATAAAAATATATTTAGCTTTATATTTAAGAATATAATTATACAGAATGTAAACTACAAGGTACTGAAAATTTAATTATTCAGAGTACAACATAAAATTAAATGTTAGAATGAATGGTTATAACCCCAAGTGATCTACCTTAACAAATGTTATTTAATGAAACAGTTAATTAAAGGAATATTTAACATAATGTATTTTCTGTATTCTGTTAATGTTGGTTAGCTATAAAATATATCGTAAATAATATTACTTAGAAACATATTTCCAAAGTATAAAAGAATTTGAAAATGGCTCTGTGATAGAAAATTCGAGAAGTGTTTCCGTGATATGGTCATGTAATAAATGGATGAAAAGGATATAACGAGAAGAGACTTAAAATAAAATGGCGACCAAACATGACGTGATGAAGTGTCAGAATTATATGTCAAAGAAGACGGTCGTCTCTGAGGTGACGTATAATAGAAGAGTGGAGGAATTGACATATTCTACCAACCTCAAAATTTTGACAATTGATGGGTGAATGATGATTTACAAATGTCAATTAGAATATTTACCTTTCTTTTAATATTAATTCTCATCTATTTACAAGGCTCTTTGCGGATTTTAAATATTATCCTTACGCGTAATATACTATTTATATACTTTGTTTGTACATTAAAATAGTAATACATACATTATTTAAAAACTTAAATAAGCTTCACATGTTTATGCACATTAAATCTTAGAAACATTTATTATTTACTGCAATGTTAGAAACATTGGTTAGGATTTTCGATCATATAAGGATTTTGATCATATATGGAATGCTTAATTCACTGAGATGGGTAGTGATACGGTAGCTCAATTGGTAGAGCGACGGGACGGTTTCCAAAATGTCGCGGGTTGGAATCCCTGCTTGTATCGGTTTATATTTCTACATAACAAAAAACAGGGTTTGGTAAATTTTACATACAGTTTACAAGAATATATTTTTATTTGCTTGTCTGTTTGTCCCCACGTCCGCGATAAATTCAAATATTTTTTAACCGATTTTAATGAATCTTGGCACAATCCTGCATTTGACCATTAAAATCGTTTTAAGTTATTTTTATTTTGAAAAATATCGAAACTATTCAGATTTTCTTTCAAAACCCAAATATGAGTTTACGAGAGGCGATCATAATTAATCAATCGTTATAATAATTATATTCATAAAACATCACTTTGCATTTTGCCATTAATTTTAAATTACTGAATAAAGACAATCAGTATAGAAATATAAATATATTTTATATATTTATGCAGTTAAGTATGAAAGTATTATGGTAGACGAAGTTAGTTTACGAATCCCAGGTAAAGTCATAAGTTCTGAAATAAATATACCAATTTGTAACGCCCTCCTGAATCCCGGCGGAATCCCGGGACAGTTAGTGTACCATAAAACTTGTATGCAAAAACCTTGGAGACATATTGGGTACAAATAATATATGGTAAAAGTTGAAGTTACGTTTGATGTCAGCATATTGAAATGTAACATTTGGGACCGAATGTTTCAGGACCTGAGGGAAAACATGTTGATCTGAATGAGAAGCTGCACGAAAACATGTAACTCAGGTAAGATCTTGTTTAATTTATAAGTTTTTCTTACTTATATAAATTGTATAACCCCTTTTATATTGTATTATATATACTTCTTATTCTTGCTATGTTATATCTGCATTTGAGAATTCATATTGTAAGATTTAGTTTAATTTTATTTAACATATTGCACAGTTAAACAAATTATTTTTCTGTTGTTCTAAAAAAAATATTTATATTTAATTCAAATTTGTAAACCATCATTGCTTTTTGAAATCATAAAAAATGTACGTTCTATTTAAGGAAAGTGTAAATTTCTTTATATTTTTCATTGTAGCTATAAATATTTTTTATTAAATAGTAAGGATCAACTTAAAGCGCTTCAGACTGCTGAACGACTCTAAAGCTGCTGAGAGCGTCAAGTTTTCTCAGAGTCGCGGCTCTTATAAGATTAACGATGTTAAAAGGACAAAACCAGGGGAGGCTGGGGGTGTTAGGATATCAGTTCAATCCCCCAGTACAATACTGTATCCCGCTTCTATCCGCCTAATTGCACGAGGATTTACACACCTATACAGGTTGTTAAATTTATTAATGATGTACTATTAAACCTCCATACCCGCAGAGGCAACCTGGTTACTATACAATTTCATTCCCATTTAGAATGAATACAGCTAAGTAAATGTGAGATTATTAGCGTAATTTTGTATAATAAATTGTATTAAGTACTGAATTCATTTAATTGTATCATTATAACATACGAGAGAATAAACTAATTATTATATTATATGTTTAAATTTTTTTTATATTTTTTTTGATATTTTTTTTTGAAATATCAGTAAACATGGATATTCTGTTAAGACTATTCCAATATTAAATGAATATATAATGAAAAATAAACTAGTCTGGGCAGAGATTCGAACGACCTCTGAGAAATCGACACGATATTTTCTCACTATCGTGTTTCGAATTTCTAAAATAATATCGGCTTATTTTTCGTTCTATATATATTCCATATATTATTGTATATTTTATTGTTTATTTATGAATACAGATCGAAATAAGCAAAACATAAACATTTTATAGATATTTTCAAACAGATAAATTATGGTATTGTTCAGTAATCTCTGTTTTTCGTGAAATCATTCAGTGTAAAAGATCTAACAAGACCGCCCGTCACTCGGCATTAGATGAAGGCGACTAAATCTCAATCGCTGTTACGTCAATCCGAGGAAATTGATGAGTCAGTATATAAAACCCTCGGGAGAACAAAGATTCCTCGCCTCCAGTGATCTTCCCCATGCAATTAACTGAACCTTTTTGTTAGAAGCTTTCTACATTATACACAATACCACCAATGATTTGCCAAAATGTGACCAAGTATTTTTTATGTTCAGTCTCGCTATTTGTCTGATTTGGGTTTGTCATGTTGTCGGTAGAACGCCGTCAAATTTAATTCTGGAAGTTGAGATTATTTGGCACTTTTCATTTAGTGCTAATTGATTAAAGTTTCACTTGAATATAAATTTAATAAGGGATAATCTTATTTAGGGGGTGGGAGAGATGGATTAAGGGAGTTACGAGATTTTCGTTATTTATATGAAATGTCGCTTCCATTATGTTAATTCGGCAACGTTGTAACGAATTTATTTCTTAGTTAAATTTAGTTATATTCAGTTCGAACGAGTTTTAAGTTTGATATTTAATATTTAACTGGAGTTTAATTTTATATTTTTTTATAAAAAATATCAGACATTTCATTTAATAATGATATTTTACTAAATTATCTTATTTCAATTATAAGAATATCATATGATGGTGGAGGTGCTTTTTTTTACAAAAAAAAAAAATAAATAAAAAAGGAAAGTAGATTGATTAGCTTCTTTTTTTGGTAAGCACTAAATGACACAAAAAAAATGGGACTTTAACCATATATTTTTTTTTCCATAACTTCACTTATTCAAGAGCTCTCTCAAAGACGGTTTTCCAACTTTTTACATTTTTTTATTTTACTTTGATCATAATTATTGAAGGTTTTGCGATCTGGCAAAGTCTATATTATAAGAATGAGATAGAAATCGGTTTGATTATTCAGTCGCCATCTCTCAAGGAGACATTTTTACTCTTTTTCTTTTAATACTTTACGTAATAAACAATTAGGTACTATTATTTTATGTATATAATACAAATTTATATATAAATGATCTTAACATAAAATTGTACTTAAAACCTCTGAATAAAAATTAATTCTATTTTACGATATCACTCCAGTTTAATTTTATGGTAACGTTATACAATAGGGAACATTCATGTAATTTTTTTTTGACGTAAATTAATCATTTACCTCTATATATCGTAGAAAAAAATATAAATAGGCTTGAAAAGTTTCTAGTTTTTCTTCAAATTAAAAATTAAAACTTGTAATAAATTTGAGCCGTTCAAACGCCGTCATTTTGCGCGCGCTTTGCGTGACGTCAAATGACACATCCAGTGAATGTTTACTATGCACTTTTTAGTTACTTCATACATATTTTAAGTTTTAATTGCTTTACAAGTCATGGAAGAAGATAAAAGTCATCTTACAAATATTGTATAGTACCGGAGTGCAAAAATAGTATAAGAAAAACACCCGACAAAGTGTTTTTTGTATTCTAAGAGATGCGAAAATACAATAACAATGGTGTATGGTAATTAAAAGGGATAATATATGTCCTAAATCGTGTTTATATTTATTTATTTTTTTTTTTATTTATTTATTTATTTCATGTACCAGAAATTTCATAAACAACAAAGAAAAATTGACATAAAAGTACACATAGGATTAGCTTATCCCTATAAAGAGATCTCTTCCAGCTACCCATGAGAGTTGGAAAAGAATATTTGTGAGGGCAGAAATAGGTACACATAAATTTTAACAATATATACAATACATACACTTACTCATAAATAAACATTCAGTAAAATATATAATGACAAATATAATAACTATTATACATATATAATTAAAGAATATAGATCGCTTACATAAACTTACATAAACATAAAACTTAAGACAGTGACAGATAGTGTTGCTTTAATTTTTTTTTGAAAGAAAGGACAGATCGGCTACTTGTAATTTCGTTAGGAAGTGAATTCCATAACCTCGCAGCATTTACAGTAAAGGATTTGGAGAAAAAAGTAGTATTATAAGAGGGGATATCAAAAGTTTTTACTTTAATGCAGGAGCGTTTGGGACGACTATTAGGCAAGGATAGATGGAAACGTTCGTATAAATAAGGAGGTGAGGATTTTTTAAGAACGTTGTATAGCGTGGTCAATATATGCATATTCCGGCGAAGGCGGATGGGGAGCCACTTCAGTTGACGCCGAAAATCTGAAACGTGGTCAAATTTTCGTAAACCGAAGACAAATCGAATGCATAAGTTTTGAAGGCGGTCTAATTTATTGAGTAGCTCTTCAGAAGCATCCAGATAGCAAACGTCACCGTAGTCGAGGAGGGGTAACAAGAGGGATTGTGCTAGCAAGATTCTAGTCCGCAGAGGCAAGAAATTCTGCAAACGCCTGAGAGAGTGGAATGACATATGAACTCGCTTACCAGTTTCATTGACTTGCGCTGACCAACATAAATGTTTATCGAAAGTCAATCCCAGATTTTTAACCTCTTCAGAAAAAGTAATGACAGTGTCATGGTATATTACACTAGCAAGTTGGTTGAGGTGCAATTTATTAAGAAAAAATCTACTGCCGATTATAATTGCTTGTGATTTTTTCGGATTCACCTGGAGTCCAAAAGACTCTGCCCATTCTCTAATATTGCTCAAATCATTATTTATTATTCCGATACTGTGGTTAATGTCATTAACAGAGCAATGCCTATATAGTTGTAAATCGTCTGCATAAAGATGGTAGGGAGAAGATAATATTTTAGATAATTCATTTATAAAAATGGAAAAAAGTAAAGGGGATAAAATGCCGCCCTGAGGAACACCGGCAGATAGATCAACCCACTGAGAGGAGGAACCATCACAGCAGGTAATCTGTCGGCGACCGTAAAGGTAAGTGTGAAACCAGTTAACCACGGGTGGAGATATGTTAAGGCAGCGCAAAACACCTAGTAGTATGTCGTAATCTACAGTATTAAAAGCATTGCTGAAGTCAAGAAGGACGAGGATAGTTAGGTTTTTGTTATCCATAGCGAGCCGTATGTCATCGGTAACCTTAAGTAAAGCTGTTACCTTAAGTATATTGTTGTGAAGATCAATTTAACGTAAGTTTATTTTATTTATAATAAGTTTAATCTAATAGTTTAAATTTATACTTACGAATTGAACATTAGAAAATTTGAGTTTAAAGTTAACCTAACCTAGCTTACAAAAGTTCAGTATAACTTTCTATAAAAACCGTAATCTTTTTTTGTTTTACGCAATTTTTATGGTCTGTCGATTTATTTCAGGTTAAGGAAGTTACAGCAAATTGTATTGAATATAATATGTGTAACGAAACAACAAGGAGAAAGATGTAATCTAAGTTTGAAGAAAGGAGTTGTTCCTTATATATTTTTGTGGCAAAAACACCAGCTGATAGAATGAGAATGTGCATAGTCAAAAGGCAAAGATTGACATCAGTTAATGAAGCCTTTTAAGAGTTAGCTATCAAAAGTAGTGTTTAAAAAAATTGGTGACCTTTACGAAGAAGTGATATACGTAGTAAGTCCTAGTACTGCCCATACAAATGTATGTGATATTAATCAGCCAAGACTCAGTACTTCTCCTATTGAATGTGATGATCATAAGGCAGAGCCTTGCTTTTCGCATATTAAAGATAAATTACCAAGTGACTAAGCTGTGCAAGTTAATATTAAACCGAAGTATGGGAGTAAAGGTGTCAATGTAAATATACCTGCTGAAAAACAAAATGTAGCATTGTCACCATTTCCTCATTTAACACACAACATTGTTACACAACAGTTTTAAAAGTAAAACTATCTGTTTTAAAAAGAAAATTGTTTACTGAAAACACAGCTGATAATACTTCTATAGCATCTTATATCTTCTATATCTGCTGATTATCAACCAAGTTATTTATCTGAGTCAAGTGAAGTGAAAAATGATTCAGAGGCAGAAACATTTTAAAAATGTATTGTGTAGTAGCATGCTAACTGCTATTGAAAAAGAGTTTGTAGGTATTTGTTTTGTTAGAGCTGTTTTAGTATTTAGAAAATGTTTTTAAGATTACCTAAACAATTGTATCATTTAATAAAACCTTTAAGCACGAAAATATAGGTTTAAATTATTTATTTTTCTCAGTCACACTGATACTACAGTATGAACTTAAACGCCGATATATTGAATGGTGTATCAAATGACGTCACATTTCCTTTCGACCAATGGTGGCGCGTTTTGGAATTTTGAATTTCGCTCCCTAAATTTAAACTTTTCATAAATTATTTGATGGCCTTAAATGATTAGTAAATTAAAAAAAAATGATTTTATTATAATAAGATGATAAAAAGTAATCGAAAAAAAAATATTTGAGACCATTTAAATTTTTTTGCATGTTCCCTATTATATCTACTCAGCAGATGAACATTTTATAATTATAAATAGCAGTAGCAATTATGAGATATCTCTAATTTGATCTTCTTAAGATGAGCAGTGCTAGTTAAGTACTGTCATTAAGTAAAATTCAAATTATTTATATGTACATTCAAAAAGATTTTGAATAGGAATATAAGTAAATAAATAATATAATACTTTTCTTTTTTGAAATTTCAGATCCTGTTACGACGAATAGAGAAGAGCAACAAAAAGAAAATACATCAATCAATCAATCAAGTAAAACTGAAGTCATCAAGAAAGAAGAAAGAATATTAGATTGACAGCCATTCTGACTGTTAGTTGATGACGGATTCAATGATTTTATTTCTATATTTTGCGAAATTTTGTTTTTCAATGATTATATCTGCAGTAGATGACCGAGCACTGATTTTTTGTTGCTAAACCGATCGATGATAATGCTATCAAATAAGAAAAATAACAACAATCGGTTCAGTAGTTCAGGAGAAGAAGCATCAGGAGGATTGTATTGAAACCAACTATCGCTCGTCGCTTCCTTCAAAAAACGAACGAACGAAACGAACGAAAAAGAACGAACTTTATTGGCACATTCGTGATCTACCCTGTAGATCCGGGCTTTTGTAGTATAATTCCCCATCAGAAGCTCGTCTCTACAGGTATCTCACGGCTGGAAGACCTCGCTACTTTGTTCTTCTTCATTTATCAAGATTCAAGATCCAAGAGCTGGACTTTAGACTTTATTTATCAAGCTATCACAATTCAATATTCGTTCTTCATTTATTTAGCTTTACAAATATTCGAGATCGCTTCGAATATTCGATCGATGACGATGTGCTTCTTAATTTATCAATATTTATAAAGATTCAGGAGCACAATATTCAATATTGAATTATATTAAACTCTTAAGTCCTTTTCTTAATTTATCAGTTCATTATGATTCGGGAGTTCAATATTAAGTATTATAAAATAAATACTTAATATTTTTTTCGTTTATCAAACTATCTAAACTAAAGTGCTCAATAAAATGCAATTCTTCTTCATTTTGAATGAAAAATTGTTTTATTTTAATATATTGTACTCTTAAAAGTCTTAGAAAATTCATAGATATGTATAACAAAAAAAATTTTTAGATCTTCAAGGTTCTAAATTTAGTGACGAAACACTTAATATTAAAAAGCACTGTATTTTTTTTTATTTAATAATCCAGATATTTTAAATTAATTTAAGTGTTTAGTTAAACTTTATAAGTAACTAATTATAATGTAACTATTTGTTATTGTTATAGTATTTTTTAAATATATTAGATAAAATATTTTTTTATTTTATATCGTAATATAAATAAGATAAGGAATATATTTATATTTTTGTTTTGTTTGTTGTTTTGGTGAATTGATATTTAATGTTACTAGCTAAAAATTAATATTTACAAATTTGTCTACTAAGTTAATAATTAAAAAATCACGTTGTTGTAACTTTTTTAAATCTTGATAAATAAATATAAATATCTAAAATAAAAACTCAATAACAATAATAAGAAAAAACTGAATAATAATAATAAGAGTAAATAAATAATGTGTTGTATTTTATTTAAACCCTTGGCTTCAATAAAAATTCTAAGAATACCAAACATAACCAAGTAATCAAATTATAATAAATGTACTAGCTCTATTCTGACTAAATTATTTTAGGAAGATATTATTTAGAGCAATTTGTTATTACAATATTATCATCAAATCTTTTAAGAATACTTTACGTGACACCAAAAATTACGTACAGTATTTTTAAAATAAAAAATAAATTAAAATCAAAATAAAATAAATTTTAATCGTTTAAATATATGACATTTATTTGGAAATAAAAAAAATGTTAGGTTTCACCTATCATAAATTGCTCTAAATGATATTATAATTATTGCTAGTATTGCTAGTAAGACTTTTATTGTGTAATACTACTATTAGACTACTACTACTAGAATCATTTAGTTTATTCGTGTATGAATGAAGTCAGTTAAATATGCTTAATGTATAATTATAATTAATGACAGATCTATTATAGTATATTATCGATGTATTATATATTATTATCGTATGATACAGATATATTATCGATATATTAGAGCTAATTATAGAAGTCTTATAATTAATTACTGATGTATTGTTGTTAATTATGTACTTAATTAAATAAATAGTATTTACTTGATCTAAATATTATTGGCAATGTAATGTGGCAAGTTTAATAAGTTAATATTATTATTGGGAATACAATACTACAAATTTTTATATTTTTATATAGCAAAAAATGTTACAATATCGTAACATAATTATTGTAATTATATTACGATATTGTAACATTTGTTGCTATATAAAAATATAAAAACATTGTACACTTGTTATTTTGTATATTATTAAATAAATTTTGGATATTAAGAGTACACATGGATATTAGTTATTTATGTTTATTCTTATCTTTAAAAAGATTTTGGATATATCTGTAGATAAGAATTTTAAGGAAATGCATATTTTGTTTCATGATTTATTGACAGTAGATATAATTTACTTTTACATAAATGTGTATTAATTGTGTTATATTATATATTTTATAGATTTCTATATAAGTACTGACCTATTGTTATGCCATGATATTTTTAATTTAAAAAGCTAGTCTGGAATGTTTTTACCTTTGTTCATTTCAGTAGAAAATATTAATACATTAGGTACCTAAAGACTTTAAAGCTATTTTTATAACATAAGTAAGGGAATTACGTAAATATTAATTTTTTTTTGAAACCTATTCAATTATTTATGAAACGGATTTTTATTCATAATGTATGAATATCGTGAAATGTTTTATATGTATTTTAAATTAACCATTTATATTCAGAACATAATTAATACAAGGTGTATTCAATAAGGATTAGCTAATTGGATATTTTTTAACACTGCAGTGCAAAATTTTGTTAATGCATATAGCTAACTGAATGTTTATCATTTAAAATATATATTTTTTAATAAAACTAGACCTGCAATTTGAATTTGTTTAATGAAAATCTGTAAGTGTGATATATGGTTAGAATGGTTATTAAGTAATCTGTTTAAAAAGTATCTAAATGGACGCTTAAGTAAAAACAAGAGAGGTATAAAATATTGTATCCTTATTAAAAACTTTAAATATACTTTTGACAGTGAGCGATGTCTGTCTATGTGGTAATTTAAATTGTATCACTTAAAATAAGTCATATAGAATACAAAAAAAGGGAAGTAGGAATTGTTTTACTACGAATTTAAGGCGTGCGAAGCCGCGAGTAAAAGCTAGTTTATGTTATAAATTTATTCTATAGGTGAAATAGTTGGGAATAATTATCCATACATATTGTATTAAATAGATCTATAAGGTATTCATTTTTATATCTTCTTTATTGGTTTTAAACAGCCAGTGATAATAAAATTTTTTTATTAATGTTAATTATATAGGTATCTTCTGATTTTCTGAAAATACTTTAGTTTGCAGAAATAACCATATACGTATCTTATATTAAGCTAATATAACATTGTATATGGGTATTATATTTGTATATAGGTTTAATAACTTGTATATAGCATTGAAACTTGTATATCTGTGTTGTGTCTGTTTGTATTAAAAGTATAATAACTCCGTAACTATTTTCATTTTCTCTAATGGCTGTTAAACATAAATATGCATAAATTACAGTTGCTCACAGTTATTGTACCTATGTACGTTTCAGCATCAGTATTATGTACTGGTTATTTTTATAAATAATAGTCCTATTATAAAAAAAATAAAATGGGTTATTAATAGGATATTCTTTTTACTTTAACTATCTCCATTCTTACTAAATGTAAATAATAATATACAGATACAGTTTCAAAATAATCTTCATTATATATAATATTCATTATATTCCTTTCTTACAATTTTGAATAACATCTACCTAGGTATATTTTCTTAAAGACAAGATTTTATAAAATATGTTACATCACACTTTAAGACGATATCTGGTTACTATTGACTGCACAGTGCATACATTTTATAATAATTAAGAGATATTAAAATAATATTATTATTATTCATCGATGAAGTAGTATTAGCTAAAAAGATAAAAAGCGTAGTAAAGTAAAACCAATAATGCTACTGGATACTAGATGGCAGTGTTGTCAAGTATTGCAGGTATACAAATGAAATAAGAATTAAAACCAGATGACGCTGTGCTTGGAAATGTTTTATTGTAACATTAATATTATGAGTGCAATATTATTATAAACGTAATAAAAAAATATATATTTTTTTTTAATATTTTTGGTAATTATTTCTAAAAAATAAAACATTTTAAAAATACTAAAAGTATTTAATTATAAATAGCGTAAAAACCTAAAAACCTTTTATTGCTTTTGAACTATCAATTCTGTAATTTTTTCTACCTATAGATACTTACTACTTGAATTACTATCAATGTCTAACCTAATTTAAATATTCTAAGTACTTAAAATAAATACACATATAAGTACCTCATAGATACAGCATCTTTGTCAATATATTAGGCATATTGCCTATTGTATAACTGATATTGTCTATTGTTCCAATCAATAACCCACCAGACAACATGCAACCAGCCTACAAGAACCAGCTTTCAAAAACATCACAAATAAAACAATACAAAATATCATGCAATATTTCAACAATAGTCCATCTTATATTGGTCCAAGAAGTCTTGCTAGGACCTATATTTTAGCTACCTTATCAAATATTGATTAATAGGTTTGGAAGTATTTTTAATAGCTGCTTAAAAGTGTCGTTGGTAAGATATTTTTGATTGCTATAATGAGTTGATTGTTGATACACTTTTCTTGACAGATTGATTTATTATTTAATCTGTGCCTACTCATACAAACTTTAGTCTTTTTATTAATATTAAATAATTGTTTACTACAAAGCCTTGGTAGTATATAAGTTGATAGATTTAAAGCAAATAATTAAAATTACGTATCACCATCCACCTGCCCTTATCCCAATTATTAGGGCTTGGCCCAGGTTGGCCCAATATGCCAACTACTTCCACGTTTTTTCTATTATATATCATCTTAGAGAAACTTACTTTTTCGCCATATCATTTTTCGTGAACTTCACTTAGTTTTCGTCTGTCTCCCTCTTCTCTTATAACTATCACCAGACTATACTATCAAATACGTTATATTTGAAGATAATAAAATAAAAGCAATCAACATCTTGAAAATTTTATACAAGTGATAGTTCTATTAAAAATTTGATTTTTTTTTACTTCTCTTAAATACTATTGGTAGTTCCTGATATATAAAAAGATTTTTTTTAAATCAATAATAAGCGAACCAACATCTAGAACGCAGCATCCCAAAACAAACAAGACAATTTTCTTATCTTATTTCATTAACAAAAGGGTGTCAGACAAATACTTTTCGATACGGCTGAAAATTTGCAATACTTAAATTGGTCTGATTGATGTTGTTCATTTATCACTCCCCTCGTTTGCGCCTTCATATAAAACTTTTAAAATGGGTCACCCGGTCTTCCTCGATTGCTCCGAGCACTTCATACTTTCGTAATTAATATTTGAAAATCGATATCTTCTGGTTTCAACTTCAAATAAAAATTTGTTCATTGGACTAACTTACTCTGCGTAAATTATCAATCTTTCCCAATCTGTTTAAAAATTATGACGTGATTATTGCTATAGAGAATTCTGAATTCTGCTATTAAAATAATAACGTAAGCATTCTATATAATATAAGCATATAAATAAGTGAGTATGTGTGACCAGTATAGTCAAAATATTGACGAAGGACGAGTCAGTCAGTGATGTTATCAGATGATGGGTCAAGCGTAAACTTGGAGCTGATGTTACTGATAAATCAATCAAATCATACTTCGAATATTCAATATTTATTGACTGACTCATAATTACTTACCTACAATTATTTATTTATTATCATTAATAAGAAATATCCTTACTTTATAAAGATATATGTATTTTATGTAAATGACTAAGTAAATGTTTTATCTCAAATAAGTTAATGCCATATGATCATTTAGAGTATATTTTTCTATATATTTTTTTTTGTGGTTTAGAGTTATACGTAAGGCCTGTTCAAGTAATTCCGGAACTTATTTCTTCTACAAATATAGTTAGCAAAAAGAGTAATAGAATGGGACATAGAATGAATGCGTATCCAGCCATGTGCCCTACTAACTGCCACTGATATCATTAATTTTGATTTTTTACTTAAATGTGTCTTTACAAACCTGTGCAAGATGACATGTACCGCGTGTTCAAGTACCGTCCGCAAATTATTAAAATATACATATGATCGAAAAAATATTTTTTTTTTTATGTCGAAGCCAAACTTTTAATTAAGTTGAACAAATATAGAAAAGATAGTTTTCTTTTTTTTTCTAGAGATTAAATTGTTGGTTCGTGAATACTCAAAAGGACATTGATACCCTATTTTCCCTATAGTTCTATAATTGGATTATTCATACTAAGAAACATGAAGTCATGTTATATTTAATGTTATATCGAAGGATGACTTCATCTTACATGTTCTTGTGAAACTGATTAATTGAATTATAACTGATTTTGAAAACAAAATAAATTGTAACTATCTTGTTATTTATTGTGTCTGTATGTCTTGTAAGGTTTCCAAAACTGGGTCACAGCACAACTAATGTTGAAGACGAAACTCACAGACTACATTCTAACTAATTACATATATATGTAACTGTATAAAGAACTAAAGATTAAAACATTGTTAAAATTTCACACATAAATTTAAGATTTGTATACAAAATATGTATTATTTTAAACAGATATGTTATTATATTGTATTAGATTATATGAGAAATATTATCTTCAACTAATAAAAATATAGTACGAAATGATAAATTCTTAATAGTATAAAAGTTTCCTAATTTGGTGAAATGAAGTTGGTGATACATATATATATATATTTAAGTACATTGTTTGTAACGTATTACACAATATGACAAACGGACATTCTGTTCTGTTATCCGTACGCACGTATAATTATCCGAGCAAGTTCCTGTAATGTCGCGTCTGTATCGAAAAACTTTTAATTTAGCCAAGTCTCCATTGTGAGAGTTTAAAAAGCTTTAACTATTGTATGCAACAAGGAGTTGCTTGACAGTTATTAATGGATTTTCTACTATTTTTCTCGAAGGATCGGTTAGGTATCTACCGGGCTTTATACGTTCTTACACTGAGAGTAGTATTTAAAGAATTTTATAGAAAACAAAACATTATAATCATAATTCATTTAAAGGCAAATTAATATTGGTAGAGTGGTTAGCGCAGATGTATAACGTATAGCGGTTCAATGGGGCTCGGGTTCGATTCCCGACAGGGACAGGCATGTATTTGATGAGCATAGATGGCTGCATTTCTGGGTTTGGTCATTTATTATACATATTCTTAGTATTTATTTTGTGTATTTCTATGTATTTGTATCGTTGTCTAACACTCCTAACAAAAACAAATAATTTACTTACTCAGGGGTTAGATTAATGCGTTATTTGTACTATAATATTATTATAATTATAAATTTTAGTTATTTATTGAAACATGATCTATGTTACACATTAAGAAATAAATAGTATATGAAATAATTGTATATATAAGGTCGGCATCTATAAAGCACTCAATTATTTTTCGAATTTCGATAATTGTCTACGATTTCAACGAAGCGGAATTTTCTAAATCTTCAGAGCGCTTTCGTGAGACCATTTGTCATTGTAGAGCTTGGTCGGAGCTTTTTGCGACTCGCTTTACTGCAGTTGAATCTCTATCTTTTGCATTTCGACAATACTATGTAATCTCTGTAAAATATTCGATGGATGATTATATAGTAAATTATAACATTATTTTGTATAATAACACATTATATAATTATACATTGATCTAACTAGGTAAGCAAATTATTTGTCTGTGTTAAAGGTGTTAGACAACGATACAAATACACAGAAATGCACATTATAAATACTAAGAATATATATAATAAATGACCAAACCCAGAAATACACACATGCATGCCTGTCCCTGTCGAGAATCGAACCCGAGCCTCATTGCGCCGCAATACGTTAGGCGTCTGCGCTAACCACTCGATCAACGGGCGGTATTTTTTTATTCAGTGATATTTAAATAATAAAATAAACACCAAAACCCAGTATTTTAATAATGGTACCATTGTTACAGACAAACGCTACTGTGCTGCTGAGTGCCCCCGGGACCGATCCATCAAATACCAGGTCTGAATCAAGTTCCGAAAGATCCCGAACTTCGTTATTTGGAAAGCAATTGTTTCGTAATACGATCTTCAAAACCGTCAAAATATTTACGCTGGTTCATCGCAATTTTCCGCGTAATCTATCAATGTGTGTGTCAGTGAGTAGAAAGTGAGATCTTTGTAGTAGATGCGTGAAATTGAAGTTGATACAAGTATAATACAACAGTCAACATGAGATTGATTGGGCAAAAAGTGATGTTATCATGATATGCGTTAATTGCACGCGGGTTTAGAAACATATTAGTGCAGGATTAATATCGATAATTACGAAATACATCACTATATCATATTGATAGTTTACTTTCATGAAAGCTCCTTTTATTTTTGATATTGTATTACGTAACTAATAATAATGGTTTTTTTTCTGATTTTATTTATTTTAAAGATTACCTACTTCAGACCTACACATTGAACTAGGAAAACGCAGAGTTATCCTCATATTTTCCCAGATATTTTATAGCTTTTAAGAATTGTAGTGTAATGTTGTAGGCATAGTTTATTACCTTAGTTCATTGGTTATTAAATTCATAAATATTCTTAGAAATCTGTTTATTAGTTCTAAATCGAACAAATAAAACATTTGAACTCTATCATATGAATTAAGATAAATTAATTTAAAAAAAAATAAGATCAACATGGCGTCTACTCCTACCTACATGGTCGGCAACACTCTTGTAAATCCTAGGATGCTGCAAGAGTTCATGGACGGCGGTGATCACAAGTCAGCTGTAACCCGCCAGCTGGTTTACTCTCTCTTCCATAAAAAAAAAATAATAAAAAAAAAAAAAACCTATCTATAGTCTAACAAATTGGTAGATTGATTGGTACAAAAACTGTACGTATTGGTATACATAATATACCCCTAAAATACGTAGATACATAGCATGATATAGATATAGAAAAACGAAAAATAATGCCAGCACTCCTTATTCCCAGAGGGATTATTCGCGGGATGGAGTGTAAAGAGTGACTGAGGGTGCAAGATAAAAGCAATATTTATTTGGAGCGAAAAACGTTTTACCTCACAGTACATGAGATAAATTATGCATTGAAATGTAAATTCTCATCTCGTTAGAGATAAGTGAGAGAATCGGTAATACGTAGACTGTCTTTTGGATGTAAATGTTTTTGTGTTGTTTTGGGAAATTATTTATAAATATTAGTAAATAGTAAACTGTTAAGTTATTAACTGATATAACATCAACTTGAATTTAATAAACGGTGTATGTTGTAGCTTACATACAAAAACTAGGAACAGTTACATTTGATGACATAGTGTTTATTCTCGAGTAGATTATCTTTGTAATAGAATTTCTCATTTTCTATTGATAGAAACCGACCACCCAGTCCCTAAGAATCCCAGGAAATCGAGTCTGATACCAGCGTAAGGGCGCAAGAGGAAAAAAATTGAACCAGGACTGCACTGTCGCGACTGTTCGTTGATTAATGAAACCACTGCTCATTCAGCTGTAAACGACCTTATTTCATTGATTTATACAAACATATCTAAACCTTATTTTATATACCATAAGGTATAATTTTCAATAAAAAATCAAAGCCTTTAAGCTCACAAACCTTAGCCTTGTCAAGAATACCAAACGCTTCCCCTCAACACTGTAACATTTGACGTTTTTGTGCGACATACGTATGTATGAAATGGCAAAATATGGGATTATTAGCTTTAGCAATTTATTTTGCAATATAACATCAAGTTCGTAAGCTTTCTTTACCAGCAGGTTATTGACAAATCATAATAAACATGTTATTCAGATATCATGAATCGTAAATTATATATAAATTTGGTCTAGCTAGAGACATCTTATATTACAAAAATCAAGGAAAACTTTGATTACTTGTCAAAAGTTATCAGAGCAAAGCCATCCCAGTCCTCAGTGACGTAATCTTAAGTAAAGGGGGAGTCATTTCACTGTCAAACATTGGACGTACGATGACATTTGGTATCAGAACTTATGCGCGGCGCCGAGGAGGTTCGATTAGCGTAAAACAAACTTCGCTTCATAATGATAGACCTACGTCAAACGATTCCAAACTTCATTACGTCAGTAATCACATAGAACATGTTATCCCTTTTCCACAGAATCTGATGTAGGTTATAGATTTTGAACGTTTTGATAAAAAAAATCAAAATAGGTATATAATTTTTTCACATTCATGATCATCAAAATTATAATTCATGTTTATCAATATTAAAAAAAATATGTACCTACTCCTAATGGAAAATATAATTTTGCTTGTTGTGTATCTAATTTATTTTAATTTCTTTAAAATATGTGGCAAAAAAACCTACCTACGTAATTGGTTACCCATACATGTGCAATTTCATCTGACCCAACCCTCAGCAGGGGAGGGGCGAGATTGCAAAATACGTCGGCACTTCATCCATCCAACAAAGATAGAAAATGCAACTCGCCATTACCGAAAATTGGCTATCTGGACCCCATCAAAAAAAGTATTGAACCTTCTGTGAATTTTAAATTTTACTCCCTTTGCTTCCCTTTTTAATATCAAACAAATTTCAAATTTAAATTCGCAATGTGCTGTTCAAAATTGAACAAAATTAATCCAAATCTCTCCGTCCAAGACAAAACAAGATACAAATAACACGATCAAAGTCAGCTAAATAGGTTTTTCTTCAAATTTAGAGGAAAATCAAAACAGCTTAACGAACTCTACTTGTGTAATGTAATTTGAATCTTCTGTTTAAATTGATAAAATTCAAAATTGTAATGAGATGGATTTTCAAATTTCAAAGTTTGATTAAAGGCCTGTCGTATTGTTCATTAAACTTGGATTAAGTTGGCGCTGAATAAAACGAGACTGTTCCAGTTAGTAAGAAAAACAAACGAAGCAACGGGAAAATACTTAACTTGTAAGAAAGTTTTGGTGAAAGACGAAGAGTGAATTGTTTTGTTATAAGGATATTTTACCAATAATAATTTAACTTTATAATTATAATATATATATGTTTTTTCAAAGCTACTCAAACCTGAAATGTCTTAAAAAAATCGGAAGAACTTTTTCGATAGTAAATGTAAAATATATATATATTTTTGTTTTCAAGAAAATATTTCTGGAATAAATATAATTAGTACTATATTAAAAAAATCCTTATTTCGCAAAAGTAATTTAAAAACTGCTTTGCAAATAACAATCAGAATTAATAATAATTTCTATCTACAATAAGAAAGAAGTAATTATTTTTCGTATTCCTCTCCGCGGAGAGTGAATTGAACTTCACCCCTGAACCCTCATAACTGTGATTAGGACATCATAATTCTCAGATACACAATTCTTAGTTTTCTAAAAAGATTACAAGTTTTGTAAATGAAAATATTGATTACATTAAAAAACAACATTAAATAGCATACAATAACCCAAAACACAATACTTATTTAATCTAAACATCTAATTAATAACAAATAAACTAAAACCCGAATCAGTCGACGGCATCTAAAGATGTTCTGATCAGCCATTGAACGGGTGTTCCCACCTTTTGTTGGTAGCCATGAGTCAGCAGTTTGGTGGTGATGCTACCATTGTGATCGGCTAATTCAATAAAATCACCGGACATTTTTGTTTATTTCTCGTCGGCTTCCTTGTCGGCTGATGTTGTATCAGCTTACATATACTTTGCTACTCTTTTATTAGCTCACTGATACTTTGGTACTCTTTGTTTAGTTCACTGATATTTTGGTAGTCTTTTATTAGTTCACTGATACTTTGGTACTCTTTGTTTTTATTGAATTGTGTGGGATCGTTGTATGTATGTAATATGTTGGGTTATTTTTTTAATACTATATGTATTGGGTAGTTTGCAATTAAACTGATGTAGTTAAGTTTTAATTTCTTCTCCACTCATCTGATGTCCATATTAATACTTTATCAAACTGTAAGCTATTTTAAGCCTATTTAAAATAAAAAAAATATAGATTATTCGATATACATCTTAATATATATAAATTACGTGTCACGTTGTTTGTCCGCGATGGACTCCTAAACTACTTAACCGATTTTAATCAAATTTGCACACCGTGTGTAGTTTGATCCAACTTGAAACATAGGATAACTTACATCTTAATTTTAAGTCACAATATTATTTTATATCGAAATATTGTTATTTCGTTATTGGCCTTGATAAATTTACTTGCATTTTAAATTTTTTCCTTTACTTAGCGGTCGGGGGTTTTTTTAATTTTAATTTTATTTTTTCTAATACCATGACTTCTTAAATAGTTTACTACAATGTAATAGTTATATCCAAAACCTTAGCAACCACAGCAACGCGTGGCCGAGTCTGCTAGTTATTATATATATGAATGTTAAATTTATCATGGTAGAGTTCGTGTTTATGAATATGTCAGTTAATACATATCAAAATATCTTAATTATTTTATAATAATAATAATAATATCAGGACAAACTACACACATGGATCATCACATACCTGTCCCTGTCGGGAATCGAACCCGTGCCGTTATACGTTAATATTAAATTTATCAAATTTAGATTTTAAGAAACATTTTTTAACTAGAAAATTATTAACATTTACCTACACAATTGCCTATGCATAAACGGTCTAGTTAAAAATAAATTACCTATATCACTAATTAATATTAAACTGTACTACACTTAACACCTTAAAATAACTAGCTTGAGTTAAAATAAAGGAAATGCAAATTAAATATTTAAAAGTAGCGTGTCGTAACGAACGGAGACCATGTTCATTCTGTATTATTATTAGACAGCTTCTTAATCCCTTCTCTATGGACTTGCGACAAAGCTCTCTCACCATAACACACATACAAAAGCCCATTAGTTAGAACGAGACCAATATACAACTTGACGACCATCCGCCATCAGTATTTATATAACCATCCCTCTCGCTCAAGTAGAGTTGCATGCGCGTGGAAAGTAGAGAATTGTAGTCATGGTTAAATGCTTTTGAAGCTAAAGTTTAGTAAATTAAACTTTATAGATATTGAAATAGAGTTGAAAATGATATTATCAATTTGATGTTGGAGAATCGAAGACCAGCTCCGCCTTAAAAATGGAAGGTGGTATGTAAAAATTGATGAACATGTATAGAAGTCCTTATAGTGACAGAGTGCGCTGGCGTGTAGAGCTGTGTATATTGTCTCAAAATGTCGCGGGAGTGCGCGTCTCAGGCTTTGTTTATTATCAAAAAGTGATAAATCAAATGACTTTGCAATAAAATTGTTTCAATACTCTACATTTATCAATTAGTGTTGTTTTATTATTCTGTTGCAGTGAGTGTTCTTATTTAGTGGACTGTTTTATATTCTGGTTTGTAATTTTAACATTAATATGGAGTTGTAAAATAGTTCTTTTAATTTTGCAATATTGAGAATTATAGTAATTATTAAGATTGTCTAAAGTATAGTTATTAAAAAAATATTACTTATAATAATACGGGAATTATTCTAAAGTTCTTTTTACGAACAATAGTAATGTTGGTTTCCTGCTATTAAATAAAGTAACTATAAATATTCTTATAAACGATGAAATCGGTGAATAAATAAAATACAATAGAGTAAATAATGCTGTATACTCCATACACTTATGTTAGAATTGCAAAGCAGGTCAAAGTACATTATTTACAGGAAAAAAATGCTCCCGTTCCGCAATAGATGAATGGCGGCCATATTAACAGGCGTATTGGGATGTGATGCGCGAACTCAACCACGCCCACAATGAGCTCCTTCCTCATGAACGGTGGATACCAGCCACAGCCCGACCCGAAATTCCCTCCCTCCGAAGAATACAGCCAGGCCGACTACATACCACCTGGAGAATATTACCAGCATCAGCACCTGCAGTATGGGTATCAACACCAATATCCCGTTCAAATTGGCACAGGCTATGGATATGGAGGATACTATCATCCGATACCGCAGCACCCACCTGTGGCTCCACCACCACGGCCGCCCGAACCATCACACCCATCTGATGCTGATCATGGTTTTGTTCCACATAATGATGCTGCACCAGGGCTGGCAGAACTTGGTTTAAGGCTAGAGAGGCATATAGAAGAAGCAGCTCCAGCAGGGAGAAAACTACAGGCGTTGGGCCGCGAAGGGTCACCTGCATCTGAATTAGATGATGAAAGATTACTTCTAGATAGTCCACCTGTAGAAGATGATGACTCTTCAATATGTTCAGATAACACAGATAGAGTCATTTATCCATGGATGAAGAAAATTCACGTCGCTGGAGCCTGTAAGTAACTTAACGTTAATTTAATAAGAATATTCAAAACCTAGTCCTACCTATTCCTACTTTATCAAATATGTCATAATATAGTTATTTAATAAAAATTCATTATCCAACCATGAAAAGGAATCCTTTTTACCAAATATCAAAATATCATATATATTAGAAAAAACGACAATTCTCATAAACGTATCTGACAGTTAAATACAAATGAAGGACATTTAATCGTAGACACGTTCCTAAAAATAAATCCCGTAATGATAAATAGCAGCACATTTGTATCAGCAAGAGCCCTTGATTCGGCAATTGTGTCTATAAGACACGAGTGCAAAATGAGGTTTTAAATGACACTGCTTGTGGTATTGAAAGAATTAACAAATTACCACCAATCAATAACTCTACACTGTTTACGAATACTTCACTTTTTGTAGTTGTGTCTTTTGATGTGTTTTGACAGTTTACTAATGTGGTGTCATTAGAAAGGTCCTGCGTCTTGAAGGACCTTTGTTATGTTACAATAGGTCCCAAAGGATAGTAATGAGCCTAATTTATTTTTATTACTTTTAAATAGAGGTAGAGATCGGGAATTCGCCGTGAAGATTACTGATTTCTTGCGGCTTTTTAATGTATCATTTGCATGTTTGTTTTTTTTTTTTGACGATAGGTTATAACTTGAATTTATCTATACATCTTTTCTTTTGATAACGTTTAGTTAAGAATAAACTTGGTAAGCTACCAAATATATTAAATTCGTACTGTTATCGTTGTTCTTGTATTTTTAGACAACAATTGTTACTACGGCACAGTGGATACCTACTTTTTTCGGAAGTTGATTTATTTACGTTTTGTTTTAAATGTCGAGTTAAGTAGACAATTAGACATGGATTTTGGAATATTTAAAATGGACTACACATACTGCGGATACATCATAGATAATACGAAGATAAGAAAATAGTGGGTATCTATTAAACGAATCCGTTAAGAATATATTAAAATACGGATAATGTTGTTTCTAAAAATTTACAAATGTGTATGTTTAGAATTGAGTTTTAATTTAAATGTTAAGTCTATATTACTGGTTTTAAAACAATATTCCGAATATATAGTATGTATGTATGTATATATATGTATGTATAATAATTACTTACACCTTACTTACGCAAATGATAGCTTAGGTTTCTACTAAAACATATATCAGTTATTTTTGAGGCACCCGAAGTATAATTCATGCACTTTTGGATGTAGAAATCATACAATTGTATAAATTATTTAGTATTCCGTAGTAATTTATTATTATCAACATTAAGTTAATGTTTTGCTATATTTATTCAAAACTAAACTCAATATATATTATAATTTATACGTTTAATAATGTTAGATATTGGAGATAACACAACAGCTTTAAGGACATTATAAAAACTATATTAATATAATTATTATTTATTTAGAATCGTATAGTACAAGACTATACCTGTTAATTATGTTTTAATTTATAAGCATATTAAAAAATATATTGGACGTAATCAAATAAAAAAATAAAAAGCTTTAGTTATATATTTACATAAAAAAGATATAATATTAGAACTGCACTAATAAAAAAAATAAAAAGCGTTAGTTAAATATTTACATATAATATAATATTAGAACTGCACTAGTAATTTTACATTATACAATATACATTAAAAAAGTACCTTTTATCAGCGACTTCGTCTGCTCGGAATTTTCGTTTTGGATTTTTGTACTATTTTTCTTTAATTTATTTTAATCTATAATAAAAGTAGAAGAAGTTACTCCTTATAAGATCAGCAATCCGCTAGTAAAAGTCCTATTAAAATTAGTCTAGTAATTTCGGAGATCGGCCGAAGCAAACAGACTGACAGAAAGAAACAAAACATTAAAAATATATTTTTTAATATAAATACCATGTAAACATAAATAAAAACAAACAGACAAACAGTTACTTTAATTTTATAAATGTTTATAGATAAACTGTTTAGCCGGTAATGTATATAATAGGTGGGTACCTATATAAAATAAGGTATTATAAGGAAACCGCTAAATTTGTAGATCATTTATATACAGACTAATAAAGGCGCGTGTCTTCGTTTATGTTTATTATATTTTAAAATATTATTCCTTGTATTCTATCATAAAGCTTGATACACTTTAATTATTGTAAACATCTGAGAATACTTATAAAAATATCTTATTTAATTACGATTACTTAACACAATTTTTACTTGTACAAAGTTCCACTATATTTAAATATGAGATACAATTTTATTTGCGACCGATTTCGTATCATCATCAGACGACTATGATATTTATCTTTATCTTATTTACATTTATACGTACATAAAAAGATTAAGAATCAAATTAATAATGAATATATTATAGCGAAACCGCAATAAATACTGAGTTTATAAACTGTTTAAAAACAAATGTATTACATGTATGTATATGTAAGAAATTACTTATATAAATTCAATATAGACATTACGAGGTAAAGGATTTAGGATTTGTTTATCCAATTCCAAGAATGCCATTTTGAGAAAAGATTCTCAAAGTGTTAACCAATCTGTGTAGTTTATAATAATTGATTCTAGGAAATTTTCGGAATTAGGGAGTTTAATATTTTGTGTCTTACATAGTTACGCTAAATTGTTTTTTTTTAAATTTATATATATGATTGAGTTCTAATAATGCAAACTCTTTTCTTTAATAGTTTAGTCAGATTGCAAGGCATATATAACCTTACTTAATTGAATGTTCTTGTATACATATTTATTAGTAAAATAATCAAGTTTATGTCTGAAGTTTTGTAATATAGAGTTAATTTAATTCTCATTAAATCATTTAACAGCATTTCTATGTATTTTCCTAACTAAATAACACTTAATAAATTTATTTAGAAAAAATATGAAATAGAAACTATAATATATTTGTAAAGAATAGCGAAAGCCTATATAATTAATAAAATAACTACATTCAATATATTTTTTCTTATTTCAAGAATTATAGCTATCGTAATGAAATTATATTTATTACGACTGAAGGTTTACGAATCTTAACAAAAAAATATTATAATATTTGAGTTTTTATCAATTTCATTTCAGGCACTAATCTGATTTTGATGGAATTTGATATTGATTAGATATTCGATAGCTACTTACCAATTTTTACATATAAGTTATCTTAAATTATGTGAGCAACAATAAATAATTATTGCTAAAATAATATAAATCTTATTCTTTTTATAAAGTAATGTATTAAGAAACTACAAAAACAAGACTATTTTTTACCGATACAAATTTGTCAAAAAATATATAAACCTAGGATATATTTCTTTAACTAAGTTATGTATAGGCAACTATAATAAAGGTATATTTTTTTTCACTTGCATGACTAACCAGAAGTACAGGTTATTAAATATATTAGATATTTATTAATAGCTGTATCTATGATACTAACTATCTTTTAATTATCTGAGATTAAAATAAACCCGAGATTGCTTCATTTAGTATGAAGCAATCTCGGACTTCAATCCACAGATCAGTTAATAACTTTGATAACTTAAGAAATGGATTGTAATTTCAATATTTAGTTGCTAATTTTGGTGCAGGATTGTTTATTAATTTCCGGAGTTAATGCAGACATAGATTGAATCAATTCTGTAAAATGCTTTTCTTATATTTTTCATAAAAATATTATTTTTGTTCGTACATTATGAAATAGAGACATATCTTAACAGATATGAAATCTCAATAATACTCCTCCATACATTATCATTTGTTGACAGCTTTTGAAAGCATGTCGACTCTAAATTATGCGTATTGTGTACATTTTTAAACGACCCGCGGGTCACGTGACAGGTTTTAAAATTACAATGTTCTGTTTTTGAATTCTAAATTATATAAAAACTCTTTTCAATATAGACTTTTTACGATTTGACTGTTTTTTTTTTAATTTTATTTGGGAGTAGTTATAAGTAAAATCTCTTTCAATATCGACTTTTTACGAATTATTGTTTTTTTTTAAATTTTATATGATAGAAGTTACTTAAAGCAATAAACCAAATCGCTTTGTTTATGATTAATAATACATCAAATACAAAGCTTTATCAAAAAGATTAAAAGAGTATTGGCGAGTCTTATCACGAACTGTCAGACGAGCAACATTTTTCACTCCATAACTGTGATACATGCTGGTGGTAGGTAATGATGGACCACCGTGTGATCTCGATGGGCCAAGATGGGCCAGATTGGACGTGGGACCACACGGCTGCAGGTAGTGGGTGATTCAATTCAGATTGTCATCGTTTGATCGTGATAGCGCTTAACGAAGCGAAGATTGAGTGAACGGTAGCCGCGGTATAAACAACTAATTAGTGTTCTTTTTTTGAATATTGTTCTATTCGATTTTTAAATTATTCTAGAATAGTGAAGACGTAGACGTAGGATATTGAAATCTCGGAGGGTTTTAGCCGCAAATACCGACCCTGCCCATACCGGTCAACCTCCAAATTCTTTGCTGAAGCTTTTTCGCATTCAGAAAAAGAAGGTACCATACTGTTTTAAAACGAAGATAGTAGAATTTGATGTTTGACGTTTTGCGTGACAACATATTATTTGTCATTATCAAATTTTTATTTCCAAAATCTCAATTTATTTTATGTGCCATACATTTTTTATTCAATATTGGTATTATATTTATATTTTAAAAACAACAATAATAATTATAAAATGTAATTATTCCGGTATTTAAATATACAATTCGAAATTTAAATACGGAATTTTCTGAGACCAAAACATATTCGCATCAGCGGACAGAATCTCAGTGGCCTTCAACCGGGCATACCGTTCTAACCACTATGTAGCTCCAAGAATTCTATGCTCTGTCTCTTTCTGATGTGTTAAATTTTCAATGTGAGAAGAAGATAGTTGCAATTTTATTTTCCTCACTATAACCATTCTTTGTATGACGTTTCTTGTGAATGTTTATTTTATAATTAAAGATGTCCTTACATAATATTAATATCTTGAACTCTATTTATTTACGTATATATATAATATAACCATAATTATATATTTTTAAATATAGACATTTGTTTTGAAGATATAATATGAAAATTTACACGGATATGTGCAACATTTGATAAACATATTTAAAAATTGGAACACTCTGGAAGCAAAAATTATTAAATTGAGATTCGTTTTAATTCTTATTTAAAAATTATGTCACAGAACTAGATTCGTGGTTGATTATAATAATAATATGAGGACATATTACCCAAATTGATCTAACAACTAAACAAGCAAATTATACAATACAAATACATAGAAATAGGTACACATTATAAATACTGAGAATATATTTAATAAACGACCAAACCCAGTCATCTATGCTCATCACATACATCCCTGTCGGGAATCGAACCGGTTTCCTTTTACGCGGCTATACGTGGGGCGTCTGCGTTATCCACCCGAATAATGGCGCGGTTGCTATATGCTAGTTTTCTTTTGGGTTGTAAGTTTTACTTGAATTCTAATTTACTCATACATATCAGTTAAGATTGTCACTCAATTAGTAAATTCAATGGGTAATTTTAATATTATCACTAAGTTAGAAGACTATCTATGGAGTTTCTTGGTTCTTCTACATGAACCTATTTTAAGAACCATATGCAAGTAGACGCCAACATTTCAAAAAAGCAATGAAAAAAAAACTTTGACTTTGATTTGAATTTATATAGCACTATTTTCTTACATTGTTTTATGACTCTAAATTTACGCATATTTCTTAAAAAATACCAGCTATTTATTAATTACTGTTTTAATTAAGAAATTTCTTATCCGCTGCTGGTATAAATGAGTAGAGGGTTTTTTCATGTTGGCTAGTGATTGTATGTTTTTCAAAACATATGGTATTATTACTTTTGTAAGGCATTCAAATATATCATTAAAAAAACATACCCGCTAACACAGATAATAAGTTAAATATATTGATTTAAATTTATTCCGCTTAAAATATATTCAAAGACTATAAAATTGTACTAAAATTGATATATTTTAATATAATTTTATAGTATAATTTACGTTATAAAATTATTATAACGTACCCACGTTCTTCGTCAAGCAAACAATATATATTATTATATAAAATAAAGAAAGGTTTTATAAAAAATATTTAATACAAAACAGATTGTAATAAATATTGACGGCATCAAGTAACAAAAATAATAATAATATTGATGGTGCCTTATATTAAAATTAAGCCTTTTAAAATTTTGTATTTATAAGAAATAATGGCCTATTTCATTTTTATTTATACATATGTTATTTCTATTTTATAGTATTTTTTGAGTTACCAATCTTAATTTATTTACTTTTATTATAATTAACAGTTACCTTACAATTATATTTTATTTACAAAAATACTCATTAACTAGATGTCACTATATAGTATAAAACAAAGTCGCTTCTGTCAGTCTATAAATATGCGTAATATCTTTAAAACGACACAAGTTATTTTGATGAGGTTTCTTTTAATAAATACAGTGATTCAAAAAGTAAAGAAACAGTAATATTTTTTGAGGCTTTATTTCAGGTAGGTATTTTTTGAGGCTTTATTTAAGGTAGCCATCATCCATAACATCATATATTTAGTATCAGAATTGCGCGCGTGTGAAGCCGGGGCGGATCGCTAGTAATACATAAATTTGTTGTGTATTCAATTAAATACTAACCTTATATATATATATATTTAGATAATAAAATGATATAATACATACTAGATAATTGGAAATTTATTCCATCTAAGTAACTATTAGATTGTTGAAAGTACAAATCTTTTTTTTTATTTATAACAATTCTGTTTCTTCAAGGTAATTTATTTTCGTAATATTAATATTATAAGGGAATATAAAAGTTAATTGAGTTATTTCTTTCTTTTATTATATTCCAAAGCACAAAGCTTCTTTGAAGTTAACATAAAAAAGCAATTTCCTCGTAAGGAAATTAGGAATTTTCTTACAAAGCCTTTCACCTATTCTCTACTAAGTAAGTATTTTAATATCTTTTATTAGACTTTTGGTCTAGATTATTTCAACAAAGAGAAAATTCTTTTGTAAAACCGGTAACTTTAGGTAATTATGAATTATATTTCTTTTTATATGAAAAAAACATGCTTAGAATTATTTCTTTTAATTAGCAAGTATACATTTTTATTCTTCGAAATTAATAAAAATAATATTTATTTCCGTTTCTAATATATAGTCTAAAGTCTCAAATTGCTTTCTAGAATTCTATAGTAAAAAAAAAAATTTAGTTATTTACTATGTTTTAGATATTTGTTTTATAGTTTTAAGAACTAAATCACTTGTATTTTAACGAACTACGAGATAACATCCATCATCTGGTAATAACTGTGTTGTAAATGTAAAGTATAGTTCACCGATACAATCTTGATGTTTTATTATTTAATTTTATTAAAATAATTATTTACCTTTAGATGTTTATTGTCGGCGGAGTCGAGAAACATGTATGCAATTAGTTATACAATCATAAATTTACTTTATTTATTTAATAATACAGCAATAATGTTTTTAATATTTTTAATATTCTTTCCTAGGTTAGTTATCTCCTATCTCTATCTTACTCTAAGTGAGTATAGAGTTCAGTTAGTCAATAACCATAAAGGTATATAGGTTAAACTTATTTGGTTTAATTAAATTCTGCAAGGCAAAATCTGCAATATCAAACTTCATAACTGCAATTGGAACTTGCCAATATCATTTATTAGGTCCACTATTATTAACTAGATGTATAAACAACTAATTTGCTAAACTCAATTAATCAAAAGCAAAAGGAAGCTCATGCTCGTACACATGTAATTATTATGCACATTAATTAACAACCCGAGAGGTTGCTACGTTATAATATATTCAGTAAAGTCCCCAGCACGCAACACTGCCTTATTCGAGGTGAACGATAAATTACCACACATAGGTTAGTTTCCTTCCGACATTCGTTTGTTTATGTGGAATATGTCAATTAAAATACAGTTAAATGTAGTTTTTTGTTAAAATATATTCATTGAAATATGCTAATATGTTTTATTTTGTTGGCAGCAAACGGAACTTACCAACCCGGAATGGAGCCGAAGAGACAACGGACAGCGTATACGAGGCACCAAATATTAGAACTCGAAAAAGAGTTTCACTACAATCGCTACCTTACTAGGAGAAGAAGAATAGAAATAGCCCACACTCTAGTCCTATCGGAGAGACAGATTAAGATTTGGTTTCAAAATAGACGGATGAAATGGAAAAAGGACAATAAACTACCGAATACCAAAAATGTAAGAAGAAAAACTAATCCAGCTGGAGTGACAACGACCACAACGAAGGGTACGCCAAAGAGTAGATCTAATAAAAATACAAATAATAATGATAAGAAGAAATCAAACAACAATGGTCGTCCGGATAGCATAGAAAATGTGACAGATAACATTATGAACGAACTGCATTGTGTTGGCGTGCAACAAAATATGTCACATGATCCAGCGATCAGTCCGATGACGCATCCAGGGAATCAGATGAACCCTGGACACCCTATGACTGCTCATCACTTGCACATGATGGGACTGCACGCGGGTCTGGACCCATCACTAGTTGCCAATCTCTCAGCCCATGGCTCACCGGTTGGCAACGCTGGCTGCGGAACTGGTATAGGATCTGGTACGGCACCAGTCATCAAATCGGATTATGGACTCACCGCCTTATAATTTATAGGATGTATAGAAGATATATTTTCTTGATGGACTATGATTTAACTCTTACCATTCCTTCGTAATCATAAGGTGTAATAAAGTGATGATAACTTGTAACTAATTTAAGATAAGATAAGATAAGTAAATCTAGTATAAACCAGTCATAAAATTGGATGTTTGGATAGTTAAGTGAAAACTTTACAATGTCAAAAGTGTGATTATTTTAGGGTAGTTATCTGAGTGTTGGGTTTGTACTTTTCTCTGTAAGTCATTGTCCTTGGAGGTACTGCTTTTAATTTCCGCAATGCAATTATTGTTTAAGCAACTGCCCGAAAATGTATTGATATCTGGATAGTATTGATAAAATAAATATCACATAATAATATGTCTCTCTTTCTATATTTCGTAGTGTTTGTATATTTGATAATCATCTGTTTAAAGTATGTAAGTGATTCTGTTGTTTATAGCAAGTATTTATTTATTTTTTTAACAGTTTGTATATCTAATACTAGTTTGAAGATTGTAACAAATATTGACTCATGTTTTATAGTATAAAATATTCGCATCATATTCGTGTTTTAAAAATATATGTGAATAATGTGATTTAGACAATGACTTAGGTTTAGGTACAGAATAAAATAATTTTAACGGAAACATTGTTTTGTAACTAAAATAGAAAAAAAATGTGAATATAAAACCAATAAAATATAGTATAAATCTGAACTAGTTTATCGTTTTTATTTATACTTTTGATGATCTTTATGTATAAGATAAAATTAACTTAAATACTAGTAGGATTCTGCCGCAAGTGTAGTTTCTTAATTGTTTATTGTTCTCATGATAATTATATTTTTATTTACATATATCACAATCTTGCCATTGTCTCAAATTACTTAGGGACAGCGGTGAGTATTTCTGTCCTGTCTTTCTGCACTGCCCTTCCTTCTGAACTGCCATTTCATTACCTACAGCGTTGATTCGTTTTTAAAATTTGGTCTCTCTTGTTCAGTTACTTCTTCTTCCTTCTTATACTTAAAACCATCTCCGTCATTACCTTCTAACTTTTATAGTCTATATTACATATTTGTATTTTATAATTACATTGTACTTTGTTCCGGCATATTCAAAGATTGATGTTAATATCAGTCTTTATAGGTAATATTCTCTTCTACTTAATTCTTTCTATTCATAATTGAGAGAGGCTCATGTAGTTGATGCTTCTTCTCTTGAACTACTAAGCTCATTGTCATTGATTTTTTTTATTTAATTGCTAAATTATAATTGATAGTTTAGTGATCGGTCATGTACTTGAGATATGTTATCATCGAAAAATATTTTTTTGCAAAATGTACAAATTAAAATCTTTGAATCTACACTCAATGGCTGTCAGCCTAGTAGGTATTATTATATAAAACATTTTAGACGGATCTGTATAGAAGAATAGCGTCAGCTGTTTAATTCTTCTTTGCCTATGAATATTAATAATGTCCTCGCACTGCAATTAACTATTCGGGTTCATTGCGCAATTATTTTCTTCCTACTCAAAACTTTCCTTCATACAATTCTTCTTCCTACATATTCTCTTAAACTTCGTTAATAACGCCAGTTCATACTTTATTTTGTACATATGATTAAAATGTACATCTTCCATCCCTTCTTCACTCTGTCATCTTTATCATCTTAAGATGATACATATCAATTATTTTATTTTCTCTTGCTTTTAATGGTTGACTAGACTTTTTCTATAAAATTAAACCATTTCAATTTTGCTCTAGCTTTGTAAATTGCTACTGTTTTTCTTCTTGTATTTGCTATTTTGTATTATATTTGTTCTCTCTGATTTAACATCTTCACTCGTTCTTCTCTTATATTTTTTGCCTTTATTTGTTTTTATTTTCATAATAACATTTTAAAGATCTTCTTCGTTTCTTTTTCCCCTTTTGATTCTGAACACATCGTTTGCATAGCTTTTGTTAAGAAACTGATACTGTAATACCAAAATTAATTTACTAATTTCCTCTTATATTCCCCTAACTCTATTACTAAATATAAAATTAATTCTAAATATACATTTATGAATAGATAACTAGGCTAATATGCAGATCATAATGTTCGTTGTCTATAAAATAGATATTAAAAGCTTCCAGTTTGGTTATTGTCATTTACAAGGAAACATCAACTTTATTTAGCCTACAGGTGCACATTTGGATATACAAAGAATATAATAAAGCAAAACTGATGTTAAATCAAATTAAAAATGTAATTTGTCAGTCTGCGTCTAAAGTAAAAACACACTATGAGTTTAAATTAATATGTATATAGTTATACTGCTTATGACAAAATTAAAAATATTTTATTCATCTTCTCAAATTTATACTTAAAAATATATAGCTATACTCTAAGAGCATACTCGAGAGAACAAAACCCTCGAAATGCAGTGTTACATTGAACTGAGCAGTTTAATTATAATTATTAAAACATAAACCAAAAATACTTTTTAAGTTTTAAATTCCTTTATAGTAAAACTAAAAGCATTCATTTTGAATGATTATTCGTATCATATCATATTCTTGCGCCATTCGTATCGAATGAAATGAAAACATTCGTATCGAATGAAATGAAAGCAAAAATGGTAATGTATTCGATGAATGTTAAGTCATCAATCAAAGTCGCGTATTGTGTGGCCGCACGCAACCTACTCTATCTACTCGCCTTGCCTTCACGTGTATCGTATCCGTACAAAGGCCATGTTTCTGTTCTTTACGTAATAAGATCAGCTTTTTTAGTTTTGTACTTTCTTAGTATTGAAAATTTGTATTAAATATGAGATTATAGAAAGTAGATTAAAACAATGATATTTTTAGTTAGAAAATAAAAATAAAAGTATTTAATGGGAACAAGGATATGCACTTGATAAAACAATTCAATTACTTTATTTGTAAATAAATATAAAATATCTTAAGGTTTCATATCAGACTAAAATAACAAAGAAACAATGAATAACTAACTAAGGGTTTAATTATAAAAGAACGGTAACTTATTTTTTTATCTTAAACATTAGTTACACCAAAAAAAGTTTAGCAAAAAATACTTGCAACAATAAGGAGTCACTGTTTTCTGTACCGGCGCGTCAAAGAGTTAAATTTTCTTGCAAAATCTTAAGATAACAAAGTTCTTATTGTTATAGAATTTGTATGCAAATAACAGGATTATGCTACTGTGTCCGTTTGACGGATTTATTGCAAATATTTTTCTTTGTCTTGTGTCTCTAGAGATTAGTATTGTTTGTGCTACTGGTCGAGACTTAATAATACTGCCGTTATTTTTTTAATATATTTTAAGTCTAGATATTAATTAGTATTTTTTTTTGGATTTTGTTGCCTCTACAATTATGAATATTAATTATCACTTACTAAACTTATCAAATCCGGTAGCTATTGTAGCCTGCAGGTCGGCGCTTAGCCTAATTCTACCGTTATTTTTCTTAGATAGTAATTGATTTAATAGTCTAAATATTAGTTAGTCTAAATATGAACTAGTCTAAACATTAATAAGGCTAAATTATTTTGGTTTTTAATTTCTTCTACTATTATTAATATTAATACTTATCAAAGTTATCAGTCTTGTCAGTTAAAATTGAAGTATAGTGAAGTTTTCGCTTGATAAGTTCAGTATTCCATCACAACTATCTAACCTATTAAGATATGATGTCACTGTCTATTGTGATCATATATTATATGACGTCATACGAAAGTCTTTTAATTAACAATAGGGTTGGCAAAATCGGTAATTATTAAACAGCAAAATATTTTAAAATGTTAAAACATATTTATGTATGCAATTTCTTCGAAGACTTTCGAAGACAATCCAATAGTTTTTTTGGAATAAAGCGGTAAGTAAAAGGATCGGCAGGTGAGGAGTTCCCTAAGGAGAGACTTGAGGAAGTGCGTGAAATGATGACTTGCACTTGGAGGAATAGTTCCAAATCCTTGGAGATAACAAGTAGCTTATAGTTGTTTAGTTCAGATGAAAGATTTTTGCTTAGACAAGTAATATTTATCTTTGAAAGTTTGTTCAACCTAATCTAGAAGGCTTTATTTAGTAATAAAGTACTGGTATCTAATGTAAATATAACGTATATACTTGTTTATTCATTTCTAATAATAAACTTAACTTACTTTAAACTTGTATAATTAATACAAACTATATTAAACGTTATTAAAAACTGTAGATACTAATATTTTTTTATTCAATAATACCTACTAGAAATGCCTGAACAATATAATCTGTAATAAAGTCGATTCAAGAACTGCCAATGTACGTGAGATGACGAAGAAGTAGAAGGGACTTCGGAGGTCATTTAAATGTTCAAATCGCAAAATACTACGTAAAAAAAAATATGATTATTATTTTTTTATAATAAGAGGAAGCAGGGGAAAACTAGCTCATGTTATCTATTCTTTTATATTAATTTGATTTATAAAATTGAATAAAACAAAAAATGTATAATTGGTTTTATGTCTAATAAATATTTCTTTATACAAAATATAATATTAATTTATTCTAATATAAAGATTTTTTTTAAGTACATATTTATTTTTACATGAACTACTTTGTCAAATAAAAGATTTTTATCCACTTTACTTGAACAAAAACTGGCATACATAAAGCACAATTTAAAATCAACCAACCCTTATATACATCGTTATATCGGTAGTCGCTTTATGCCCTTCTGTAGGGTCGCGTATGTTGATGTGTGTGTTGATTTCCCGACACCGCCTGGCATAGGGTTGGCACCTATTTTTCTTTATATTGTATTGTAGATTTTAAAATTAAATCTTTATTATTTACCTTTAAAGTTTTATTATTTTATAGTAATAAATGAACGTATTCCTCTTTTTTTATAAAATAATGTTATGTTAAATTACATATAGTTTTTTTATATTTAATGTTAGTGAATACTTATTTTTTTTTTATATGTACATAACCTATATTTCATCTTCATCTTTAACTGAAAAAAAAATTGTCTGTTTTTTGGTAGAAAAATATTTTAATAAGTATAAGATATTCTTAATAAAGTTTTCACAGCCCTACCAGCTGTCATCTGCTTTGCTCGGAGGGCACACACACAAACACATATGCACTATCACACACAGACGTAATAAGGGGTGCGCCTATAGGGAGGCTTGGGGTGTATTAAGTTCCTTTCTTTTCACTAAAATAATTTTAGGGGATGCTTTTACTTCGATATTTTTTCTAAGAGCACTCAGCCATGCTTCTGTTGAATTCGTTCGCCATGCAATTTGAGAAATGGCTTATTTCATAGGGTGAGTTTAATACTAGTTGAGATGTCGGCTACAATAAGATATTGTACGAGTTTTTATTTATATATCAATAATAAAAACTTTTGTATTTAAAGAAAATTTTGTTTTAGATATTACTGAATTTAATTTTATTTAAACCGTAACTTAACTTGAAATATGAAGCCATTTAAGAAACAAAATACAATATGAAATATAAGAAAACTCCATAAAACAGGCTTTCGCTGAAATATTTTTAATCAAAGTTTTTACCTGATACCTTCGGCGGGAACCGACCTGTCAATCTCTCAAATGGTAGATTAAAAACATCTTTACCTTTTTTTTAGAATTAGGGATCAAGGAATTATGTTTTAGAAAAAAAACAGGACGGGTATGATTATATGATGCTTAGATGAAGTTTTGACGAAGGTTGACGGTGAGAATATGTATTCTTTACCTGATATGTAAGTTTGTCTATGTATCTGTAAATACATGGACTCTAATAGATTAGTATAAGAAACTTAATTCGATCAGACGCATCTGTTTACAGCAACTGAAGCAATAATTACAATATATTGTTATCTCAACTCTGTCATGAAACTTTAGGTAATAAACATAATTCGTGTTAAAGAAAAAACGCTTTTATTTTATAAATCATTAATGTTATTATTGTATGTATTAAAATGGTTGTAGGCTCGTCTGTTACTAGTTATACATCGGCAGGTGTACTGAAAGTTGCTGAGTCAGGGCAGTGGCAGCGGTAGTTAGTGGTAGCAAGTTCGATTCTCCATCTGATCATGATTTACATGTCAGTCGCGCCGCTTGATATCCGATTACGTCAAAGTTTCTAGCAGACGCTAGTCATCGTGTACAGTTCATAGAAAATAGGATTATTGTAACGCAGATTTTAGTGCTAAGATGACATTAGAATGGGAGACTTCGAAGTTGTCATAAGTTTAATCTGAAATTATATTAATGTCAGCTCATAACAAAAACCTTTCTCGCTCGCTTGCTTCGACAACATTTACAAGAAGTACAGATAAAAAAACAGCGTTATATACTAATATATAAAGCCCAGTTATTATTAAAATAACGGTTGAATAAAATGGGGTTATGAAATTGTAGTGAAACATCATGTAGTGACTGGCTGGAATGGAATACCATCCGACGTTTGTCGTGATGAAGATGGACATGTCAATTTGAGCCAATAAATGTACTGATACCGGTTCGTAAAGAAAATTATAATAGAGTGTTAGTTTAAAGAACTAAACCGCCCGTAAATATAAGAAAACTCTTGGTAGGTTCACATTTACATCTTTTTTCATGAAGTCAAGATCACAATTGTTTCAATCTGAAGTTCTAATAGAGTATTTTCTTAGATTTTCACTAGTTAATAATGTTTTTTTTTGCAAATTTAACTCACGTATAACTAAATTTATTACGTTTTATTGTAAATATAAATTTACAAATTATTTATTAATAAATTTAATTATACGCAAGTTAAATCCGTAAAAAAAAATCCGTAATATATTATGTTTTTATCAAAAATCATTTTATGTTATTAATCAAAGTTATGTATAAATATAAAGCATTAAAGATGTCACTTTATTTTTAATTGATTTATCTATATAAATGTATTTAACTTTAACTTTAGCCACATTTTTTATCTGAAATATAGTTTCACTAAATATATTTTTATCAATACAAGTGTATTATACGTTAGCTTCAGCCCGATTTTTTGTCTGAAATATTGGTTCACTAAATATATTGTTATGTGGTATTTCAAGGCATATATTTTTTTGGACAGGAACCTTGATAGTCATTCGCAGAACTATTTAGGCAAGGTTTACTATCATCCATTGAATAGATTAGAATCCTATAGAGGAAAGGATTAGAATCCTATATATAAAATTATATATGTATTTCATATCCATGATATATGTTTGTCTTCTTATTTCGTATGTTATAACTGAGTACTCATTATTCAATAAAAGAAGCACTTTCTTTTGGAAAGTCATCCGAAAAATTATTAGTCTTAATTCATTCGACATTTCAATCTCAAAGTCAGCGGATGTGAAATGACGCAGAAATCTGATGATAAATATACTAATAATAATAAATATTTATTCAACAATGTTCAAACGATTATCCTAACATCAGAGTATATTTTTTTTAATGCAACAATCTAGTAAAGAACCAAGAGATCACATTATTTTTAGATATAACTAGGATTAATTATATTTAATACATTATTTAAAATTGAGCAAATGCTTAGCTTTAAAATTATATATTTCGCGATAAAATTATAGATGGAGTCAGAATTGGAACCCGCGACTCTTGGAAAACGCTCCCGTCGCAATGGCAATTGCACTATAGTATCGCTACTCTCTTTGATGAGTGGAGTATTCTTTATGCATAATTATCTTTATCAGTAAGAAAGCATTTTTCTTCATTCAAAGATCCTAAACAATGTTGAAGTGATTCCTATTTTTCCTATTAACATTCAAAGAAAAAAGAAGAATATAAGATCGGTAACTAAATTAGGACGGTTTTCCAGAGGTCTCAGGTTCCAATCCGAATAACGATTATTTTTTCATTCTATATCTATTTAAAAAGTCATTTACTCCATTAAGTAAAAACAATATTCCTCAAATTCTAAATAAATAAGGTTTATAAAACTCGATACTTATTTGGGAAAGCTGTCAAATATTCAGCGATTTGATATGAAGGAACATTTTCATGAAAATATGTTTAATTTTAATGAAAATTTATAAAAAACATTCATATTCTGACATTGTGAAGAAACACTAGTCCTAGTAATTCCACATAATGACAGATTACATTCATGTACTGTAACAGAAACAAAATGTGTAACGCAAAATTGTAAGCTTCCTACAACAACAAAAAAAAAATGAGCCATTGATAGTGTACATCTGTTTAAAAAAGTAACCACGTGCCCAAATGCATCGTCATCGGGCAGTCATTACAGGGTCAACGGCCGCTGATCACCACGCCCTGTCGTTCATCATTAGCCTAGGTTAGGATGTTTGTAAACAAGTCATTGATAACGCCTATGTCAGTGGGTCAGTCAAGATTTGCCAAAAAAGATATTTGACACTAGACAGGGTTGACAATGTAAATTGTGAAATATTCCGAAGGCGCAATGTCAAATTAATGTCAAAGACTGTGACCAAATTTTGACATGTTCAAATTATAGAGGAGATGTCTTAAGCTAGATTTTTTTCGCGACTTCTCAAGTGGACAAATAATTTAGTGTTACATAACATAACCTCAAACATACACCAATAAAATGTTTTTTCAGCACTTTTCCCTTGACAAGGTTCACAGATAACTAACTATATTTTTAAATGAAAAATTTATCAATCAAATTAAGATAATCAACATAAAGACCAAGTGAATCTTAGATAATAAAGATCCTTAAAGAGATTTAACAAAACCGGTACCTTCTTACGACAAACAATAAAATGTTTATCCTTACAATATTAGTTCTGATTAATTTAAAGTATGTTAGATACTTATATGGTATTGTCATAGTAAAAAGATAATATTATTTAAACAATTTGGGGTTTTATAGAATCAGCTAAACGAGAATAATAATAATTATCTATCATTGGTTATAGATTTTTCTTACTCTAAAGATTTTTCTTACTCTAAAGATTTTTTTACTCTAAATTTAAGGCTATCTTTAGAGTTTGTAGCAAAATCGAAAACTCTTAAAACTTCTAGATTTTTGGATTGTTTTTATAATTGTACATTAAAAATGCTTCGATGCCATTTTTTGAATGAGAAGTATTATTTGTTTTTATCTATAAGTACGTTTTATATAAACTGCCATCATGTTATAATAAAAATAACAAGAAAAAAATATAATGGCTGTCTTTCAAAAGCTTTTTTTTCCTATTAAAATATTTCCAAAAGAGTATTTCCTAGTTACTTAAATACTGAACAATCGTATTAAACACATATAAATAAAAAGGAGAGTTTAGAAATCCACTCTAAGCTGCGACGGATCATTTTAATAAATCTCTTTTATAATAAATAATATTTATATTAGAATAAGTGACAACACAAGCCTATAATAAAATTATGTTTTATTTTATTTAAAAAAGTAATACGAACAGTTGCTTTACACACATGTCAAGAAATTGTAATCAATCAATCAATCAAAACCAAAACACGTGTTCGAAATGAAATTTATTACCTGTCATTATCGCAATTCGGCTAATCAATTAACACATTTTCAAAAAAACTATTATATTTATCACTATTTGATAAGTTTTACATGTAAATCTTAAATTCAATAAACAATGTATGTACATAGAAATACAAGCTGTATGTTATATTAAAGAAGTGTTATATTCTCTTGTATGTTATTATAAATTTATTTCAGCGTGTTTCTACTCGATGTGGATTGACAGTTAATAAATCAAAGACGTGGCCAAGAACACGATTCTGCAGAGAATATATCGAATCAGCTGGATTCCTCACGATCGGAACATGTATCTTTTGTTTTATAGATTGCTTTATATTAAATGATTCTATGTCGATTATCCAGTTAGCTGAAGGACAAAAGATTAATTGAATGAATGGAAGACCGACTATGTACTGAATGGAGAAACTTATATATTAACAAAACAATCGAAGCTTCGTCTTATTATATAATTTTTTCTCTCATATTTTTTGGACTCATGAAACAGTTACTATTTTCAAACAAATTATAATATTAAAAAATATGTAAATCCAAGAACTTTGTTTCAAAATGGTGGCAAGTGGTAAGTGTACGCGTGAGTTGCGCAGGCGCCGGTGTCTTTGATCTCGCTTACAATCGGCCATAATTGATGATGTTGGTGAAACCAATCCGAAGAGTGCGACTCGCTGCTAAATGTTTAATACAAAAAATGTTTTGTATTGAGTTCCTCTAACATACTTATTTTTGCATTATAATATACAGCTTTTTATTTTTATTTAAATTAAATGTGAATACAATTTTAGGAGAAAGTTTTTTTTCAATTATGATCTTTTTAAAAGTTTTGTGTGTGCTTTGTGAAGTATATATAACCGTGCGTTGTGAAGTATTATATATTATTTTATATTAAACTGAATAAAAATCTTAGTCATTTTATGGATTATGAGTTATTTAATAATATTTACCTAAAATCGGTGTGGTCTGTCTCACTTACATTGTTTAAATTAAGATTAATATTATCACTTTTTACATTTTCAATTGAAACACCAAAAACCAACCAACAAAGAAATAATTAATATCATCAACTTGCTATAATAATATCCAAAACACCATTTTAGGTATTAATTACAAAATAACCAGTAAATAACTTTATAAATAATAGAGATTTACTCAATTTAATGACAGCACTATACTTAAGTATGGTAAAAACATGTTATTTTCAATTTTCCTTCGCAATCTAGATAATGGTGTAGAGTAATGAAGTCATAGAGCCACCATGGTAATGGATAAACGCTTTTAAAACTTAATCGATCTTCATAAGACTAAAGTTTTTTCTTGTTTTTATTTGCAACTAAGTTTTTATTACGTGTTCTTGCGTCCAGTCACTTCTGTGTTGTCAATTACGCTGTTTATGAACTGTTTTTGTATAGGCAATGCTTATAAAAAATATAACATATATAAGTTATTAATATAGAAGGTTTTGTATATAATTTTGTTGTTATAAAATATATGAATATTCATAGTCTTAATTATAGTTTCAGGTTAAGGGAATCTTGATAAGTTCCCGTGGCACGTTAAATTAGTTTATTTTTATAAATATATATTAAAAAAGTATTTATACACTTATTAAATTTGGCCTACTTGATCTAAAGATAAAGATATGTATTTTTTAATAATTTCTGACTCGATTCTTAATTTTTAATACCTACTCGCAATATTAAACCTATGCAATTTGCTTGCATCAATTTACTTATATAAGTACCTATACTTATGTAAGTAAATTGAGACAAATTATTTATACTAAATAATAAATACTAAATATAAAGTAATGATATATGTATATATAAAGGCGTAATGATATAGTGATTTAAAAACTTGAGACTCAAATGTCCTTCCAAAATTTTTGTAACTTAATATATTTCCGTAGATTCCGTACAAAAACTCATTAAAAGGGTTATAGGTATAAATTTGGTCAGTATATTTTGTAATACGCAGATAGAGAGATTTAACTAGATGAGGAATTGATTACTAAAGTAGGGGAGAGGTGGCATGAAAGGGACACGTATTGAAAGGGACAACTCAAATTACCCGTAAAATAAAAAATATTTCCAAACATCATTGTTTTTGACGTATGGCAACCTTGAAGCAGGTTCGTTCGCCACTAACTTCATACTCCTATCATTTCTAACCTGGCGGTTACGTGCGATTGTTGTTTTAGGCATTGAATTGTATTTTTTTGTTGTAATTGCGAAAAGTTTTATCGAGTACCACAAGTTTCTTATTTATGTGTGAATCACCGTTTTAAACAGCTTAGACATTCACAGAGGCAAGAACAGAAGGTTAGTAAACTTTAATTTAATATTGTAAATTTCGTAGTTATGTTGAAAATTTTTGTATAATATTTATGAAAGGGACACAACAAACTGTTATGAATGGGACATCCCTTTCATAGGTGTTCCTTTAAAAACTGCAAGTTTTTACTAGGTTTGTAATATTTTTTTACTTATTTTTCAGATTAGTAATGTCACCTAAAAAGCGAACGCGTGTCGATGCACAAAAAATTGAAGAAGTAGTTAATTAAGTATTACAAAAAGGTATTTCTTTGAAATCGCAATTTCTTTGAAATCCCATTTGCATAGATTGATTGCTAAAGCTACTGAATGTACTTCATTTGCTTATAAACCAAATATTAGCTATTGGATTATTTAAAGACTTCTGTGAAAATGTGCCATGGCTTAACAACTAAGCAAGTCAGAGAGCTAGCTTACCAATATGCTGTACGTCTGAATCGGAGCATATCATCTTGGGAAGAAAACAATAAAGCCAGCTAGTCATAAACAGCTGGATCGGGTAAAGGGTTTTTTAAAGAAGCAAAATTCGCTGAGCGTGAGGAAACCAGAAAATACATAGCTAGTTAGATAACTACTAGCTTTAATTGGCAAAATATTGAAAACTTTTTCGACAACCTAGAGAAGTGTTACTTGAAGCATGACTTTCCTCCATATCAAATATATAACTTAGATACAACTGGGTCTACTAGTCCTGAATCATCAGTTTTGATAATTCTGGACAACCATAAGACTCTAGTGACTGTTAAATTTGATTTAACTCATATGTAAATAGTTTTTATTCATATATTTTCTCGATTTTTTGAACTGTCCCTTTCATAAATTACTGTGTCCCTTTCAATACAACCCATTTATGAATGGGACATATTATATATTTTTTTAAAGGTGCAAAAATAAATTACATAAGTATATTTATGACCATTAATGCATTTCATTTCAATTATTTAATAATAAACGTTTCCTATTCAATTTCAACCTGTTCTAAATATTGTCTCCTTAACTTACTAGGACCTTAAATTCAAAAATGTCCCTTTCATGCCACCTCTCCCCTACCTAACTCAGGCGATCCTTTAGTTATACAAAATGTGTTATCTACCTTAGTTACAATATTATATTTAATTTACAACGAAAAACGTTCAAAGGCCTTTCTAGATTCACTAGACCATGCAACTTCAAATTTTATTTGTCATAAAACATCGCTTACACGTTCCTATCTCATTGTTATTTTCTAGAACATTTATTGATTGTATTCTAACTGTAATTGCAATGCATTATTTTCGATATGTAAATGAAATTGTGTGTCGTGTTGCGGACTCGATACAACAGAACCAAAAGTCGAGCACCAAAAACGTAATAGCTGTCACTGACTATGATTAATGCAATTAATTCCACAATAACCACAGCGCTTCGATATACACCGTAAGATCCAAAAAATGCACACCTAAAATAATATCAGTGATAATAAATACGTTTGTTTCATTAACCTTACATTCGTTTATTATTTACATTCGTAAGCATAGTTATATTTTTGAGCATATTTTTTATTTATTAAATTAAATGATTTCTATTTTATCAATTTATTAATATTAAAATGGATTTTATATTTTTTTTTCAACTCAGCAAATTTCACAATTTATATGTGTGCTGTCAATTTCTTTATCTAAAATACTCGTGATACAAATAAAAAATATTAATAAATAATTTCTTCCAGCACCTATATATACTAAAAGAAATTAGGCACACAATTTTCAAATCATAATATATTACAATATTCCGATAAAATGAATAAAAATTGTATACTTTATTAAACCGACGCTATACTTCGATAGATCGGTTCCGTTGGATAGATTTCATAAATAATGTCTAGAATTTTTGTACATAGATTTATTACGTTCGCCGGCGAAAATGGTGGGAGGTGGTTTTTCAATTTAACCGGCGAACTCCTGCTGTTTGACATGCCGCCTGGCGAGGACCGGTGCCGGGTACCGGGTTGGAAACATCAGCATGTATATAACGCTTAACATGCAACATTGTATATAGCTTTAAACGAGACAAATTTATTATTTCTAAAATAAATGGTGTGGTTTTATTTTCCTATTTATAAAAATTTCCTTGTCAAAAAAAATATATATCAACTGTCTGTATATTTATCTATTGGTCACGATTTTACGATATTCATAAAGTTATTATAAAATTACATAGTAGCAGGTTAGTTACACCATCAGCTATTTCTAATTATTTTGATTGACAGTTGCAGTGTATATTAAGTCAAGATGCACGGAGAGGCCAAACTTACCAACTACTTCTAACACATATTATAATTACTAGTAAAATATTGTAATACTTGTAAAATTTATCTTAGAAAACCTTATATACTTATCACTATTATTTCCTTAATTAAACCTTTGTAATAGTCCTCATTTTTTTGTAATATTGTTTTTATTTCTTACCGTGGAAATAATGCTTTAAAAATATATTTTTTTTAATGACTTTATAAAACATTATAAATGCTTTATACCCTAATGGACAAGACGAATAAAAACATAAATAAAACATACTATTGTTTAGAATCTGTATTATACACATAACACCTAAATATATATACCAAATATTATTAAATCCCTCAGGTATTATAATAACAGCATTTCAATTAAAACACAGCCCCTAAGAAATATCAATCCTATTAACAATAATATTTTTTCAATCGCCATACATTTTTTCTTAAAAAAAGTAGAACAGCTTACAAAAGATGTGAAAGGCGTAACCTTTAGATTAACATTAATTTATCAAAACGATTAGATTTTTTCATGAAATTCGTTAATATAAGAATCCATTTAAATTTACATACATACAAAGTAACAAATTACATTTATAATAATCATAATTTAATTGAATATAACTTTCATATTACTATTAAATTTTGATCATAAATTATTAATTTATCAAAACACATAAATAGGAGTTTTTTTAATTAGTTAACATCAAAAGCCATTTAAATTTACATTCATATATACATAGAAACAAATTATATTTATAATAATTATAACTCAATTGAATATTACTTTCACATTTGTATTAAATTATGAACATATATTATTCATTTAGCAAAACGAATAGATAGGACTTTTTTTTTAAATTAGTTGATATCAAAATCCATTCAAAATTACATACATACATTAGAAAAAAATCAATTTTTAACTATTTATATAAGTATGATATACACCATCAGATATATCTTATATACTTTGAATATACATTCTATAATCTTGTATCAAAATATTGATTATATTAATATCATTTCCATAATTAAATTATGAACATAAATTACCATACGTGAATAAAATGTCTACGAAACGCTGACCAATGGGCGGGCGGTTACGAAAATCGATAGCCCATGGTACCATTGTAGACACGAATTAAATGCCCTTATCAACAACCTTCAATACAATTAACAACCTCTCCCAAATGTCCCTTAAATAAAACAAAAGGTAAGGTCAAATTGACCAATCCATTTTGAGCTTTGATATAAAAGGTCTTGTAAAGTTTTGAGGTTCATTTTAATTGGTAACACAGTTCTGGACGTCAGGAACTTTTACGTAGAGGGCAGTCCACTCCCTAAAGGCTAATGAAGTATAGGTATTCCCTTGAAACCAAAACTATTAATTAAATCCCCCAAATGAAAGTTTTCTTCACAGCTATAGAAACCGGAAACTAAAGTTTGATCCACTGTAATTAATATTTTAATAATTACTAATTTGACTTTAATAATATATTTACTTAAAAAGATATTTTTGTTTCCAGTTTTTTTAATATACGTTTTTAGAGTATTCTATAACTACCATAAGAAGGTATAATTAGTTAGAGACATATTTTTGTAATTATTATACAAAGCTGCAACTCTAGAGATTATACGAGAAAATAATTATTTTTTTATGGACAAAACAGTTTCATGACGTACCATCTACCCTCACTAGTTCCCCTTACTCCGACCCTCTGACAGCAGTGTTGATTGGTCCAGCTATAGTGGATTACAAAGGGCTACCTGATGACCACTCCACCGCTGGGATTTGGAGAATTAATGTCCACTCAGGAGTTATAACGGGAAGTACCATGATTCTAGATTACTGTTTCACTTAGGGCTTATGTTGTTTGTAAATGTTTGAATATAGTTTTGTTTGTTTTTTTTGTACTATGTCTACAAATACTAGGATAAATTTCCGATTTAACTCATTTTTTACATTTTAAGTTCGAAAATTGAAATAGATAAAAGTAACAAAAAATAAATATCTATTAATATCATTCTCCATGGACGCCAATCGTTTGATTCTGTGCTCGTTTTAAAATTTTGGAAACACCGCGAGCATTTTATGGTCCGTGAAATTGCTTTGTTCAATACATTCTTGCACATGGACCGATTTTTCCATTTTCACACCAACAATACAATTTGGTTTAGACGATTGTGACGAACGCTGGTAATGATTGCGTTGACGTACAATTCTCACGAGAGTTTTTATTCCGATTTTTAATGATGTATTGTCTAAAAGAGTTTGACGTTACGTTTTGTTGGATTGCGAAATTGCAAAAAATATTACGTTATTTTGTTCGATTAGAAATTGCGAAAAATTTTCGAGATATTTTTTTTAACAACTTAGCGGTTAGTTCATCTTATTATGTTTAATCTTAAAACATTTTAAATAACAGTGGAATGTAAGAATGAATATAGTTTTCTGACTTTGTCACTCTTTCAAGGTCTTGACATGTTGTGTTTCCGTTTTATATATTTTTAGAAAATATTAAAAGTCGTCGGAGAAGCAGAATTATTCCGTAAATCTAATTATATTTTAGTTCTCTTCGAAAACCGACGTAGTTGAGTTTGTGATTAATAACTTCGCTTGTCACATGGCTTCAGCAACATTTATTACAAATATTATATTCCAAAGTAATTGAATGTTTTTAAATGTTATTTACGTTTTGATATTGTTATATAATTATTATTTTGTAAATAAATCCATAGAATCTGAAAATAAAGTATCTTTATTGGACGTAAACTTGTCGACTGCCTATTATGTAAAAAAATAGATTGTAAAAATCTATAGTTTCTCATATATCCAAATTTTTTGTATTTGACAAATGTCACAAATGTTAAAACTGGGCTTAAAGTTCAATGCTGAATGTTTTTACTGTATTAAATTGACTTGAAGTTTTCTTTCTATTGGAACCCTAAAATAAATATATTTATTAGTAAGCATTTATCTTCTGTTCTTATTAATTTTTTTTTCATGACAAAACTTTTATTTTTGTACACAGGTATTTTTAATTCAGATGTCAAAATTTCATCTATGCCTTAATGCTGGTTTTCCTTGCTATTAAAATTTATTGTTCTTTTAAAAAAAATATAGGCCCATATAACGTGCAATCTGCAAATAATCCGTACATATTTGCAAGTAAGTTTTTGCAATTTTATTTTGCGTTTTATTGCTTATTAATTTTACTATTATTGTTATTATTTATTCTTATGATCTCAAAAATCCGCTAATTTTTAAAAGTTTAAGATTGTTATGTATTCTGCGACAAAGGAAGGTTGCTGGTACTTTAGCACAGGTTATCCTTTTAAGTACCAGCTGATAATAGTATTAGTTTTAGTCTTAATTTTGAAACTTTTTTTGTACTGTTTACATTTAAATGTATTATTATGTGGCAATAAAGAATTATTATTATTATTATTATATGCTTACCGTAGATTTACTTCAAAAACCTAACCCATACAAATGATCATTAAAAATAAATATTATAAATATCCTCAAAATAAAACAGTAGAGTATAAATAACATTTAACACAAAACTATATTTCAAAATGTTGTTATTCACAGAATAACCCGATGACCCACATCCTTCAATCATTTGCGAGGTCTGTTCTTTTGAAAAATAATATGGCGGTGAAAAAATCACTGTTTTGGAGACAAAAGGTGTGTAGGCGATTTGAATGTTAAGACGATCATTAGTGTGCTATTGTTGGAAATGCCAGAATTGGAGACACTGCTTTTCAAAGTTGATTATTAGTAGAGGCATATTTGCCATTAAGTCTAAAAAAATATGATTTTATATGTGATTTTTCAACAGAAAACGAGAAATTTAATTTATAAAAATCGTAATAATCTGCACTTCAATTAATTTATTTACTGTGAAACGTATTAAACATTACAACACTTCTCTTTACTTTTTCTTTTTTACTTATATTAGTAGTGAAAATAATCGATTAGAGCAATTTATAAATAAAAAACATTACATACATTACTTTGGGATAAATTCATTTTCGAAATTTACATGTAAATTTTCCTACAATTTTCCAATTCCGTATATCTTAACAAAGTAAGAACATGTAATAGCGTTTTATCTATTTCATAAAAAAACAATAAAAAATTTAATATTTTGGGAATCTCTGCTAAAAGAATATCAATACAATATCGACATAGGGAGCTAGTAGTAACTGACCTACAATACGCAGTGACTTGCAGATATACTACTGAAGACCTCTGGGTCCATAAATTATTTTCTCTTACATAATTGTAACAGTTAGAACGGTTGCAGAAATTAGCAAAGGGTTTTAATTGTTATATGAAAAATACAATAAATCTCAATAGTTCTGCAAATACCCTTAAGATTATTCAATTGTTGCTTTGAAAAGAATATTGCAAACGGGTGCAACTCTTTTATGTATTGAAAAGAAATAGGTTTAGGGTTTACTTTAAGTTCATATATTCTGTTAGTTACATACTAGCCAGTGACTTCGTCTGTCACCACAGAATAAAATAAGTTATTTATCACACTTAAAAATTATACAAATACATTTTCAGTTTTATTACAATTTTTGATCAGAATAATTATTTTTACATACATTGCTTCTAATACTACTTTTTACAGATTTTTAATAATTTTTTCTGTACTATTTTAAACTCCACCATTTAAGTATTTCGCCACTACCGAAAAAATATATCAGAAAATCATTAATGTTAACAAAGTAAAGTATTTCTGGTAAATTAAAATTTATGCCCTAAATTGTGTTAAAATTAAACCACACATGGTTCAAAGGAACAACTGTTAGCTACTGTTCGATTGGCCTCCAATACCCAGTGACTCAGCGGTACCATTATTGTATCCAATCAACCCGTTGTACCAATAGTCGTGGGATACGGGATACCCCGTTTGGGATAAGTGATACCAGATAAAAGGGTGTATGTGTGCTGTATAAGAAAATGAAATAACTGTATACTCTAAAGCTATTTTATAGGGGTTATGAAACCTAATAAGTTATTCTTGATTAATACTTAATTTTCATTAAAAACGATTATTGAACGAATAAATGATTTCAAAATTATCATAAATTTAAATAGTTTCCAAAAACTTGAAGAATTTCCAAAAATATTCTGGTATTTTATAGAAATCCCAGAAATCAAAATTAGTACTTTATTTAGTAAATAAAATATTGAAATAGGTTCACTTTTGTAATTAATTTATTACAACTTTGAACAGTCAACATTTTAGTAAAATAAAAAAAAAACAAAATACTTTTTTAGTTTTATATTTGTCAAACATAACAAAATTGCATAAGAGTTATATTGATTACAACTCTTTTCCATTGTTATGTAACAGCAAATCTCAAGAAAGTACTGTAAATCCAAGAGTAGATATAATATAAATCTCACTATCAATATATTGTCTCTAACATAAATAGTAAGTATAGCTGGAACTAAAACTAGTGATTAATAGTGAGCTGCCCACGGCTCCGACCGACGACTACGGGCGTATTCAGACCATAGAGCTGCCAATGTTATTAGAACTCTCAATATATATTATAATAAAATATTTATAGTAAATAATTTTATCTCTTTAATTTGGTACTGGGTTATCAATTTAGTACATTAGATTTAATAATAATCTTGTTGTGTTATCCCAATTGTCTAAATAATATTAAGATATTCTGATAACACCAACTATATATTATTAAGATATATGAGATTGTAGGTTGTATCAGTGGTCAAAATCCCTGATTAAAGAGTTGTGAGTCGTGAATGTGATATACACTAAATAACGTAAATTTTATTATCTATGCATTAAACTTCTTAGTGTTTTTTATTCAATTTTGTTTAAGTCTGGGTGATTATAAAGTACAGTGATTATAAAGAAGACTTTATAATCACTTTTTCAATGTTTGTTATTTCCCCTATGATGCTAGGACTCGTACACAAATCAAAAGTTGGTGTTTCAATGACAAAGATGAGTAAAAAAAAACGGTTAATTACATGTTATTGATGTCAGATGATTAAAATAGGTCCAGGTTTCCTTGACTAAATAATGGTTTTCGTAGTATTTTATGAAAATAATATTAATTATTTATTATTATTATATATTTAGTAAGGTTGGGTTAGATTTTTGGTTTAGATTATAATAAATAATATATATACATATAAATATTCGATTAAAGATTGAATTGATTGTATTTTATAGAGTAACATTATAAAAGATATTAAACCATTATTTGGTTAAAATTCTAAACTTAAGAATAGGTCTTAATAATATATTACATCTCATACAAAAAAGTAGGTCAACATATAAATAAAAAAAAAACTCAAAAGTCCTGTCTAAATTGTGCTACGGTCTGTGGTACGAGTAAATCGTTTCTCCAGGACTTGATTAAAAGTTCGCTGTGCAATGTTGCAATGGGATTTCGATATGGAGAGTGCAATAATATTATAAGTTGCTGTACTTCAGGACAACAACTCATGCAGCATATTAGAAATACAATGAACGATCTAAGAGGTGGAGAATAACTATTTTAATATGTTTGATGGATACAATGGATGGTTGGATGGATGGATGGATGGATAGATGTTTTTGTCCAAAAATTATCTTATCCTTATATAAATAATGTGTTATTTAACTGTATCATTTTGATATTTTGGATACCTAAAATAATATTAAAAAAGATCTTCGATATTGAACAATTTACTTTTTCTATATTTATTTTTCTTCAAGATAGTTAATTCGTTCTTTAAAGTAGTGCTATACAAAACTTTTTACATATTTTGGAAATTATTGTTATATTTAAAAAGTTATTTGGTATTACCTACATTGCCTACTTAGATTAATTTAATATATTTCTAAATATACTTTTAAATAGCGTTACATAAATCTATTTATATTTATAATTCGTTCCACCTCATACGAAGCTATTTAAAAATCGCATAAGGTAAACTTTTTTAATTAACACACGAAAAGGCCCTTTCACAGAACTCGTCGGAACGTTTCAAACGTAAACGGCATGAATAATAGTTTTAAAAGTATTTGAATAAGCAGTTCATTAATTATGAGCAAGGGGCATAATAGTAATTTTTGACGGGGCCCTTCCTGCTATAATGCACTTACACAATTTTGGGTCGGGTCTCATTTTCTGTCGTGGTACAAGGCCGTGCGAAAAATAATTAATTTTAATTAATGAATTCGGTCAATGATATTATATGCATTATTTCTAGATTCGATTTTATAGTTTGGTCTATTATTGTTTTGAGTATTACAACATAAAATTGTAAGCAACTTCAATTGTGAGTTAGTGAAAACAAAAACCTTAGGTACCGACATTACATTATATAACATATCAATATTTTCAGATTTTTTGATGAACAATCATTTGATAATTTTATATTGTGTCATGGTGTAATAAAATATATGTCTATTTAGATTTTACCTAGGTTTTACAAATTACAAGTAGGTTTTTTAATTTCAAGTCTTTAGTTTTGGCACAGATGCTAGACAAGATCCTCAGCCGTAGAGCCGAGGGTACATGATTAATAGTTCTCATTACTGGGAAAGGTGAGATGTGTCAGATTTAAATGTTTATATACTACATATAGCATGTGCATCCGTTCGTTTATTTAGATAAGTGAAGTGAATTACTAAACAATTCTTGGTATTACTGTAAATGCCGACGATTTAAAATGCGTCGTTAAAGAAATTCAAATGTTTTTTTTTAAATTTCAAAATTCAAAAGTCAACAGTTATATATTTAAGTTTAAACTCGATTTCAAAGTTTTATTAATGGTGTGATTATTAATGGTAAATACTAACACTAGGTGTAACATTTAGGTATCTACATATAGAGTTGAAATAAGAATATAATTTACAGGACGATTATTATTTCTTTTTTATAAAGACACGAAGAACCTAACTTTTATTTCCAAAATGGTAATATTTTCTTAAAAGAAGAAACAAACTGTTCCATAATAATGATTTCAAGAAGTACGTATAAAATAATAGCAACAGACAAACACATCTACATTTAAGAGGGATATGAAGTAGCTTAAGAAATACTTACCTCAAGTATGGGCATTCCTAGTTCCTGAAAGCTGAAGGCGCGGGTCGACCAATTATGAAAATAACACACCTGCGCTCAAACACGGCCGCGCTGTCGGTCCATTCAATCATTAATCTTCTTCGTTCTTATACATTCCTGGTACCATCGGCTCTGCGATACGATATTGTAGCATAGAACTTATTGATTTATAAATAAATTAGATCTTTTATATTAACTTCGAAATCTAAATAGAGTTTCTTTTTAGGTTAGCTTTCTTTACTATTAATAATTTGCATGCTTTGAATTTTGTTAAAACAGCAATTTAGGCTTCCTTTAAATAAATAATTATTTGATAACGACAATTACGATAAATTGTCCTTTTTTTATTATTGAAATCGAAATCGAAATCATTTTTTTGGATTTAATATTGGAATATCGGAAAAAAAAATAGGAAAACTAATCTTCTCGTCCATAAATATTAATTTATTTAAATAGTTGTAAATGGCTATCTTTTGAAAATGTTTTAGGAAAACACATTTGATTATAACACAGCTAGCGCCATCTATTGCTGAGTAGCAAATACATGTATAAACTACGAATACTATTGTTACAAATCTACAATGATAACAGCGCCATCTGCTGATTTATAGTTTTGTTACAAACATCTTATTTCAACTCTGTTATTAGTAGATTATATTAATATTATTTACTGTTATATAAAAAAATATTGACAAAACTGTCACCAGTAAGCATAAATTGAAATCTAATTTTTCTATTTTATTTTACTACTTTTGATAAACCTGGTTCAAAGTTAATTTCTTAATCTACATACAAAATATTCCATTCTCAAAACCTATACCTATTACAAATATTACAGTATTTAGTGAAAAATTGCTATTAAAGTTTTGATCAAATAGACTGTATTCCATTAAATTTAAATTATTTAACATATTACATTTGGCTCAAAACTAATTTCAGGATGGTAATTGGTACCACCAACATATTTATTACTTATGGTGTTGCTTTTAGGGTCAATTCTTATTAAATCGATATTTGTATTTCGAATCCTAAATTTTTAATTTTCTAAAACATTCATCTGTTATATAAGTGGTTTTGGAAAATGTCATTTTTTTTCATTAATTAACACGTCTAAAGTTATTTAAATTAGTCATTTTTGAGAGTTCCTATTATAAAAGTAAGTGAGCGTAAGATTTATTTATTTGCAGGGCTATTAACACGGACAGAAAATAAAGAAATTAGGGTTAGTTTTAAAATTTTATTAAAATGTTAACATAAAGCGGATATATGTGGGAACATAAAAATAAAGAAATTAAGATATTTTATGTACCATAATAACGATAATAGAAGGTACTTCACATTTTACAATTCCATTTAATATATACAAATACCAAATACATCGTACCATATTTGATTTGTATAACTGAATCTGTTAAAGTAAATTCAACGAGTAAGTTGGTATTAGTATTACAAAGAAATAAATATTATAATAACATAAAAAGTATTGAAAAATTATATTTATCATTTTAAAATAATAGAAATATTCTACAATTATTTGTGTAATTTTCAGGAATTTGACCAAATTGAAATAATAGTGTAAGAAAAGTTTAAAGTTTTACGTGATAAAAATTAAATAATTAAATCTGGGTAACATATTACGTAATTAAACGGAAGGTATTGGTTTGACTTCATCATTTATTTTTTTATTCGTAACAATTCTAGCAAACAATACATATAATTATACATATAATTATGGTTTATATAACTCAATAATTGTTAAAAAAATATCGATTATTTTATCGATACGAATAATATCGATAATTCATCGTTTTTTTATTTAAATTAATTTACAATTTTATTCAGACATTTTATACACATATATAATAAAGTTAAATCATCACCAAATATTATACATATATGAAAAAAAAACATCTTAAAAATTATACTAAACCCCTTATCAATTAAACTAAACAATATACATATTAGTAATAATCCGATGCTGTTCTGATGATGGAGTCAGTTCCTGTCAGTCGCCGTGCACCACACAAACCTCTCTAGAACCGAATTTGTCGCCTCACTTCAAACAAATTCGGATCTACAGGGTAGATGTAGGGCACTAATAGTGTTTCGTTACCAATTTTCTGAATCCTGTACCTGAAATGAAACCTTGACTTTCGTTGATCTTGGAATGACCTGATGATGTCGGTCAATAAATATGGGTTTATTAACAAATAATAATAATTCGACGTTTCCTGGGTTATTAGTCTAAGCGATATTTTTTAAGAATGGAGTTACATACATTGTTGGAATCAGCGTTTTGTTCGGTAAAAATGTCGCTTAGACCAAATATCCCTGGAACCGTTGATATTTTTTAAAATAAAATGCTATGTATAATTAATAAAAAATATTAATAAAATTTTCTTCGACTGCACTATTTCTACTGGACAGCATCTGAAATAAAAAAAATAAACATTATAAACGCGTCACATCGAAATTAGTGATGTCAGCACACAGCGGAATTTTTTTATCGATTGTCGGAGAATCACGTTGTGTGCGCACGACACACACAATGACAAACTAAACGTGCCACTACAGTAGTAATCCATCATCGTAATAGCCGTCTCATCAAATAGACACAGAATAAACATAGCACAGAAGTGTTTATATAATCAGTAGAGATTACAAAGAGGGTTGGAATTAAAAAAAAAATTGTAATATTAGACAACGGAATAACCTGTAAGGTTGTTAGAGCGACCGTTCTAATCAATATTCAAGAAACGTGCAGACGTAATAAATGTTTCGCAAGTGTTACATCACTATGTATCACAAAACACTTAGAAACACAATATAATAATTTTAAAACACAATTAGAAGAACACCTACCGAAATAGAATTGGAAATTTTGAAGATCGATTTCTATTTGGGCGAGCAAATAGCGTCGCGTCGGTAGGTCTGTGCGAAATTCGTTGATTCGCCAACCTTGGTGTACCGGGGACTCTCCGGCAAGTGGGTCAGGGGACTGACGCATGCGTACGGACGTTACCAATGAGCACCGCCCCCGTCCTGGGAAGCCATCACTAACATAACCTGACCCCTATCGACTCCCTCTTTACAGGACCTCGGCTTTATACTCCCGCCTATCTGGAGCTCTACTACATTGGGCGTGAAATTGAGCAGCTGTTGGACAAATCTCTCGAGTGATCAGCCCACTAGTTGCAAAACTGAGTCGATTTTGATTTTATTGTAAGCGAGTCGTTTAGTTACTGTGGTACTCGCTACGTAACGCCTACTAGACTATCGATCCGACTGCACTTGTCTTGTTAAGGGAAGGTTAATATATAATTACAATATACTCACAGACAAACTTGTTATGAGATTTCTTAGAGATTATCATATAATAAAAATTATTATAGTAATGTTAATCAACCTACAAATGCTGAATATATTAAAAAAAATCAGAAACCCACTCACCAGAATACAATGAGACAAAAGACCAAATAATAAAATTAAAATATCAACGAGATGTGAACTCCACGAGCGTCAATCTCACTCTGAAGTCTAAACTCCTAACACCGCCTACCAGGTACTGATGATGAAAAACTATTAGCAGCCTTCTAATTACAGAGTAGCCTACATACGGTAATTGCCCCATTTACACGTTTTGTTAGTTCGCTCTGCATAATTGACTGTTTACAGGAGATAGATACCAGTAATACAATATGGAATTATTCCAATGGAATGGGAAGATCTAATAGATGTTAATAGCATCGTTTATAACTTTTATGAGACTGTTTTTTATGACCCGATGAGTCATGGAAGAAATTTATAGTTTCTGATTTAAACAGAGTTAAAAATCGATTATCGAAGACACCGAAATTAAATTGTTTAAAAGAGTTATCTTATCTATCTTCTAATATATATAAGCTATATAGACATAGTATAAATGTATTTTGTAAAGGATGTATATATTATGAATCTTTATCTTAAAACATTATTTTAAATACAGTAACACAAAGGTTCTAACAAACTAGAACCCAGGGGTTAGAAAGTTGGGATGCTAATAAATACCGGCCTATAACTTTCTGTTAAACAATTATCAGTATTGTTTTGGTACCGCGTATAGATGGTATTGTTTAGATTTTATGGTACCATTTCTTACACCTTGAGTTAACTAACAAATATTTTACCATTTTTATTATAGTATAGTAAATATCTATAATGCTATTACAATACTATTTTTTATTTTTACATACGATTTTATTAAAAATTAATCTCAATAGACTTTATTTTTAAATTTATATACCTAACTACTACATATTTTTTTATAACATGTATTGAATAAACTGGTACAAAATTAATTATAAAATAATAATTATTGTAAATCTATCTTAAAGCGTCAAAACCATTCAAATTAAATATATAATGACTTAGATAATAATTAAATATTATTACTTACAAATTCCTTTGCTCCCTTCACGGCCCTCCAAACTTGAAGCATCTGAAAATCAATATTACTAAGTATTATTTTTTATGAATTATGAATTTTATTATTATTATTCTAAATATTTTATATATTTCTTAAATATAATGCTTCTAACGTTAATAACCGACCTGGTTCTTCCTGCTTCATACGCGCCAAACTGGCATTGAATTGACAGAAGCCGCAAACATGGCCGCCGCTCGTGTGGGAAGCGGAAACACACGAATTACTACGAACCAGAAAGGATGGCACTATTTGAATGTGTGTGCAAAAAAGAGACGGGAGACAGGTCCTGGTAACTCCAGCGGGTAGAGCGAGATAGCGATATCGCATTTTATTAGAGGGAAAGGATAGGAATCTCGTCTAAACCGTTTTTAGGGTGGAGCTGTCTGGAGTTTGGAATCGGCGCGCAGATGGCAACAAAAAGGGCCCAGTCGGCTCTAAAATTTGGGAATAAATTGAACGACATTTTTGCCACATAGCTACGAAGCCCTTTCGATGATGGCTTAGTAGAAAATAATTTAATCCTTAGCCATTTTGTTACATTAAAATCTAAATTTATTCTACTTAATATTATGAAATTTAATGAATGATCTTGACAGGGAAATAATATCATCTATTTCAAAAGTATGAGTAATCATGTTAATTCCGTTGATAGTGTTAGCCGTTGTTATTTTTATTCAAACAAAACGCGTTTCGCATAACGGAATTAGGTATACATATGTATTCGAGTCACGAGGTCAATGACATACGATTTATTGTATGCTTCCTGTCGTAATAAAAGTTAATTTTTAAAACAAACAGGATAGTCTATGATAGAAAGAATCATTGTTATAGAGGCAGTAGCAAATAAATAGCTTGTGCCCTGTAGAGACCCGATAGTCTTGGAAATAAATAAAAAAAATTAAAATTATATATGAAGGATGATTTATAAAGTGATCTTAAATAAGTAAAGATAAATTTAATTTCATATTTAATTTAATTAATTAATTAATTTGGAGTTCATGTCTTCCCAGACCCAGAATCTACAAATGAAACTAATGAAGGAGTGTTTCGAAGGTTAAAATATTAAAAATAATCCTCTTCCAAGCTAAAAATTCCAAACCAAACAAGTTATCTCATAAATCTAATTCAACCTAATTTATCTTATTAATAAGATAAAAGATTAAGACGAAGGAAGCTGCTATCTTTTGTTTGCTTTCATGTTCGTATAGATAAAGATTGTGTATTGTTTGTCATCCGCTGACTGGTAGCCAACGACAAACTTATTTGACTATGTAAATATAGATTATGGAAGATTATTTTAAAACTGGGGTTTAGGAATATTTAGTTTTATAATTATATAATTAACTATTAATTGCTATTACAAATGTACCCAGTACGAATTTTGACGTTTGACTATGACAGTTACTAAATCGTAAAATCAAAACACAACTATCATACACTATGAATCACAATCTATTGAAATATAAAAAATCTGTTCAAAAATATGATTATACATATTTAGTTATTTAGGATCACTCTATAAATCATTTCAAATAATATAATTTAAAATAGATTTTTTTAATATTTCAATAGATTTTGATTCATAGAGTATATAATAAATGTGTTATGATTTTAGGTTTTGGTAAACTATCACAGTTTTCGTAACGTCAACACTCATACTATGGCTACATACATATAATATAAGGTTAAATTAGTTTAATTAGTTGTCTGTTTGTCTCGCACTACGAAACTATTACTAAAAGGATTTTCAAAAATTGTGCTAGGTACTTATATATTCAAGAAGAACATTCTCAACACAATTTACATAACATATTTAACTTTGATGAAAATGGATCAAAACTGCAAAATTATCGTAAAAAAGCGCTGAAGTTTCAGAAGACACGCAATCTTGAGGATTATTATTTATTTACAAACCTGTTTATGAACTTTGGAAGTTTAATGACTTCTGAAATAACTTTCATAGTTATAAAACATTAATTTTGATACCTCCTTGTCACGCGATTACCTACTCGAGATGTATTAGACATTTAATGAATTTAAGATTAATGTTCCAATAAAATAGTAATAGGGTTGCTATTTTAATTAAATATAATATATTCAGAAAGCTATTGCCCTAATTTTTGGAAAATATTAACATGAAATCAGAGTTTTTATGGTCAATTAAGAAGGTTAAACTTCGCAATAATCTCACAGAATATAAAAGAACAAATTTAGTTTAAGAAACTAAATCGAAAGAAAATTGAATATAATTAAGAGTATATGGAAAAAAATACCAGCTTCCGATCATCTAAATAGAACAGAAAATGAATTGACTTTGTAGGAGTAGTAAGATTCGAATAATACGCAGTGGTTATACATACATAGTTATAATAGACCTGGGTATCTTAAACCTATAGGAAGGAGAAGCTAAGTTTGAAACAAATAAACAGCTGCTAGGAAAACTTCCAGAAGTCTGCAGAGAAAGAAAAGAATTAACTCATTATTTCATCTGGAGTATAAAGTCCAATTTAAGTTTATCTAAACTAAAAGAAAATACATTCTTTTATTGATACAAAAATAGTAAACTAAAACTAGAATCAGGACTAACTTTTACACCCTCAATTTACGAGACGATATCTTTTCTTAGAAAAGTTTTTCTTTCAATTATGTTCACGTTAATATATGTACATATGTTTATTTGTTTCCTAATAAATACATTTTTATATATTTATTTTTGATAAAAGAGTGAAGAATAATACTGAACAGATGTTCAGACATCATGTCTAGGGATAAAATCGATTAGCATCATGGATAGGATAGAGATCCGAGGGTAGAGATCCTTATCCTTAGATAGAAAAAGGCAACCTGTAGATCGGACAGGAGTTTGAGAAAGGTTTTATATGATCTTATTAAAAAAAACAGTTGAAAGAGTTAATATCACGATGTTCTTTTGTTCTAATTATTAAAAACCTTATGTAATGAAACAAAGATGATAGAAAAAAATTACAAATATTCTAACATTTTACCTAGATTTTGTTACTATAATGTTTTGTTTTATAATATACGTCTATATAAAGACAGTATTTAAAGTAATTGCCTCAAATTTCTCTAAAACATAAAATAAGATACGAAATGTAGAATACCTTAATTGAGATAGTGTGAAATATTTAAAAAGAGGAAGTTTAGGTACAAAATCTGTCAGTCTGAGAATAGACTAAGTGATGAATAGTTTAAGAGTAAATAATAGTTTTCTATAAAAAGACCTACCTACCTATGTTACTGATTAAGCAGGATTATAAAAATAATCATATTCTAAAAGAAATGAAAAGTAACTGGATATTACTTGCACTACCGATTCATAAGATTATTAAAGCAATAGGTTTAGAATAGGTATACCTAGCATATAAGTCTAATCTTATCTAAATTTTGAGGATGTTGGAAATTTAGATAGGTACTAAACATATAATTTGTATAATTTATTATTGCTTTGAAGAGGTTTTATAATTATTTATAAATGTTCAGTGCAATTGGAACAGGTTTTTTAGATTTAAAATTTGAAAATTAACCTTTTTTGAAAATAATCGTGAAGGGTAGATAGGACCTTTTGGAAGGTCTTCATAAATGAGAAATCATATAATCAGACAAGGGTTCCGCGCATGCGCGTTACAGGGACCAATATTGACGCGTTTGGTTAAACTTCGCGCAGACTCAGATACGAAGTAAATAATACAATAAAAATAAACCTACTTCATTTGAATTTTCCTATTTATAGAAATACAGTTTTTTATAGACAAATTTAAGACCCTTTTTGACATTGGTGTAGGTATTGATAAGGACCTATATAAAAGAATTATTAATTAAAAATATCTTGTCTATACAATTCGTATTTGTTATATAATAAAATATAGTAAATATTTAAACAATCTTAACAAATAGTATGTAAATGAAGTTTAATTACCTATTTTATCGTATTTACTTATGATTTTTATAGTTACATTTTAATAAGATTGCCTTTGAATAAACTATAATAAAAAATGAAAAGGTACTGTATGGCCCTGGGGCGAGCCACTAACATGGTTCAGCGCCCTTACGAAATTTAGGAAACGCTTAGATAACATAGGTATTTGAAATATAACACCCAAAATTAAGATTAATTATTAATAATAGACAACTCAACAGAATTATATTTTATATTATTATTGTATACGTAAATGTTTTGTAATAATTTTATAAATAAATATATTTTTTATAGCTTACTCTTATAATGATTTAAATTAACATATAATAGTATAATTCGTAATCACAATAAATACACAAGAGAATATTACTTAATCTATATTCTTGCTAGCTGATTTAATGTTTAATACACACTACAATATTGTTCCTATGTTAATATATTATGAAACTGCAGTGCCTATTGCAGTATCTACATCTAAAATAGAAAGTATGTTTGTATGTTCCGTATATGCTCCGAAACGGTCAGACCGAATTTAACGAAATTTTCGGCGATTCTTTAGATTGACCCAGTACCCAATCCTATAAGGTTTGGTAGTAATAGCAGATTTTTTTTTTGTAAAAAACAGTCTTTTTTACTACTGATATGTTATTGTTTTTTTACATTGAAATATTTAAGGTCAGTTATAACACAATGGAGCTAACTATAACCGCTACAGAAACAAGTAGAAAAAAATTAAATTCAGTATGAATCATAATTATTATTGCAGTTTCATTCTTGTACTTAATGTATTTTTATTATGTATTTTAAATTAATATATCTGTATATAATGATATATAATATATATTGGGTAGGTACCTATGCTATTACTTTATATTGACTAATATATATTATGTAACTTTAATAGAGCACTTTTTCTTGTACGATTGTTAAATTGAATTTAAATTAAATGTCACTAAAACTTTAATGAAAAAAACTTTAAACTCTCTCTTGTCATTGATTAAACTAGTATTCGGGCTGGCTCGACTGAGATTGACTCACTCTCTTTCAGAAGAGTAACTAATTCTTACTGTCACTAAGAGACTGATACCTAAACCTTCACTCCATGTGTCCTAATCCTGCACACCAAATGTGTCAGTAGTGCCAGCGCACCTGTAACTTTCCATTATTGCAGGTGTTCTCAGACACCATGTATCTCCGGTGGAGCTCTCTTTTATTATCCATAATCATAAAATAATTAGGTGATATATAATGTTTACTCGACCATTATTTATATGAAACTATATCCGATTATAAATCTTTAAACGAATTATAATAATCGGCCAGAATTTAAAAATATATTTTTTTGTATATTCACGATAAAGATATATATTAAATATGTACCACACACGCTATAATATATAATTAAAAACATGCAAGTCATCATATTTTTTTTTAAACCGATTTATCTTTAGGTCGATTTTATTATCACCCGCTGGTCGATTTCCGGATTGTTGTGTCTGATTTATAAATAAAATAACACATCACGAAATACATCACGTATATTAAATTAATAATATAAACAAAAGTAGGTATTAAAAAAAAATTATACCAACATTTGTTTTATAACATTTTGTAAATGAGAATATGAGTTGGTTTGTTTGTTACGTTTTACCCCGTTCATCAAGAAATCTTGCACACGCATCTGAGTTCTGTAGAAAAGGGCGTAGGGTGGGGTACCCTTCGGAGAAAAAGTACCTAGTACCTACTGTTCCCTTAAGAAAATATTTTTGTTGACATAACAAGATATATTTTTTTCTACACACGGCCGAGGTAGGGTAGAAAAGCTAGTATATATATATTTAATTATATTATGAATCAATCGTAAACCGTTTAATTAATAATTAAATTATTATGTATGTATATATTCTGATAATCTTACGAATCAATCTCAGTAACCTACATAAGAAATAAATGATCAAACATGCGCATAGACTGTCCTTATATAGTATGACAAGATTTACTAGTAATTCCATATGTATTACAAATCGGTTAAAACGTCAAAATAAATTAGAAATTAAAATATTTGTGGCCCCATGTTTGTAATAAGTTTATAGGTCTATTTATAGATATTGGTATTCAATTAAAAAAACATATACCTACTTACTATAAGCAAATGATTACCTGCAGATGTTCCCACAATAATATTTATATAGGAAAAACCATAATGTTCTCTACATTTTAAATTTAATTTTAATGTTAAAATAATAAAATTATACGGAAAGTTATTATAAATATAAGAAAACTAAGAATTTTCAGCGAAATAAATATATCTTTAGAATTAACATTTTTATATGAAAAAATATAAACGATAATGTCACTAACTACGATTTATTACTCATACTTATATAATTATATTCAAAATTATGTAAAACTAACCTCAGTCGTAATATATGATAAATATGAAAATTTTAAATAACTTTTGGCAGCTGTTGCCAAATAATATATTCCTTCAAAGTACGGAACCAATGACGCATAACTCGACTCTTTCTTTGCTGATTTAATAAGAATAGTGATTTAAATTTATTCCTATTAAGAAGTTTAAATTAATAGGTAAATTGCAACTATATAAATAATGTGTAGATTATATTTGAATCTAATTAACATATTATATTTCCAATGATAAAAAATACAACAACTATGTAAATGTAACTCAATTATAAATCAATCAATCATATTAACGATTATGTAGGTACATAAGCTAAAAAGCTAAAATACTATTATTATAATGTTAGAAAACAAAAATTATAAGCAATTTTCAAAAATATATTGTAGGTACCTACGTATTCATTATTCGGAATATAGACCTTTAAATAAAAAATTTAAATCACAAAAAATATAAAGTTTTTCAATCAACAAACAAAAAGATTTAAATCAAATAAAAAAATGAAAAGATTTAAAACAGTAAAAAAAATATGTAAGATTCAAATCAAATTCTTATTTTAAAAACAAACGGATGCACATAAAATGAAACGTGGCTTACCAGTGGGACAGCTGCGCTCGGAGTGCGACTTGCGAGCGGTAGCACCCTTCACTACCTACCTCCTACCCGTGGATATGGGGTTTGTTGGTATTCGAATATTATTTTATATTAAGTTAATAACATTTATAGTTTGTTATAGATTTGTTTATAATAAGAATTTAAGTTAAGATAAGTTTTTATTGTTTTCTTTTTAATATACCTAATATTAATATTATGGTTCATCGTTTTATTTTTTGTCTTTTTTATTTTTTGATTTTAGTCTGTAGTCACAAAATGGATAATAATCGGTTTTCTTTTCACATTGCTATTAATTTTATAGTTAGGTATACGTAAAGTATATTCCTGTGTTAAGTTGAACTCTCTATTCCTGAATAGTACCTCTGAAGCGGGTTCTATTTATAGTGGTTTATATAACAATAGTTTTGTATGGTAGTGTGTAACAGTGGTAGGTAAATATAAAATAACCCTAAAAAAAAAATTTATCGTAATTTAAATATATATTGTTTAAAAGCTTTGAAGATAAAATCGACCTGAAATATAGAGATAGGTAGGTACCTAAGTACTGATAAGTCTTAAAAACAAAATAGGTACTTACGTATATTTGCTATTATATAATATTAAGCATAATATTACCTTTGTTAATAAATGGAACATATAAAACTAAAAGGTGAGTCGGTTTCGCGCATGGATGGTTTCGTACCTACCATAAATTAGAAACGGAAAAAATCACGTTTATTGTAAGGGATATTTAATTTATTTAATTATTTAGTTTTAAAGTGACTATATAACTAAATATTCGGGGAAAATTTCAAGCGCCTGTTCGTTGTCGTTATTAAAATGGTGAGCGTACAAATTACGTTTGTATGGGACCCCCAACCAATAGGGTATTTTATTTTCAGTATTTGTTGTTATAGCAGTCTGGTTAGGAAATAGGGTTCCGTTTTTACTCGTTGGTTGCAGAACCCTCAAAAAACACTCCATTATTTCCAGAGGTAAGTGTGTTCAAGAAAAACAAATCAATTAGTCATTTAATTATAGATTGTAAAATGTCTTACTTTTAATAATAATTACAAACTTATATGATTGAATGAATAAATAAATTACTAATGTAAGTACAATGACATTAATATGGTTACCATTATATGGGATGTAGCGAACCGGTATATAAGGGCTTATTATATGGTTTTAAAATTGAGAAGTAAAATTTTGTATAAAAAAAATAAGAGTTAAATACACATAAATTGTATGAAATTACAATTTGCATACTTGGTTGTATTTTAAAGGTAAAATTTTACATAGAAAAATATGCATAATTTTTTTTTTTTGGTTGCGGAAATTAAATATTTTAAGAAAGTATGTAGAAAAAAAAGTTTTAATAAATTATTAGAATGATTTATATTATTATGTAACTGAGTCATTGTGACTAAATTCTTACCGCGACATATCCGCTAAGACACCATATGGTGCTGTGTATACAAATCCAATAACTCAATCTTGACTATATATACAAGGGACTTTAGACCTTACGATTTAATACTAAAGACCATTTTAGAATATTGTATATAAAACAAGTGGAATGTTTTGCTGGATACTACTTTACGAAGACGGAATGTGTTTTTTATAACTGTATGTTTTAATGATAGTTAACTATGATTTCTAAATAAAAACTGTTTTATAATGTATATTGTAATTGGAGTATTAAAATTTGTATCAAATTATAAATTAGTTTTAGTTGCTCTCGGAGTTTGTACGGACAAAGATTAAGAAAGATAAGATAAATGGACATTCCTTTAATTTTTATTACGTACTAAAAGTTTTAAACCGTGTCCTTGCTAAGAAACAATATTGTTTTAAAAAAGTAATAATTTAGCTCCTTATGCGTTTTATGTGTTAATGAAAAAAAAATATGGTTATGTAATTTTTGTATTATCTAGTGAAAAAGTAAGCCCCTGTCAATCACTAACTAAAGATTATTCTGCTCGGACGCGCGGGCCCAATCCCGCATCACCCTTCCCCTATTGGTGAATTTAAAAAAAGAATTTCAATTTAATCCGCTCCCCTTCGAATAAGCTGACAGGCGGCTTTAAAGTAGGCCGTGTCGAACAATTGAGTGTTCTTTTTTCAAAATAATTTTGTTATAGTTAGTAACGGCCAGTATTTGAAATACTAATACAAAATTAAAAATAGAACTCCTGTCTGTTTATCGGTGGTACCATGTATTACAAATGATTTTATTGTATATAGGGGCCAGTATTTTAAATTTTTAAAAATAGAATTCCTGTCTTTTAACTTGAGGTAACATGTACTTACGCTTTATCAATAACGGTCAGTATTTTTAAATTTTAAATAAATACAACAATACAAAATTTAACAATAGAACTCCTTGTGTCTACATGTATATATTACAAATGACTTTGTTATAGTTGATATCCGTCAGTATTTTAAATTTAAAAATAGAACTTCGAATTCTCAGGTAATATGTATAACAAATCATGTTCTTATAGTTAATGCCAACGTTTTAAATTAAAAATAAATACAAATTTAAAAATAGAACTCCTGTTAACTTGTGGTAACATGTATTACATCATGTTATAGTCATTGTATTAATATGTAAGTTTGTGCTCAATTGTGCTCAGTCGCCATGAGTCATCACTTCCATAAGCTCGAGACAGAAGCGAACACTGCTTATTAGACAGCACTTATGTCTGTCTGTGTTATAATTAACTTAAAATGAAGCATAGATATCATCTAAATGGTTAGTTTATTTTTTTATATATAAAATATATAAATCTTTATATAATTATTATTTTATAATGAAATTTTTATACTTAGATAATATGATAGCTTTGTATAAAATTTTGTCCCCTATCAAAATGAAAAGTATTTTCAAAAATCGTATTTAAGAAAAAACTTTGTAAAAAAATAATAATAAAAGGTTTGTGGTCCAGACTCTGTAGTGTTGGCTATGGTTGATAGTTAGGATAAATATAGGATAGTTAGCATTTAATGTTTTTATAAGTTTAAGTACATAAGACTAGCTCTTGCCAGCGGGTTTATCTTTTCTTTTCCCCTACCGCCCCATTCAAATAACAATAACAATTTACGACGATTTTATGATTTTGCAAAATTTTTAATGAATTTCCGTTTTTCGCGCAAGAACTTTAAATATTTCTGGGTTAAAAAAATATTACCTCTATGTAGTCCTACTAACTTCTCAATCTTCCTGTGAGAGTCTTATTAATATCGGTTAAACCGTTCCATAGTTTGCTCCTGGGTCCTGACTGAAGAATAAAATCTAGATATTTTAGAATAACAGGACTAACTCTTTTTTTTTTATGTGTTTAGAAGTATCTCTGGAATAAACAATATTTTTAAATATAGTGTTTAAAAACCATAGAAACGGATAAATTATTTATAAGAAACAATACAGAAAACTAATATCATTATTGACTTTTCTTTCTCAAGAGACCCGACTCTATGCACTCCACTGCTCTATGGCAACCTTACTACCGTTTCTCGAAACTAAAAATAGCTTTAAATATATTATGTATACTTTCTTTATGAATAGTAAGTATTATATTTATGTATGTAGTATGAATAGTGAGTATTATATTAATTATCACCAATTAAACAGTCATTTGTTTTCATCATTAAAAATTACTTGTCAATGTTATTTTAATTTATGTAAATTAAATTACAAATTAACATTATTATAAACAAAAGAGTTTGAATAATATTAATTTAGCAAACAATAAAAAATAATATATCAAAATAGAAATTTATAATTTAATATTATATATATTACAGGGTTATTTTTCATTAGTTGACCACCTTTTGCAGGCAGCTACTCTACATCAATCCCTAAAACCTTGATTCTACGACTTTTTAAAATTAATAGTTTTTAAAATCTGAGTATTCTCATACAAAAATTATTTGTTGCCTCTGACTGACAACTGACATTAACTCTGAGCGTAAGCGACCTTTTAAGCACTTCTTACAAAATACAGAGTAATAGGTAAAAGAGGGAGCAATTTTTTTTTGTTTCGTGTCTATTGTGTTGTTTATCAATATTTTTAGAAAGTCGTAGAACAAATATTGTTGGGACTGATGTAGAGAGCCTGCCTGCAAGAAGTGGTCAACTAATTAAATATATATATATATATATATATATATATCTATATATATATATATATATATATATATATATATATATATATATAAATATAAAAATATATAAAAATATAAAAATTCAAAGGAGCATTCCAAAATCACTTTTGTTTGTTAAGTTCTAGAACTAGTAGTAGCCCTGATTTGGTCCAAAATGCGCAAGTCCCGGGTCGACGCATGCGCACCAGAGGTGCCTTTGTGGCGGCCATATTTATTGCCTTTTTTTGGGTTGCCTCTTAACAAAATATCGCCATTCATGGAAGTCAGGTATAAATTTCACGTCAACGCTTTTTATGTTTAGCCGTTTATTTAGAGCTGGTAGCTACAAAAAGGATTTTTGTTTGTTGGCTTCTATAGTTCTAATTCTCTTATATTTACTGATTTTAATCTCCTTAAATATTATAATAGGATTATCTTATAAGGTAGCGATAATTTCTTTACACAAATATTAAGCGTTATTTAAATAAGAATAAAAATATAAATATTGTTTCATATTACATTATTAATGGTAATGTCTTCAATTGACATTAAAATTTTATAAATTTGGCGGCAAAAGCAGATTTTTTAAAATTACATAACGTTACACAGTTCATAAAATTATAAAATATTTAATATATTATGGAACATATATATATTTGTCAAATTACAAAGGTATACACACAAACTATGACATACATACTGTACTTCGGTCAATACATCCTTAAAATAAAAATTTTACTGCATAACGATTCTATGACGACCTATTAAGATTCACATCATGTTCAGAAAATAATGATTTTCGGGCAAGTCATGTCGCTTTAAAATTCAGTACATATTATAATAGTAAGGTTTTATACAAATAAGTACTTACCTATTTAAAACTGGGCGCCGATATCGCCAGTTGCTTTAAAAGGAAAATGTTAAAATAAATTTTAATCACTGATGTAACGCGTCTTCTTGTAAAGCTACTGAAGAGCTTTCTCAATTCTCAGTCAATGTCACATAAAATCCTATACAGACTGTTTTACCTACAACTCTCTTGACAATCAGTGCCATCTTGCGTTGAATAGATGCATTAATTTCAACGCTTCGACACTTAACCACCATTAGTAGTTTTCATTCTAGTTTTGTCTCTTTTCGTTCTTAACTAGTCAAATATAACTTAGTATAGATGTCGTTACATTTTCATTATATTATTTAGAGGTAAAGCCATTATTTAATTATTTCATTTTCTAATATGACTGCTGAAAATCATATTAGAATGCATCACTGAAGTACAATAAACGTTTACAACTAGCGCCATCTTAAAGAAGTGGCGGAAACTGGTACTTCTTACTTTAACAAAACCTTTCTACGCTAAGAAGTTTACTAAAACTTTCATAGATGTCGCATTTGTCAATAAAAGTTAATAATGCTATCTCTATGTAGAGTTTATATAAAAAAAACAATTCATCAATAATTATTTTGATACGGTGTTAATTTTTTAAAACAGCAGTTTTAGAAGTGTTAAGCTTTAAAAGTGAATAATGCTATATTTGTCACCATCGAAAACAACTTGTTCTTTAGTTGTAAAAAAATGCTATAACATGGCTCACACATTTCGTTTTTATAACATGTATGTATTCTTTTACCATAAAAGTTGTCAAGTAGGACCTCAACAAAGTTGTCACATTAATTAAAAAACTAATTTATTATACAACTATTCATATTTAAAATTTGTAAATATTATGATTTAAATATATTTATGTTTATGTGATTTAATATTTTTACAAAGGTATTTTTATATGAAAGTAATGATTTAAAAAACCCTTGTACTTTTTTTAGGTTTTCTTTTTGAAGAAGTTTTAAATCATATTAAATAAAATGTATAACATACCTGCTATTAGGTAATTGTTATAGTGACTTCTATTAATAATTGTACACATTTCTGTCAATAAATAAATAAACGAAATCCAAAATAAAAAAAAATATCCGAGAACCATAGTCCGATCAAACTAAACCCGTGTGTTCACTAACTTAAATCTTATCAATCGTCAAAACAATGTCATACAAGACCTTGCAGTGGGCAAATGAAAAATGATTTGCGACACAGAACGCGCCTTAATGTAAGGTACCTCGTAATCTCAGCGATCGGACGGAGACGAACATTAATAATATTACTCATTGTAATGTGACACAGAATCCACGATGTGTATCATGCTTTAGTGTAAATAAAAATAAAAATATATGTCAAGATATGTCGTAGTATAAATAGAAATATATGTCAAGAAATGTCGTAGTTTAAATAGAAGTATATGTCAAGATATGTCGTGTATTTGGTTAAAGTTTTATAAAGACTGGGATATGTGTGGCTGGGTTAAGAAATTATGGCTATATTAACACTGTTGTAAAATTTTTAACAGATAAATTATTAAAAATGTATGAAGGTTCTACTTTAATTACACAATAAAATATATTTTACTGACTATAATAACAATTATATACTTTGTTACAAATATTATTTCTGAAGATAATATATACTTTCGAGGTATTATTTCTATAGCTTGTGCACGAACTTTTACTTTTAATAACTGAATTTATTACTTGTATGAAGTTTTGCGGTTGTTGTTTTCAAATTATTTCAGTAGTTGTATGTAACTGTTCTAATAATATTTGTCATTATGAGATAGTATTATTATATTTTAAGCGATAAAGATTTTTTTCTAACGCAACAATAATCTTGGTCTCCTCTATGATGGGTGACCATAACTTCGATAAATTTAATCTTACAGAAACTATTATAAAATAATAAGTACCTATTATTTGCGATGGGTACTCCATAGCAAAAGCCATTTAACATATCTATAGAGATAGAGAAAAATATTCCGAAAATGATTTATAGGTCCACCGTATATCCGCGACCTACAAACCAAGCAACCGACTGGTTCTTTGTTAACACGTGGCGCCCCCTAGGTTGTCATCACAACTATCATTTATCATCAACACGAAGGCGTCAATCTGGCGGTTGCAATGAACTTGGTATAGTTTGGAATATCTTTTATCCCATTGCTCTTACTGTCGGTAGAGTCCGGTAAATTGAATAAAACATTTTTTACGAATTTAACTCGCGTACTAAATATTAAAATTACATTTTAAATTTAACCCGAAGTGTCAATTTCTTTGTAGCCATCGTGTTCTCGGTGAGACGAAATCCATGTGTCTGTTAGTTAGTTAGTTAGTTAGTGTTCTACCTCCAACGGTACCTAAGTTTTCGGTGTATAGTTCAGGATGCACAAAGAACGCACTAATATCTTGAGGTCTCAAAGTCACTAACACATTTGATAATTTTCAAGGGTTCCAGATTTTAGATAGTCTTCAACCATATTACCTAAAATTAGGGTGTTTTTTAATTTCCATAACCGAGCCAGTAAATGTTTTTTCAATGAGGTCAATGAATGATAATAAAAACAAAGTCTATCTTCATAATTTATTTTATCATCTTCACCAATTTTTCAAATTTAATACAATTTAATTACAATACAATAATTTAAATGATCTTGAAGCATACTTCCCTAGAACTCTCGATTTAACTGGAATGAACGATAAAAATATTATATTTATTAATTAGAAAGAAATAACACAAGTAAATAAACAATATAATACAAAAATATGAAATAACGCAGACAGACAGACAGTTCGAAATAGGCCACGTCCTATTGCACAATTAATTTACAATTATGAAATAACTGAAACACTGAAAGATTTTTTTTTATTGGAACATTATTTACCAGATACTCTAATATTTAATATTTACAAACAATAAATAAAGCAACGAGTGAAAGAAATAAAAATAATACATAATAAGAAGTTTTTCAAATAAGTACTAGAAATGCCTACGCAAAATTAAATTTTAATATAAGATTTAAAATATTAATGAAAACAGGTTTTAAACAAAAATGTCTTACGAAATAAACAGTTTGTAATTTTTTTCTCTCTATTGTGTAGAAACCTTAATAGTTATCATTTAGGTACACACAGATATCCATATGTCTATGTTTGTCTGTCTATGTGGATGTGTCAATATGTGTATGTATGTGTGTATGTCTGTGTGTCTGTGTTTCCACAAAGAGAGATAAATCAAAAAGTTTATATTAAGAATAAAATTTAACAAAATATCACAGCTGACCACGACAGTTGTAAAATGTAACAAAAATCATAAAGAAGTTATTTATTGAACGAAAGAAAGTTAGAGGTAACATTACATTATACGAAATAAAATCAATTAATTACAAGCTAATTATTTTAAGTACATTTATATTATGACATTAATATTTAAAGTACTCGGATCGTATCGGTATCGTTGGTACGTCTAAATGATATCAGGAACACAAAACAGTCCGAAAAAGTTGATTCTATACGGAATATATTAAACTTTTTCCGATAAAAACTAATTTATTTAATATTTACATTGTAGAGGAAATAACTACTTATTCACAAGTCTATATTAAATGAGCCTAAATTCTGTAATATTCACAGCGTGTGTCAAGCCCTTAACATAGTATACAATAATGCCGTGTGTATGCGTTTTAACCGCTCTATATTTCAATAATGTATTCGCCAAATTATATCTTATCCCTGTACATTTCCGAATTTGCTGTATTGAATTTGCTATACTATGTATAATAATAATTCCTGTAAATATACTCTCGGGAGATCGTTCTTGAACTGGGCTCCACTCACCCCCGCGAGTCTAGATCGGAATCTTTTCGCAGACATTTAATCTTTGAGCCTAACAAACACATCTATCTTAAATTCTAATTAACCATCACAATGTACACTATTATTTATTAATTTGTTTTTTTTTTACCTTAAATTTTAGGAATATGCAAATCAAATGATAGCTTATGACTAGGCAAAATTCTTTCTAAAACAACGATTATTCCGTTGTATTGATTAATTTATAGCTGTAAGTTCAATGTCTGGAAATTATTTAATGTTAAGAGAAGACGATCTTAATATTACGATTATCTGGTGCCGAGTCCTGTACCTGATGTTTTCTGTTCTTCCGTCGGTTCCAGCACAAACACTTTAACGTCACTGATTGTCACAACTTTCAACAAATTAGTCTAGGATTAATAATTTTTCGAGCAGCGAATAACTGATCCAGTCTAGTTGCTGTAACGCCATATATGTTTATATTGATGTTACACGCAACCCCGCAAACGGACGACTTATTCGATTAGTAAATCAGTTATCCACTGTTCGAAAAATTCCACTGATCCTATGCTGACAAATGCGCAAATTGGCTCGGGTGAAGATCGAACTGGTAGGGATGACCGTACGGATTCATATGGTAGGGTACTATGTTCATTGAAGCCATCTTGTGTTCCTTCTTCCACTTCATGCGTCGGTTCTGGAACCATATCTTGATCTGGCGCTCGGTGAGGCAGAGTGCATGGGCTATCTCAATCCGTCTCCTCCGCGTCAGGTACCGGTTGAAGTGGAACTCCTTCTCCAGCTCGAGGGTCTGGTACCGGGTGTAGGAAGTTCTTTGACGTTTCGTCTCTCCATTTGCGTTAACTGTACCTGGAAAAGTTAAATTAACACTTTAGCATAAATATTTTTTTGTAGAAGTTAAAACAGTTAATTATGCACTCTACAAATCTTAAAATAAGATTATGTTTGCATCTAAGTGCTTGTTTGAGAGCCAATGAATAGTTGGCTCGATCGACTTCGTGTTTTGCCACGCTTGCCCGATTGTGATGAACAGCTTGCGGCAATGAGCACGATACAAGATCTCTTTCAAGTATTATATTATATTTTTGTTTATGTACATATTTTAGACACGGAAAATCAAGGTTGCAATTACTCATAAGTTATAAATGATTTGCTAAAATGTCCTTAATATTTAATTGAGAGGAGGAACCGAGTCTGGTGCTAACATCGGAGTCACGGGTGATGGCTAGCTTGCACCTGTCATTACACGTCGCGGTGCAGCCCACCACTCCACCACTCGCACGACTTGGACGCCCGCCAGTCCATTTGATCGATACGAGGCCTGTCTGACTCTGTCTTCCAAATTAAACTGACTCATTTGTTATATTTCTTTAAGCCTCGGCCACTAACGAATCGCTTTCGAAATAAGCGACTGTTAAACGAAATTGTTGATCAGTTTCATCAAATCGATTTATTCGAATATATAAATACAAATTATATTACTAATACAAGCGATTGAATAAGAAAGTACCGCGGCTGTAATAAATTCAGAATAAGCGTTCGATTCTCCCTTAAACTGCCCGAGATGTCAGACCTGCGTCAATAGAGATGTTGGAAAACTATAAATATTCAATATAGTATCAGAAGTCGCAGTAAAAACCCTCAGATTGAAATGTTACTGACAGACCGATGCACAAACAACCGCACTATTTTAACATAATCCTTGTACAGAGATGAAATGAAAACAATACGAGGACACATGAATCTGAATGTGAATTGTAAATGGTAATTTTGATCAAATACTTACATTAAATCTAATTTAAATGATAAGGAAGATCGGTTGATAAAAAAGCTATAGAACAGGTATAAGCGATATGTCATAGTGACAAACAGTCGACCTGTTAAATTATTTTGCAATACATCAAGGTTCGTGATATCGTTAGATATTTTATGTGAAGTTTAGGCTTTATTCTGGATACGACACTATATTTATTTGTTTTAAATTTTTATTTATTTGTGTATTCATTTACATTTTAATGTGCATGCAATTTATATGTATATGATATTTACTTTTATTAGAATTAATTAAAAAGTATAAATTCTGTTATAACTATTTTACAGAAAAGTTTTAACCGTTTACCGAATAACCGCTATTTTTGAGTTTAGATGATAATGACACAAATAAAACAAATTATATATACATTCTAAGTAAAATAAAACATCAATTAAGAATTACTTGGACATTATAAAAAAATATCTTCCAGCATTTTTTTTCTTTGACAAATATAAGATAAATATGAAAAGTTAAATGCACTAAACTTAAAAAATCCTCTTTTTCCAACGCAAATAATTCTAGGTCACAGACCATTTGATATTCTGAATTTTGAGTCTAGACATATTGCATGGTCGAATTTTAAACGAATGACTTCGTATTAGCTATGGATGAGTCTAAAATTTAAAAACTAAAATAGGCTCCGTCTAGAGACGATTTTCCTGAATTTTATTTTATTTTTTATGAAATTTTGGAAAAACATGTTACTATTCTAAAAATTTTTATATCTTATTTTTCTCATATATTTACATGTAAAATACAAAACATATAAGAGTTTTTATGATTTCCATATTAATTCTTTTTCCTTATATTTAGATATTAAAGTAAGTCAAGATAAACTTAAAATAAACGTATTTTATTTATATCTATAGTATTAGTTCAAACAAAATTACTAGAATATAAATGTCAGCCATTTATTGTATTCTATAAAATACATGACAAACCTTCAAATATTTACAAAATCATGTTTATTATAATGAGACATGTTTATTCGAGATCATGATTATTTCCACGCAAGTATTTAGGCCTCTTTATATCAATCGTCATGTCACAAACTAAATTTGAACATGAAAAATGGTCACTAAAGCCATTCCGAATTTCTATAGTATCTTTCCATCAACATAGATACTTAATAACGGCCTCTAGATATGCCAACATAAAAATATTTAACGATATAACATCAAAGAAGAAATAAATTATATCTGGAATATGTAAAACATTTTTGAAGCCTATTTTTGTATGATCACAGTGATAAGGTTTGTTAGTTAATTGTTAAGAATTAATTATTATCATTAATTTATTTTTTATTAATAAATTAATATTATTATTAATCGTTGCTTAAAGGACAGCAACACATGTCTCTACCATTTTTGTGAGTCGATTTTTTACCGAACGATAGTTATATTTTCCTAACAAATCTAAGTTTTTTGTTTTGATGTTATGCAAAGAAGCAACAGTTTAATTTAAGTAGCATGATAAAAAAATGTACCAATAATATTATTGTAGTTGCTTTACCGACGACAGTTAAGCCAGCTCGTTACAACAGTAGTATATTGTTATATACTTAAAAATATATGAATTATTATATACTATGAGTTAAAGATAATAAAACCTTATCTTGTGCTAGTATTTAAATACAACTATTCACGGTTATTAAGCTTTTAGAACATCTTGTGTTACAGAAAAACCTATCACTTATTTATTTACTCAACATTTTATTTATTCCAGTAAGTTCTAAACTGTTCGAGAATATTATTAAGTGTTTTAATTGGTTTATTACTAGATTAAAAAGGCATAGGTATATAGTAAAGATTATATTATTATTTTTTTAGTTTTAACTGTTTACGAAATGCACCTTGTTTCAAAAAAATATTGCATAAAAACATCCTATTTTGAGATGAATTATTTTTTAAACTCCTAAGTGATAGTACTTTTAGACAATACCAGAATATATTTGGATATTTGAAATAAAATTAATGGGGATACAAACATCATTTAATGTAAATTATCTGTAAGAGTCATTAAAGAGAAAAATATATTATTATTTTCTTCCTATCATAAAGTTGGATGATAAAATACATACATACACATACACCTAAAATTCTAAGATATGTATAAAAAATCGTTGCCAAGGAAAAAATATGTCTTGTATAATGTATATACCATCTGCCTATTAGAAGTAGTCGGTGCATTGTCAAGCAGGTCATCACACAATACTCACAAACAAATACATTTATCATGAATATATAGATTTTTTAAATTTAAATCTAGTTTTCTGAATTTTGAGCTGAGTCTAAACCTAAGGAAAATTTGCTATGAAAATAAAATTTATTGCTGAAGATTTTGCTATTGAAATTCAAAGAATTGTAAGATAGCAAAAACTACGAAATAGGTATGTTGAATGTATTAAATATAATCAATTCTTGGATTTTCATTGGAGTAATATAATAAGATAATCTTATACTATTACAAGAAGAATTTTATATTTTATTTGACATATATATACACATGTATGTCTACAGATAGTTGGATTCTCAGTTGGTAGCTCAATTTTGATGAAACTACGCAATCGATTGATCATAAAATACCAATTTCAAAATAAAATGTAATTCTTACTTTACGAAGTGACACCCTATAGTATTATTAAATATTGTAAATGGGTTTATGTATTAATGTAATTAATTTAAATATCTAGAACATAGTCTATATGTTGCACTATATTTAATATTGATCGTACAAAAAGGGTCATCCTTATTATATATTCTTAATATTTTTACTTAGTTCAATTATTGTTAGTTAGAAATTAAACAGAAATCCATTATACCATTATGTATTTATATTTGATCGTATATATATAGATAAATAAATATATAGAAGACCTTTAATACCTTTTTATATAACCTTTAGGTACGTTTTGACATTTTCATGATACGTCCTTAATTATTATTTTAGCAAACGTCTCTACATTTATAAAATTGCAATAATTAAATAAAATACACTTGGAATATAAAATTAATATAAAACAGTATCTATATCAATTACTATTAAACCGAATAGGTGTGGCTACTTTACATAATTAATCATAGTCTTACTAATTCCTTAAAAGTCATGCCGCCACTGATCCCCACTTAAAATAATGGCAACCACATTTAATTTAGTGTAAAATCATATTTAATTTACTACACATAGAGTCTTATTTCGAATAACTCGATATTATCGCGAATGACCACCAAGCAATTATTTTTACTTGTCACCTTCCTATCAAGAAACTACTTAAAGCTACCTTCATGGTTGGTTTTTTTTTAAATAACTTCTATATATGGTGATTGTGAAATTCTATACGGTGTTTGAGGTAAGGAAAAAGATATTCTGGAATAAGACTACAGTAATAAGATAAAAATGAATATAAATGTTCAAATGTATTTGTATGTATGTATGTAAACGATGAAATGTTTTGGTCCCATTCGTGAATATTTGTGGTTTTATTGATTTCTCTAAATATTTCTGTGCATATAACTCCGAAAGGAGAGCACATCTTTACATTTAAAATATAATAATAATAAAAACAAACCACATAATAAAATTTAGGTAGGTACCTACTCTTACTACTGTTAACATAAAATGAATTGGAAACCAATATTATACAAATCTTGAATAAATATATAAGCGATTATAAATATTAATCAGTCCGTATGAAATATGGTTTACTTTAAAGGTAGTCCGATCTCTGATTGGGGCCCAATATACAAAACGGGATTAAGAACGATCTTCTCACGTTTGCGAAGAACTAATCACGACGTAGAGATATTGGGGACGCTAATATCTTGTACACATTTACATAACGCGCAATAAATCTGCGCGGGCGCAGACGGCGCCGTTGATAAATACCTATTGGAACTTTTCGATGATCTATTTTAATGATTATTGTTATGTATATCTTAATGTAATTAAGATTACATTAAGTTCTTATTGAAAATTGATTTATTGATATATATTCAAATTTAAAAAATATATAGGGTTTAAACTTTGTGTGTGTGTTTTGTATGTGTGAGCAAAAGGTGTTGTTGGAAGGAGACCAATTATTTATCAAGATACTATGTACAGGTAAAAAGAACATATAAAAGCTGCTAAATTCACCAATAATTTGCGCATTAACATAACCTTGTATAAAAATAAAACGTAAAAAAGATAAGTGAGGGAATTTAACGCAACTACCAGTTGAAGCCTTAAGATTGTGTTTAAGTTTAATTAAAAACTTTGGCTATCTCGTCCGGTGCTTCGTGTCCACAATTACTGTGGATGTGAAACCGGTAATAATTTAAAAATATCGTTCGTAAATGACGCTATAAATTAAACATAATAATACGAACGCCCAGCCGCCATGATGTGCGGAAAGCTAATTGAATATTAATTTTATAATAAATCTGGTTGAACGAGTCGTAGTTTATTTATAACTTTATATAAGTTTAGTTTGATACACTTATAGTTTTATTCATTTTAAAGCCGCTTAGAAATATTCCTGTTTCAATATTATATCAATGATATTTTAAATCACTAACTACTTGAGAAATATTTAATTATTTGGATCACCAAATATGAATATCATATTATATTGATTTTTCATATGGATCACCAAATATAATATATGAATATCAATTTATAATAATTGATAATTTTCTGACTTGTGTCTTTTGTCTTGTGTAAAAAGGTTTAGATCATTTTAGTGAAACTTAACAACATATCTTTACTATTTGAATCTTCAAAGAATTTGATGATATTTTTAATGATTATCAATTTCATCTTAATGTTAAAACATTTCGATAATTTTGTTCTTCTATGTTAAAAGATTTTGATAATTTCTTAAAGTTAAAAGTGCATGTCTGTTAATGCTGTGGGCCACACCTCTGGCGGCGAGCTACAGACCTTCCGCTTCTCGTTATTTATTACTTTTATCTCGAGCAACGTCGCGGTCGCTGAACACAAACAAACGACATCTCCGACAATAAGACAAATCGATCGATTATGAGACACTACCTGCCCGTGGTAGGTCCATGCAAATCTTAACTTTTTCATGTCATTATTACTCTTTCAAAGAAAGTAAAAGCCCATTATATCAATTACATGGACAATATATAGAAAGTCTTTCAAATCACAAGAAATAGCAAAAAATCTTTGCAAATTCAATTTTACTTTTAGAATGTCATGGATAACATTTGTTATTTTTTACACTAATTTATTGTCTGAACCCAGCTCTTTGTTTGACTATTTGTTTTAGAATACCACTTGCGGTGAAATTGTAACAGACTTGCGAATTCTGAAATTCTGAGAATTGTTTAAAATTGTAAATGCATTATGTTTACTAAGTATCTACTTTTGTGTTTCCACAATGTGGCCAGCATACAGTGTAAAGACCTCGAAGTACGAATGTGAATGTGCTGCGCCAAGAATAGAATATGATATCATAATAGGTAACAGCTTATTAGATATAGATGAAACATATTGTGAGAAACAAAATTATTATTATAATCTAAGAAAGATTGGGTAAATTGTATTGTTCTGTGTATTGGTAAAAAAACATAAACTCAACGAAGACAAGTTGTTGCTTATTTAACCTGTTAATTTTATAAGAATTATATCGATGATTCTGAGAACATAAAGATACTCGTTTCTCAATATCATGGGTTAATTTACGACTGGATAGAGAAGAGTACACGGCAGTGGAGCCGTCGAAAGAAATCTCCATACAAAACATTACTCGTGTCTGTTGAACGATTTATGCGACGGCTGTAAACCGTTTATTGTATATTATAGTAGTGACATCGACTAATTTGGTGGCCGACTGATGAGCCAACTGCGGGGAAAGAGATGGTTTATGTTGAGTTTTGGTTTATTAACTCCACCAGAAAACGTTTATTTTACAAGCACATGCTGGAATCTCGAAAAGTTCAGTAAACGTAATATATATACAATGGCTACTAATAGATGTTTTAATAACAGCTTCATCAAATCAAGAAGAGTATCAAGTTTCAATGCAATCAATAAAGAGATCATTGTATATAAAGTCTAGAGATGTTCTTAGGCAGAGGATTAATTTAATCTATGGCTGACTTATGAGAGTGACACAGCAGCCGCGTAACATCTCACACGCAGACGGAGAGACATGATACTATAAAAACAATTACTAATATCAAATTCGTGGAATAAACTGTTTTAATTATAGTTTACTCTATTTATAACGTAGTTTAGTTACCTTCTGGAATAGACTGCTATGTTTTACGAGATTATTATTTCAGGTATAATAACAAAAGAAGTTTATGTTCTATTAACTTTTAATATTTTTTAAAATCTGTTTAGTACTTTTTATTTTTTATTTTTTTATTTTTTTTTTTATTCGTGTCCATGTTAACCCTATTCGCCAAGACGGCGTCACCATATCACCGAATATCTTTTAATCAATGAAGTGTAATAAAAACAAAGAAGTTATTCATATTTTGCAATAAAAATGAAATTAATATAATTTTCTAACAGAATATTGTTAATATAACATTCATGAACATGTTAAATGATTTATATTCCACATTACACCAGCTAGGCTCCAGTAATTTCGTAACCTCAGGGGCGTCGTGACAGGAGCCGAGCGGGCTGCACTCATCGCTCAAGACATATCAAAACAAACTCTTCAAACGTCACTATTTGTATCTCGCAGAAAATGTCTGTTTGTATAAGTTTTGACTAGCTAAATCGGTCGATAAACTACAGTCTAGCTATACGTTGATAAAATTCACTTATATATTTTATTCGTTAAAATTATATATCGCCGTAAATCGTTTGCTTAAGTTTATCGACCGATTTAGCCGGTCAAAACTAGTTAAATCGGTCGACAATCTACAGTTTAGCTATACATGGACTAAATTCAATTATGTATTTTTTCCTTAAGATTATATGTCGCCTTGAATCGTTTGCTTAAGTTTATCGACCGATTTAGCGGGTCAAAACTAGCAAAATCGGTTGATAAACTACAGTTAAGCTATACGTTGATCAAATTCAATTATATATATTATTTGTTAAAGTTACTTCTCCTTAATCACGTTTACGTTTTCTAGATTTATCTCTGGTATAAACACTGGTTCATGTTTAATGGTTATTCATATATTAATCAAGATAATATATTTGTAATTAATTATATTTTACTATTATGTCAGATAAGCTTTACTGAGAATATTAAGTTGATTTTAACTCTTACAACGATTTAGAAGGTTATTTGTGTAATTTTGATATTATCATCAATTATAAATTAAATTTTGTATTTAAATTATTATGATTGTAAACAAAATTACAATAATACTCTAAAATCTACAAAAGGGAAATAGTTTATAGATCTATAGAAATTAATAACATTTTTATTATTTACAGGCTTAACTGGAAGCAAAATCCTATTCATATTTATATCTAAAGAATAAGAAGCAGAATCAGAAACAGAAACAGTTTTATGTATCTAGCTACATCTATATCTTTATCTATATCTACATAGCTGCACTAGTTGCCCCTCCCATAATAATTGACAACTGCTGCAGTCATTCCATGGGTTTGCCTTGAATTATATAATTATTCATATAGATAGAAATACACTGTAATGTAGGGTATTTAGCTATAAAGCACTTTGTCATTTATTCATAAAGTGGTTTAGTCAAGTAACTGACAAACATTTTATATATGTGTATATATTTTGTTTGACATAGTTGAGATTTTTATATATGTATTATAATATATGAATATTAATATATTATATATAACGATATGAACGTTAAAGGTGTTTGATATTCATATACTGTTAATAATAATATCAAAATCGTTGCTATTAGGAATTGAAATGGTATAATAATTTGATTTAGTTAAGCCAATAACCGAGCGGATTGACTCTAAAGAATTCAATCCAAGATAGATTTCGATCTCCGATTGAAGATCGATTATTAATCTCGTTGTAAAAATATATTCATCAATCACGTATTGGGGGTTTAATTACACATTGTATATTGCTGTTAAAAGCAGGGAAACCAACGCATATTTTTTTAATATAACCATTAATAACTGTCGAATTGTTTCGTTGAACGTTTCACCCCACTTGGAGGGTAGTTGTAACTCCGCAGTTGTAATTTCAATGTCGATTCCTTTGTTTACAACTTTGTAACAACTATTAGTGTAAGTGCTATTATAGTCAAATACGTATTTGATATTTTTATCTTTTTAGACTTAAGTTTTACGTATTTTAAAGTATTTATGTAAAAATTAAATGTTATGTATAAAACCTACTTTCGATAAATTGTTTTTTTATATGAAGATTATTTCTATATACTTAATGTTACTGGACTTAAATAAATACCAAGTCCAAGGTTCGTATTGATGATGTTCAGGAATTAATGAAGTGGCCACGTCAACCTCCGTCACATGCCATGCCATGTTGAGACCTGTCTTGACTCTATGACCTTTTGTAGGAATGTCTGTAAAACGTGTGGGCTTTTCCAATATCGTAGTATGTTAGCGAATATACGCTCTATGTTTCTGAAGGTTTCCCAACAATATATTTATTGAATATATGTGTTATACATGAATAAAAAATATATATATTTGTACATTTTATACTTGTTATACAAAAAATAACCATATTAGGATTTGATAAATTTAAAATTGCGATATCCAGATATTTTTTTAGTTTTTTTTTTAACATTTTAAATATTACAGTTAATCTTATATAAAAATGAACCATATCAGTGTTTAATAAGTTTTAAATTGCACTGTCCAGAGAACCCACAAATTCCGACTGATCGACATTGCGCTAAAGCCGTCTTCAGACTATTTAAATTCCAGTTTGGTTCGTTGCTTCGCTGGTGTATACGGTGCCGTTAATTTTAGAGAAATTGAACTAGGGGTGCTATTGATTTTCTTTGTTGTATGTTCTTTGAGTTTGTTGAAGAATATTTTTTCTAAATATTTTAATTTTATATTTATACTTAAAAAGAAGCTATAATAGTTCAAGTAGTTATCAGACCTATACCGTCTTTTATATTAGGTATTTATATTATATTAAATTTATACACAGTCCTACTGCACTAATTTACCAACTGCAAACTTAGTACAAAAGCTAATAAACGAAATTACTTAGAAAGTCCATGAGGTAGACGTCAGATATACAAAGAAAATGTTGATATTCAAAAGGTAACGTAGATTCAAAAGAATAAAACAGATTCAAAAGATATCTAAGATTAAAATGCAATTTGAATTTAGAATAAAAAATCAATTAAATTGATTTAAATTACATCAAACTAAGCAGACGTACCGAGACCGCTGACAGCTGTTTTGACAGCTCTGATATTAATTGTGACGTTTGTCGTTAGAGCATCGCCCAGCTCTTCCGTTTCCAGGTCATTAATAAAATGAGCAATAGTAGAAATATTTATCAATGGCATAATCGATACAGAAACAATTATAACTACATCCATCAAAATTCTCAATCCAGCTTGGCGGTGAAGGTGTTTTAATGCTTTTTTCTCCATTCAATATTCAGCTTTATGACATTGTGATTATAATACAAAATCAATCATCATTGTCTACAACTAATATGGAAACAAAAATGAATCTTAACACCTGGTGATAGATTAGATTTTTAATTGCATCAAGTATCAAATAGCATTAACATTCTTATCTGTGGTCTGTCACAGCGAGAACGTCAAAGTTCGAAAGTGAAGAATGCATAATAATTAATTGTCGATGATACGCAAGGATCGTAAACAAAAGCAGTGATAAATGGATTATTTTCTGATACTAGATAATAAGCCTTGTGGGTTGTAAATCGTCGTTTTAAGCGGTCACTGCTTTTTGGAGTAGCCGATTTGTTTTGATGCTTATCAGCTTTTAATAGATAGTTTTGATTTGAAAGTAATACTAATATTAAATCGTTCATTATTTGAATGTTAGGAAAAAAATCGATTTGTTCGTAAAGTGACAAAAGTGTATCAAGAGAACTTATCAACATCACTAAAATAACATATGTGATATATCTTTTTCTAAGGACAGTTACTAAATAATCTAATATTGCCAAATTTTCAAATACAAATAACTAAGTGTCTAAAGCATTATATACGATGGTAAATATTATCATTCAAAATGATATATTGTCTGTCACACATTAGTAACAAAGTGTATTTAACTGTTGGATTACGACATATCGATGTAGTTTATTATTCATTATATTATCAATAAATCGTGCGTGTCTGATAGCGTGTGAAGTGTGTCTTTTACACTTTCACCTCAAACTGTTGAGATGTTGCAGATTTGATACAACACTGGTAAATAAATCGGTTCCTCATCTAAAAGATATAATAACAGGATGCTATTATATCTTGCTATTAATTTCAATTCTATCTAATACACATAAATAACGCGTGTGATTAAAAAATCGTAAAATATTTTAATGATAATAAAGAAGCCATAAAATTAGTATACAACAGCCATAACCATGTTTTATATGTATTTTTTTATTTATTATGTGCTACTAAAGTTAATGTTTATCTCTTATACCTACCATCGTAACTCGTAAAGGAACGACCTCAACACGTGTGGTTCCGAAATCAAATTAAAATCGTGTTTGATAAGATCGAGTGGCGGTTATGGAAATTTATGACTATATTACCTGCGCGGGCGCATCGCCCGACAAAAACTTGGTCCGGACTACGCAATTATTTATGGTCTGCAAATGATTATAGTTTACGAGCGTTTGACTGAATACGCCCCTGGCGAATAGTATGGATGTATCTCGTAATAAGTTGTGTAAGTATTTAATGGGTCGGTCTAAATATCTAGACGAATTCTTGAGTTCAAAACAAAACTCGTAAAAGAAATTCGAAATTAAATACAGGACGCATACAAAAATATGTTGGCCTCAAAGATACAGAAATAAATCAAGCAGATGACAATTTAAAGTGGCTAACCCACTAGCTGTGACCATTTTAGATACTTTGATCAGATCTTGTCGAAGCCGAACCTACAGTGATAGAAATATTCTCAAATAGCATGTATATCTATAACATTAAAGTCTATATTTCATTGTGTTATAATTAAAATTGTGGGTGTTTGTTCTAAAGTCTTTACAGTCACGGTGGAGATTTATGTTTTTATTTAAGAATTAATAATATAGTGTGAGTAATCACCGTTATGCTAATTTGAAATAATCCGGGCTCGTAAATATAAATATGGTAAAATCTGCTTTACAGTTTAAATACTGACGACGTTGAACAGATTTCATTTTTCTTAATAATATTAAAATCATCTAAAACAGGTTGAAGAATTTAAGTCACGTCCGATAACACTCAGTTTATTTATTCAAAGCTCCTATTTTTGAATATATTATTATATATTTTTTTACTAAAATATTTTCAATTTTTCCCCAATATTTATCTCAAATGAGGTGAACCGATACACACCTGGCGCCAGCCCCTACTTTACGATCTGTTAAAAGACTGACTTCGATGCCCAAATTAACACGAAATAAAAATGAAATCGATCCATACAAAAAAAATAAGCGAACAGAGATAAAACCTTAAAAAAGGTTCACGTCAAAACATTTGATTGTATTAATATTTATAGGCAAAGAATCGCCGCAGGAAAGACGGTCTTGAGATGAAAAAAAATGTTTATCAGAGTTCAGCTTTTGAGGGAACCGCAAATCCTTTGTTAAAGATATTTATGGACACGAAAACAATTGCAATGATACTATTATATCAAATATGACAACAATAACTTTATTATGCACTTTCGAGATTCAGATGTTAACTTCATCAGAGTAATTGAACTGTTTTTTTTTATGAAATAATGGATTTTTATTCACTTAAAATGACACTAAATTTTTTCAATTTTTTTTCAAATTTTTGTCGTTTAAACTGGATCAATTATAGATATTTTTAATTACAAAAGATATTACCACAATATACCTTGGTTGAAGTAGAGTATAAGTATAAAAAGAGTAAAAAAGTAGAGTATGAAAATAAATAATATAAAGAGTATCTTAAAATAGCAGTAGTATGCAAGTTAAAATAACTATCCCGACCTTTGCATCTGAGATCAACTCTTACTGCGCCTGTTACGGCTAATTTACGTTATCAATGTACCAGATCTTAATGTATGGTTGTTCAGAGACATATTTCCCACATGGAATAATATTCTTGCTTCTTCTTTATATTATTTATATTTTGTACCTATATATACATATTAAGTGTGACAAGACTTTAGGTATACCTAGATAGGTTCAGCGTTAAAAAAATATTTAATTTAGAATTAAAGTAATAATTCATCTTTTTTTTCCATTCTTTTAGGACCTATTATTAAACCTATCTTACCATAGTTTTGTTTCATTCAAATATAATAGGTTAAAATCTAAAATTTAACCTTACAGTTTTAATTCATTTTAATTTTTAATGGTAATAGTTCTTTTTATGAAAGGCAATTACCAGTAATCAAAATTCATATATCATTCCAACCGGTCAGTATAACGAAGTAAGATTGCTATGCTAATACAGAGCACGTAGTATTGCGCCTGCGCATATAAGCGAACCCTTATGAGAAGCTTAATCAGTGTCTGGGGCGACATGGATTATTAAAACGAAATTAAAACGAGAACTTAGAAACCATTATGCCTTATGTATAAATTTAAATGGTTTCTTTGCTCCGCTCCTATATCTTTATATAAAAATATTTCTTATGCATTTTTTTTAAATAATCTGCCGTTGATTTTAATGTATTTCTTTTATGATATTTAACTGTAAGTCACATTAATAATATAATTAATTATTTGTCTACGTACATTAAGGTCAAACTCTGAGTAGGTAGATATGATGCTTCAAGATATGATCTAGCTGGAGGTTTATCTTATGAAAATCATAGTAAACCATTAATAACAGTACTGTATTATATTCATCTTTATTTTAAACACACGGTCAAATTTATACCAATTATAAATAATATTTATTTTCAATGGGGCTCGGGTTCGATTCCCGACAGGGACAGACATGTATGTGTCTGTATCGGTTTAATTGTTTATTAAATATATTTGCAGTATTTATAATGTGTATTTCTTTATATTTGTATCGTCGTATAACACCCTTAATACGTGCAAAAAATTTGCTTACTTAGGGGTTAGATCAATGTGCTTAATTTGTTCTGTAATATTATTATTATTCTTTATAGGTAATATAATTTAATAATGAAACATAAGAAAATTGCAAAACAAAGTTAATATTTATCAACCACCTGCTTTTATTACACCTATCATAATTTAATTGCAATTGAATAATTATTTTAATAACGCACTTTAGTAAATAGGTAATAAATATACCTTTGGTAAGACAAGTACGTGTTATTTAAAACATTGATGAAAAATAACGGTAACCCCTTATATTTTATAGCCCAAAGTTGCCATCAATAATTGAAGTTGCAAACTCCTTAGGGAGAAGGGTTTTTCTTTGGACTTTGACGGCTCCAGTCTTTAATCAAATTTGATCCCTATTTCTAGATATTTTGTTTCGTTTTCCTGTGAACGTTTTATACAGATAGATGCACTGTATTTTATTAGCATTAATTATGTTCCAACAAAAATTTTTTTAGAGGTACGTAATCAAAAAGAAACTCTATTAAAGGAGATTTAAGTGCCTTAATGAGTTGAGGGCCCAAGTAAGACAAAACGCCATGTGGCTAAAATAGATAAAAAAGCCACATATTTACAACATGGCAACTGAAACAAGTTTTGCGAAAAGATTTTGCTAAGTCATCGCCGCCATGCTGCCGATCGACCAACCACAAATGGCCTACCACTAATCCTTAGTTAACCAACCAGTCATGTTTAAGAATTTTATTTATATGAACCCTTCATATATTTTAGTTAGCTAAGGATTATTTTATGTTTGCTTCCAGTGACCGGTTATCGGCCTGAGGTCTAGAACATTCCAAGCATAATCTTTATGTTCATCGGGATTCGTATGTCTGTGGTGTATATAACTTATCTTAAATCTATCTCTACGTCGTGATTTGGTAAAACAACCTCCGGGGTATCTTTTATCCTTGATTGTTACTTTATTATCTTTTATTATCAATTTTCTGTGTTATTACTAAAGAAATAATTCTACATAAATTCGAAAGCGTTAAAATTATTCCGTTGGTAAATTATTGATTTATTTATTTAAAATATCTGATAAATATCGAACTTTCAAATAACTGACACAATCTATCTGTTTAGCGTTAAATTCAGATTTTCTCTATAACTGTAATTTTCTTAAGCGTTCTCATTTTGAAACGCTAGCAATTTGCATCGATTAGAATCAAAACAATTTGCACGGTCTGCAATTTTTATAATATACTTCACTGTATATAAATTATAGCAAAGTATTTCTGGAAAAATGCTATTTTAAGTGGAACAAAAACTTGCATGCATGCGCATGTTAAAATAAATAGCTTATAATTGGAAAATAATAAAACACATGTCGATTATATGAAATTAAAATTACCACAAATAAACTATTTTAGTATACGTACATATATCCCTTGCATTTATAAATTTTCAATTATTTAGGTATATCTTATATTAAATTTACGAATATATAATATTGATTGCAGGTGGAGGAGCCCTATTATATATATAAAAAAACACAAACAAACTTACTTCCTTGAAATAGACCGGAAAAAGAAAGACATATTAGTCGAGTATATATTATTTATAAATAAAAAAAATTATATCAATTTACACAAATGTATCAACATCAATAGCCGACAGGTAATAAATAGTAATACCTAGAAGTGCTCTAAATTACTATTCAGTACCGCTGGTACTGGTTCAAATCTGCTGGTGGGTTTTCTAGATTCTTAGTCATTTATAACCCTTAGGTGTTTTTGATTACTAAAGTCTAATGATAGGCTATAAGTTTCAGCTAATTATTAATTCCGTTAAACATTTATGAATTGCTGTTTATATACAGTATTATTATCACCAAAACACTTATGTATACTTCTCTGTTATTAAATAGTATTTATCTGATATGAAAGATAATGTTTGACAGCTAAATAATTGTTTTAAAGCTACGAGGTTTTATAGTAAAATGGATATGCCTTCTTTACATGACATTTCAAACTTTTGATAACTCATTTATTTACTAAATAAAAAGCCAATACAGATTTGAAGCTACAAGTAACCTAGAATTTTTGTTTTTTGGTGATCGTTACTCAAGTACTTGACCGATTATTTTTTTCGGCTGATAATGCGGCTTCCGAATAAAAAAAACCGATAACAATCAGGTGAGTAGTTCAGGCAGATCACATTGAAGTCAACTACAAGTATTTGTTCTACTAACTTACAATAACTACATATATTAAATAGTTAATATATATACTTTGCTATTAAATGAACTTTTACTTAACATGATACTTATTGATATATAGGTAATCTCAGCACGAATGCTTGTCTACGGTAAAGTTATTGCTTTCAGACATGAAGGTCTAACCTCTCACCTCATTTGCATAAGAAACTATACAAATATTACTATCAAATCATTTATTAATAATTAGTGAGTAATATAATGAGGTTTATTTTTAAATTGGATATTGGATTGAAATCAATGCGCGCGCGCTTAAAGACTTATACGTATTTTGATTTACTTATACTGTTGAAATTACAAATAAATATTATAATAATTTATATATGAATTACTGTTAGGTTAATTCAAGATTAGATTAAAAGGTTAAATTGTAATAAATTTTGGTTTTTGTAAAAAACAATAAACTTCTGGAGAAATAAAATACATCTGCCTTCATCAAGATATCTATCCATGTGACATATCTAACACATGTTCTTTTGGGATACTTTGACGGACAGATGAAACTAACTAAAATTTGTGTTTCTATTTGTTTTGGCGTGTAATTTATATAAAACAGATTATTAGGATAGATTCACACCTATAACAGATATGAAAATAATAATTATTATGATTATTAAGTTAGATTCACACCTATATCAGATGAAATAACGCGTCATTGTTAGGAAGTAAGAAAAAATCAACGTAGTTCAGTTAAGCGCCCGCCAACAAAGCCATTAAACCTTATTATAGACATCATCCATCAGAACGCCATATTGAACAAACATTAACGCATTTATGTTTTATAAACAGATATATAATTTATTTTGTCTCCACTTTGGAATCTAATTGATGAATAGTTTCTTGTTAGATCCAACGTCAGTTTTTAATGCAGGTGTGGCTTTTCGATCGATTTATGATTTCACGCTAAAAAAAGTGTGAATTGTACTTTTAAGTAATTTTTGAACTATTAATTTTAATAATTTGTTGTCAGTCTATTAAATATGCTTAATAAAGGTCTACTTACTCTGTCCTAGGTGAACTCGCTTCATCCATGGGTATATCTGAGGTGGATTTGCTTGTGCGTTTGCTGAAGACTTTGTATTCTTTGTACTGGAACTAGAGTTGTTAGCTTCATTGCTCTCATTGCTCGATGTGCTGGACGCCGGGCTTGAAATATTTTGGTTGATATTAGCCTTGTGTTCTACTGGAGACGCGATTGGAGTAGTCAATCCGAGTTTGGTGCTCGTTCCGCCCGGGTTTGGTCCAACGCTGCCAAATCCTGGCGAGGTTCGACCAGGGCCGGAAGATGTGGAAAGATCCTGTGGTGATGCCACTCCAGTTGTGGAAGTTGAATCCGCAAATTTACAACTAGCGCTAGCGGTTTGGCTCGTTGGAGTCGACATGAGATTCGGTGACAATGCGCCGGGACTTGGATTTGAATGTTGGTGCATGTGACTCGCGGTACTTCCCAATCTTTGAGGATGTAACTGAGTGTAATCGATCATAGCCTGGGGTTGCATGTGAGCTCCTGCTGCTGGAGTGGCATAAGGATGTTGAGGGTAATGGTGACCAACCTGCGGCGGGGAATAACAAGTATTTGGATACGAAGCAGTCGCATTTGGGTTATAATAATCTGTCCCAGGTGTTGGTAACCCTGGGTGTCCTGTTTGATCTACGGGCGTTCCAGTGCGTCCCGGACCCTGGTTCCCATAGCACGAAGCTAGGGAATTCACAAATTGATAGGAACTCATTCCCGCGTTATAATTTAGGTCATTCATTGGTAACAGATTATTTTCTATCTTTCTTCTGAAGTTTCACTCCACTGTTGTCATATTAGACGATCACTGAATGGTGTAGTTAGACATGTTAAGTGCTAAAGATGTCTGCGGTCTCAATTGTCCTCGTAGAGTAGCACTTGATTGATGGACCTGCGATAAAATGAAACACATTAGCTGGTCAACTATAACGGCTCGCTGGTGACGAATGTTTTTCGCAGTTCAGTTAATTGAACTGTAATTGAACCTTTAGATTACTGCATTATGTCGGTTAATAGTAATTAGCTCGTTAACTGTATGTCTTGTAACTTTAACTATATAAATGAGATATTTTATTTCAATTTATATACTAGTTCTATTTTTTCTATCTTTCTATAAATTGGTTTAGTTATTAGTTATTTTAATTTAAAATTAATATAACTGCGTATAAAAAAAAATAAACTAAGAGCCATTACAAATGAAAACAAAAACTAAAAACTGTATCATTTTCTATATTAGTGAAATTTTTGCACAATCACTAATAATCTACACAGGGGGTCTATTACAAAACAATATATCATCATACGACATTCTGAAGCAAGCACATGTCACAAGGAAAAAACCGAAGCCACGTGGTGCTATAAAAGTGTCGGTTTGTGTGTAAGTGACTTCTATGGATTTATGATATGACTCGGTGCATACATCTTTATGAACAAATTAACAGTCATTGTATTCAATTTATTTGCGTATGCGCAACGAATGATAAATGTGCGAATTTTAATGTCATGTAATTTTGTGCATTTTGACGCTTTTTCACGCTTTGGTTTTTATTTAAAATTCAAGTGATATATTTTGTTGATGTAATTTTTGGGATTGATTCGAAAAGTTTATTTAAAAATTTTATTGTTTAAATACTACATTAAGCTCTTTTTTTTATTGTTGTATTATTAGATGATAAAATAAAATCTTTTCTTGTATGCTAATGATAATATGTGCCATGACATAGTTTATATTTGTCCTATTTTTATACAACATGTAATAAATCAATTATGGTTAGAAATGTAAAAAATAATGATGTATAAGAAATATTTTACCGAAATATTAAAAATGTAACATTCCTATTATTAAATATTATGTATCACAGTTAGAATATTTTTAAAATGAATTGTATTCAGCAAGTCATAAAACAAATTTTGTGATACGTTTATTGCGTTTTTTATAATCATACGTTGATATGAAATCATTTTGTAATGATAAATTATACATATTTTTAAGTATTATTTTTTTATGATGTTATTAACCTATTGCAAGATTATTATAAGACAATAAAAAATCTTATTGCTAAACCTGTATTCAATAAACTTATTTATTCTTAATAATATATATCTTAAATAATATTAATATTTTTTATCGGATTGTTACAAAATATATTTAACATAGCTAAAGAAATTCATTTTCTATAATACTATACTTTCAAACAATATTTAATTGAATATAAAGTATATTTGAATATCCTGTATTTCCCATATAATATTTATATTTTCTAGAACATGCTAGTATTAATTAAAGTATTATAATATCGTATAATTGGTTTTCAATGTTCATGACACGCAGACAACATGTGTGTTTATTTCAGTATAGAATTTTTGTCGTCCGGTTCAGAGTAAATGGGCCGAACTATTTAGTTTTTTTGTTTGTTTCTACCCGTCTTAACCTTTCTTTGATGAGTTTAAATACTTTAGTTGATTTCCTAGTTTCTATTTTGTATTAATATAAGACTATTTTTATTATTTATCTTATAATGTATAGAGAATTTTACTATTGATTTTTTTATGTTTGAAAATGTGTTATATATGGATTTAAATTAAGTTTTTTAATGTTTAAAAATGCGTTAAAACTTTTTTTTAGTTAAATTTGTTATTAATTATACAAACTTATAATAACAGTTAAAGTATATATATGAAATACCAATTCTAATTATTTTATATAATCTATACTTCACAAAATTTTTAAACCTATCAGCAATTAATTTATCAATTAACAACGATCCTATTAATAAGATCAAATACAAACTTTAAGCTCATTTGACACTTTAAGACCGATATCAAAAGATTAACATCAAAGTATTAACTAAAATAAACTTCATTAAAAAAAAAAGGAAAAATTAATTTCATTTAATTAAAAAAAATGTAATAAATATAATAATACTCACGTATTAAATGAAACAAATAAATAAACAACACAGTCACAACACTACACGTATCACAAGAGCGCGGTACTACGTGTTGCCGCGCGGAAAACCGTAGATGATTTCCCGACGTTCGAGCGGCGAGTGGTGGCGAGTGGTGGCTGACTGCGGGGTGGGGGCACGCGGCCGCCTGTGCACCCGCCCCGCTCGTGACACCGCTGCGCTCGTGCATCCGCTGACGCTTGTGACTCTATCTTCACAAGGTATTAGTTTCATACTCTACATTATTTTTCTTTTACATTTTTTATGTAGTTTTATTATATTTGTTATATTTTTTTAATATATGTCTAACAAGTATTTTATAACAAGAGATAGAGTCAAGGTATTATTAGTTCTATTTTCTATACTCTACATTTTTTTTGTTGGATTTAGTTTTGTTATATTAAAATGTTTGTTTTTTATATATACCTATAGCTTATATTTTATTAGCGTAATGATAGAGGCATAGTATTAGTTCTATACCGGCTCTATTTTTTTTTGTATTGTATTTGTATAGTGTTTTTATTATGATCGAAATAAATTAAAATAATCGTACTCAGATATTCATGATAATATACAGATTATCAATAAATTAATTATTTTAAAACATAATAATAACACACTTTTAATCTACGTCTCCTCGAGCGGACACTCTCGATGTGTCTCTGACTTGACGTGACTTATAAAAATTACTGACTTGCTCTTATAAATTACTTGTAAATGTTTATACAAACAGACAATATGATTTTACATAGCTAATTGAATCCAGGTGTCCCAAACTCTATATTTATATAAATTCTGTAGAGTTCTACCAAATTATGTTATGTCGAAACTGATAAAAGAAATGATACCTACGTATATGTATATAATCAAATGTATAACTTTCAACTTATTATTATAATTTTATTTCATTATTACTTAGTCAAATATATATTATTAATTGAAAAGATTATATTTTTAAATAAGTCAGCCTATATTCATAGGAATCTAACAAATTAAACATATAACCAGTCCATATACAGGATTTTTTTAATCAAATAATTAATGCAGATAAATTATTATCTTAATTGGTCCATTATATATACTTAAGTATCATTTAAATGTCACAAAATCAAAGAAGATGAAAATACGTTTATAACGTACAATTAAATGTTAATTATAATTATTTATTTCTATATATATTACGTAACTAATCGACTATTAGACATTTAGGTATTGAAACTGTGAGAAATAGAGGTCTTGTTAATTTTGCAATTTATGCTTTGAAATTCATAGTTTTTTTGTTCCTTAAAAATACTCTGAAGAAATATAACACCTACTCTTATATATTTATACTTTGCGGTATATAAAAAACATCCTGTGTATAAATATAGAATCCAAGTACTTGATAAATACCTACATCCAATCCATCCCCAGACACCTCACTCCCGTGGGTGATATTTATTAACAATACACATGTTTACATAAATGACTTGACTTCGTTAAATTTATGACTTGGGGTCATTTCTCTCTTTCATACTGTATACAAATGAGAGAGATGGATTTTTTTTCAAAGTAGTTTATGTCTTTTTAATTATACTCTGCTTACTTATTAGTTATTTTAATGGATTGATTTGATCTAGTTGGTCTGTCTGTTGATAATTTTTATATGTTGCTACAAAGTTAGTATAAAATCATATTGTAATTGAGTTTCCTATTGGATATTTTTGTTAGTCTAATAAGAACAAATAAAAAATATTAAATTTTTATAACCTTTTTGTAAAAGAGAATTAAAATACACAAAACGTTTAAATATTTGATTATTTTAATTTGTAGAGCATTCTCTTCTCACAGTCTAACAAGATCAAAAATAAATCCAACTGATAAATGATAATAAGTTACCAGTTACGAGCTTATTGCATTAAGGGCAATCAGACACACAGCCAAATAACATTACCTACCTTACTGCGTACTACCCACAGGTAGAGTAGGACCAGTAAGAAATAACAGTTGTTAGTACCCATATATATTATTTCATATATATACATTTCTATACAAAAATTTAAAAATATTCATATTTGTAATTTATCATTCATGTACAGTATAATTTATTTATTATTATTCCGAATTATTAAAAATTCTTAACACCATCTGTCAACGCACCTTGTACATTCATATACCAATATAATTACATTTAGCACTTAATTTGCAATTGAAAACAAATTTGCATGTATTCGCGCTGGAAAATAAGCTTTCTGTCTCTATCACTCATTGAGAATTGTTATACGAGTAAGTGAGACAGCATGTGCATGGTAATTTCGTTGCAACAGAAGCATGCGTATTGCAGCGGCGGTGGGCGGTGCCCTTTGCGTGGAATCCTGATCTCTAATTGGTCAGAATAGTTTGGAACAGTGGGATGCGAATATGTTTTGAGAACTTAGCGATTTTTATAGCGGAAAAGTTTTTGGTTTAATATTTTCTTTACAAAGGTAATTGTTTAAATCAAATTTTCTGTACACAATATTTATTATTATATAAGTTTGATAAAAATATATTAAAAAAATAATTTAATTTGGAGTAGGTAAGTATGATCAGAAAGCGCATGAAAATACCTACATATAAGAGATTACTTTTATGTATATATTGATAAAAAATATATATTGCAGATCACAAACATCATATAAGGTACGTACTTCCTGAATTTCAATACTTAAGACCCTGTTCGGTAGCTATTTCACAAATATGTAGAGTTTGGTTTATTTTTGCATTTTCTTTAAGAAACTCGAAAACTTAATAAGTATTAAAATCCGACTTATATCAATACTTATTATACAGAATTTATATTTTGCGATATGTTTACCCACTCTTTGTATTTATTTATGTATATTTTAGAAATCTCAAACTCTGTAATAAATGTTGGTGTATCTCTACGTAGAATTAATATTAAAAACTATTTTTTAAATCTATTTGCTTTTAATAACATTTAGTTATGTTGAGTATGTAGGTATATAACTTAATCTCTATTCAAAACTGAACCCTATGTATTTGTCTTAAGGTTCTATTATCATTTGAACTGAACCCTATGTATTTGACTTAAGGTTCTATTATCATTTGAAATGTCTATGCAAAAGAAATATATATCTTTTACTTTATATGTAATATTAACCTTATTCTTAAAAAATATATACAATATTTTTATTAATTAATCGTAAGACATTATATACCATCCCCAGTAGCGCCACGGTGCGGCATTTTGTGTATCAATTGTTTGTTTAAGTTCAATCTATTAACAACAAGACGGCTCATAGATGGCGCTGTTTTCAAATTTTTTACTAATGTCATTTATAGAAAAAGAATTTCGTTAAAGTTAATATGTCATATGTTATATAATTTTCGACACTCAATATATAGAATAGGTACTCTTATCTAGGTTAATATATATCTATCTTAATGATAGTTGAATTTCACAGACATTTACTAAGGTAAGTAACTTATTATGGAAACGACTTATTAAATGTTACGAATAACTGTCACGTATTTTATAGCACATTTCACCCATTGTTAAGGCTCAAAAACTTCCTATCCCTTCGCGCTAAATTACAGTTAGTTAATTTGTTATTGCTGCCTATCCTTGACTATGCTGATGTGTGCTATGTCGACGCCAATGAAGTACTTCTAAATAAATAAGACCGCCTGCTTAACACTTGTATCCGCTTAATTTTCGGACTTCGTAAGTTTGACCATATCTCTGACTTTAGGTCAAAACTAAAATGGTTGCCCATTCGTAAACGGAGAAATCTAAGAACCCTGTGTCTACTATACTCTATTTTGTTTAATCCTTCCACTCCTGTTTATTTAAAATGTAATTTCTCCTTTTTAACGGATACACATGACAGATTGCTTCGTTCTTCCAAAAATTTATTGCTTCATACACCTCTTCATCGTACTGGTTTCTTGTCCAACTCATTTACTGTATCTGCTGTCAGACTGTGGAACGAATTACCGGAGCATGTAAGAAAAGCCCCAACTCGTGAGTCGTTCAAGCGCCGAGTGAAAGAACTTTATCTCAAATAATTAATATAATTTATATTTATGTATCAATATAAGTACTATATATCATATGTATTATAATCGTATATATTATATATCCCATTATAGCTAGAAAATTGTATCGTATTAATTATTCTTACGCATTAATATATTTATTTGCATCCGTATTTTTATAATAATTATATATTTTATTATTAATATATATATATTATATATATATATGTATATATTTTATTGTTAAGAATTTTGTTGTGCTTTTCTGTTTTTTTATTATAATTATTGTTTTTGCACGCCTACCACAACCTCTCCTGTACTTCCTAAGGTTGGCTGGTAGAGAATGTCTAAGTGGCATTAAGCCCGCCTTTTGTACATTTTTTTTTATTTGTGCAATAAAGAATTAAATAAATAAATAAATAAATAATAACAAATTAGCCATATTTTTTTTACTATACGTACCTTTAATTTTTGTCTATATATGCCAGAACTACACGGAATCCTGGTGCGTTTAAAAATACCGGGAATTATATTATCTATATGAACGAATTCTTTCTCTCCCTTTTTATATTATTTTATACTGTCCTATGAACGGTATTGATTATATTTCATACAAATGAAGATAATTAAAAGAGGTTAAGATAAAGATATAATTCAACTTCCTTCACTCTTTGAAGAAAGTATTTCCAAAGTTACATCTTAAAACTGAGGAACTATCTGCTAGTAGAGCAACGCACCTCTACCTACCTACTGCAGAATGCAGATGGGCTGGTAATGTGGGACTGTTTGACCAATCTGGGCCAATCCAATCCAATTGAGTCCAATGCAATGAAAGATATAGGTATGTCATACTATACCATCAAGCTCATCTGCTATTAGATATAGCCCAAAAGTATTAGTTCATTGATCTGCTAAAGGTCTTTTCAATTATAGAAAGACTTCGCAATCCCCAGGCTGCTTTACTGGTAGTAGTAGTTAATTAAAAAAAAATCAAAAACAAAAAAATAAAAAATCAATATATATATATATATATATATATATATATATATATATATATATATATATATATATATATAATACGTATATATACCTAATGATATATAGGTACCTACAAATTTACATAAAATTTGTTTTTTTTATAGTATTGTTAATCAATTTATATAACATATGAATACTATACCTACTGTTTCTATAATTATCATTTCTTACATCTTTGAAAGATTATACTAAATGGTAGGTAACCTAAATAGCCTACGAAGCCAATTTGTTGCATCTTGTATACAACCTGATTCGGTATAAATCTTTTCTTAAATAAAATTAAGTAAAGTATCTACTAAAAGCAGTATTTCGTGTAGCTAGTAAGAAAACCCCTATTTATATATAACTTAGTTTCCTTCATCCCACCAAATTTTTTAAATGTTAACATTTGCAGAAGTTAATACATATGAAATAACAAACATATTTGATATATCTGCTATTTAATATGTCAGTAATCCTGCTGAAGATAAAAAAAACCTTACATTAGAGAATTAATTTTCAAAACTGTTCAAATATTACGTTAAACTCTACCTTTTTTAAAGTCAAGAATTTTGTTAAAATTCATCTAAAATCTTGAGAACAATTATAATATTTTATTCCCACAAAATAACTAAACAATTCAAATAAATAAGGTTTTATTTATTATTTTCAAATAACCTTAGAGGTGGTCTCTAAGTACCTAGTTATGTGATTTCTAATACATAACATTAATTTATTCTACCTGCAAATATTTACCGCAAGAAGGAAGCTGATAGACAAACACTTATATAAGTACGCAAAGAATAAATGTATATAAATTATAATAGAAAGTCTGCAACATATAATTTTTAAATAAATGGCAAATACGACAAATCAGTATAATCTTCTAAAATAATGTTAAGTTTTAAAATATCCAAACCAAGAACCTGCTACGATACATAGGATAATGTTCTAAAAATACTGATTAAGAATTAAAAACTTAAAATAACCAAACATCGAACCTATTTTCAAAATTTTAAAACTCACACTATGTATATATAAACCTCAAACAATTTTCATAACCCCCAGTCTTAGTACTTTTAATTCAAGTTAAAAGTTGCCTAATTCGTAACATCATTGCATCGAAGGTCCACCATCACTCAACTGTCGCCCCTCGTCAGAGACCCTTCGACACCCGTCCAATACCAAACATACCTTTATTATTAAATGTATGTTTAACAAAACCATACTAAATTTAACAAAAATGGCCTGAACCACCTTTATTATAGTAATATCAGGAAAAATTATACAAATTGATCTAACCCCTTAGTAAGCAAATTATTTGCTTTTGTTAAGGGTTTTTGACAGAGATACAAAAACACAGAAATACACACACACAATACACACAGAAATATAAATACTGCGAATATATTTAATAAACAACTAAACCCACAAATGCAGACTATGCTCATCACATACATGCCTGTCCCTGTCGGGAATCGAACCCGAGCCCTTTTTTTCGCCGCTATACGATAGGGTTCTCCGCCAACCACAGGACCAATGTGGCGATTAATACTAATAACTAAGTATAAACCATCAAGTTGGATACTTAGTGTAGATTCTCTAAGATATAAAAAAAACATGTCGGTTACATTTGACATGTTTAAAATATTTTTGTAATGAATGAAATACATTATAAAAGAAACTTTTTATTTATCTTTAATTATCTCTTTAGAGTAATAAATTTATAGAAATAGTGCTACAACAAAAAAGAAAAAAAACGAATTACATATTAAAATTTCACTACATAGAAATGTATATTTTTATTTGAAAAATCGTCAAACAAACATTTTCTTACATTGCTATACAAGTTACAATTTAATACATATAACATTAAATTTACAAAGAAAAGATTCGTACGAATTTCCTTAACAATATAAAATAAAAGTCATGAAGATTGAATGATTTATAACAAATTTTAATCTAGAAAAAGGACCCAAATATTGTAAGTTAAGTTAATATTGTAAAGCTATAATATAAATAATATTAAGTATGAAGTTAAATGGGAAATAATTACAGCGAGCGGTGCGTCGCTCAAACAATGCTAACTTACATTTAGCTGTCAGTCAAAAACAATTTGGAATTTGGTGCAGAGGGTCGGGAGTAAGACGTGGAATATTAGAGTTGTTATTACGACTGCTACCTATTATTTGTTTTTGGAGAATAAATATTTTGTTGGTCAATTTTAATTTTCTTATAAAGGTAACGCTGAAGTTGAAACTGTAATAGTTTTTTTTTTGGCAATATTTTACATTTTAAAAATATCTATATACATGTACAACTTAAATTCTAAACAAATATAGAATGAAAATAAACCGATAAGATAATAAGTCAATTAGCGATACAGTAGTTCAAGGGCAGGGCCACGGCGCGGCTTTCCAGAGGTAGCGGGTTCGAACCTGTATCGGTTTATTAGTCATATTATATTTATTTTAAATATTTATTATAAAATTGTATAAAAATCATGTTGCAACAGCTCTATGTAGTTTAAAAATCGACCGCGTTTCAGTAACGGCCCGGACGCTCTACTATCCATCATTTCCTCTCCACTCGCCGGGTTAAACACATAAGTGACATTGACGCTTCGAAGCCAACGTTATTTGAGCCTCGGTGCTTCTAACAATCATAACAGAATGTTATAACTTGATGGATCAAATTAAATTTGCCATCTTTGCTACAGCTACCTCTGTCTTGTTAGGTTATACCAGGTAACTGTTTCGTTTTGATCTGTTCTGTGACCGACAGGTTCTGTAATTTCAAATTGATTGTAATTCGACCTGAAATGATAACGGAACAGAACAGTTTACAGAACAGAACTAGGTTTATAAGTATTTTTTTTTTATTTATTATTTTTCAAAATATGCATTCATTTTAACTTTTATTTTTTTAACATAGAAAGATGTATTTTCGGACTATTCTTTCGTTCATAGAGTTCTATCTGTAAGATATTTTAGTTATTTTACGTAAACAACCTTTATCATAGTAACTATATTTAAAAACCTTTAATAATTCGGTAGCAAATCGAATATACCTACTTCAAGTATTATTTTGTAAGACCTCATTGAAATATTAACTTTTTTTTTAAATATGTCTGACGATGTCTGAATAAGGCTGAATATAAACAATCTGATATATGATAGTTTTAAATACATTTTAGCATTAATTTATATATTATATAAAAATTTAATCATCCTGGCAAATCACCCCAGCATTGATATCTGCGTTCGAACGATGTCGGTGAAGCGTTCTTGATAAATGATGTTGGACAATACGTCCTGTAGATTCTTTTGTTGATCAGCTTTTTGTATGTGTTTCTCTAAAGTGACGTGTCCAAGGCTTACGTATTTTTCTATTATACGCAATTTTGTTACGTGTATTGTATGTAAGGTTGACTGTTTTCGGTTGCTTGAAGGTTCCTTAATAATTAAAAATAAAAGTCTCTATAGACTAGTTTCGAACCCACGTACCAACGAACTCACGTTTACGCCGCCAATCTACCATGCTTAGAGCTCATGAATAGGAACATGAATGGGGTCGAAGTTATTTGAAAATCGGATTAATTTATTAAAATATGACCGCTTTAATGTATATTTAATAATCATTATAGTTCACTAAAGTTTAATTACAAAAATACAAAAGAGTTTTAGCAAGTACTTATAAGGTACTTACCTATCTTATTATGGTCAGAAATACCTAGATTATTTCTGTATGTTTGTATATCTTACAGATATATCATGAATACCTACTAAATAATATCATTGAAATGCTTTAGTTTCGACGTAATAATTAAAAGCCTGTAAACATTGATAGTTTATTCGCAGCTGTCAATTGACAATAACAAGGAATGCGGTCTTTACATGCTTTAAAAGAATTTGTTGGGTAATATTTTAACTTCTATCTATTACAATAATACACTACAATACAAACTTCAGTAAATTACCTTAACTTTAGCTATTTAGTGAGAGAATTTTAAAATAAAAAAAAACTTTATTTTAAGATAAAAAAAAATAGTGATATATTTTGTGTATTGTATTTTTATATTGGATACATCATATTATTATATATTTTAGTACACATATCAACTTCAACCCACAAATAAAGATAAAAAACTATTTTATCTGAAACATATAACTACACAAATTAAACCATACATCACAATTAATATATTTAACTAAGATAATTAATATTATCAGAGCACTTTTAATTTAAATACCTTCTTACTTATAATGATGTTATTATTTATGATTGTTGATAAGAGTACTCTGATCGTGAAGGATCAAAGATGCTGGAACATCTGTTGCGCTTAAGATACCGTAATAAGATATATAGGCAATAAGTGAATGACCCTTAATCATCATAAATAGTTTAGTGAAGTCTTTAAATAGGACTATTTTCATAAAATGTATTGTTAAAGAAAATCTTTTTGGGTTACCTAATTTTTGTTTATTGTGAAGTTCTGAAAAATAATTAAAATTATGCTTTAGTTCACTGAGTTTTCGATTATTGCTAAACTAAATAGTTAATCTATTCATTAAAAAACATATAATAGGTAACATAGTTTATTATATATATCTATATATTTAGGTACTTAGAGAGTTAACTCGACTGGGTCCAAAGGTAAACCATATTCAAATATCCATTAGAAGGTTTCTTTTGATCAACTCCGGGTGAATACCGTCTCGTTCGACGTAAGGATTAATTAGAGCTGCCATTCAAAAGCTATTCAACGAATAAAATTATATGAACAGAGCGTAAATCGGAATTTAAAATGAAATTCTTAATCTATAATAAATTACTTGGAATGTTGTTGTCTGTGTATTTTATTTATAATCATAACAATATTCATTTATATGTTACGGTAAATGTAACTACTAAATAAATTTTAAAACTATGGCTGGCGTTCTAGGAAATTATTTGATTTCAAAATAACATTTTACGATTTCGGTTTAACTTTTTTAGAAAATAACTTATGAATATTTGTATTTTTTTTTAAATTTATACTTTCCATGGATGTAGCTTCGAAAACATATATTTTTTTAAACTTTCTTATCACTTTTGTTTAGTTTTATTTTTGTAAAATACGAAACAGTACTTACTCTATTTAAAACTATAAAAACACAGTGTTCCGACAACATTAACAGAATTCCTACGTATTACACAAATACCTAAAAATATTGAATAAATTAGTAATGTATTATATATAATTATAAATAGCAATATTCATTATATTTGCAAGAATAAACCAAATTTATAAAGAACACACGAGCAGCCATCTTGATTAAATGGTTGCCGAGCATGCGCGTTGGCAACGTATCCCAGATTTTGGGGATGTGCGACTTTCTCTCTTTTACTCTTACATGCATTGTATATTGCTCACCTTTTCTTAAGCATTCTATTGTCGAAATGCGAGAGGGTCAAAATTCTATTGTCAAACTGAAACACGTGAAGTTAGCCGCGTTACCGTAACTTCAATGTTTCTAACAGAATATATTATTATTGTAATTTACGGGCGTCATAATAAAAAAAAATATAAATATTTTCAACAAACCTATTTAGAAAATTATTAAGTCTAGATTAGTAGATTGGGTAAATGGTAACTAAGGCACAAATCCTTCCCTTTTCTTTGTGCTATAAAGATAGGTATTTATATACCTACCTACATTTATTTTTTAATAAAACTTTTAGAAAATAATTATTACATTAATATAATGAAATATTGTTGTTTCCATGAAAAGTATGAATCATTACACCATAATGATTCATGCAATGAGAAATTAATATACACATCTAATATGTGTATTACAATCAGTCCAGTAATTTTAGAGTGTGCGTGACGTCTTGTCATACAGGCAAATATAATAAATTAAAAAAATACTTGTACTCAATTAATGATCTGTATCAGTTATATTGTACGCAAAGCAATTATAATTAAAAAACATATTAATGTACGAACTTTATTTTACTATATATTTATGTTTAACTTACTTCAACTGTATGCAAACTATAATATAACTAGCTTTTGCCCGCGACTTCGTTCGCGTGGACTTCAGGTTCGTCCCGTCTAGTCATAACCGAAATATAACACGTCTATCACCGAAACGGTATTTATCGCCGAAATTGCTATGACTCTGCATTTTAAATCTGTGATATCTTCGAAAATATTTATTTAATTTACATGCTGTAAAAAGCCATATTGATCTTTATTAAATGCACAATGTATTTAAGATACTTAATTGGATAAGGATTAATACTGTATTGCTTAAAATCGCTTCGTAAATAAGCCATTATTTCTCGTACAAAGTAAAGGATAAAAAATGGTTATTGTGGGTTATTCCTAAGAGATAAACATATACCATCACGGACTTTTTGTAGACCTTTTTAAGTTGTACAATACTGTAGTAAATTGTTTTGATCTATCTCGTAGGATTCAGTCAGTGTTTTTTTTACGACCTCACATTAAAAACCTCAAAAATTGTAGCCTATGTGTTATTCTGATGTATAAGCTATAGCCTATATGTTATTCTGATGTATAAGCTATATTGTGGTAAAGTTTCATTCAAATCCATTCAGTAGTTTTTACGTGAAAGAGTAACAAACATCCATACATCCATACTTACAAACTTTCGCCTTTATAATAGTAGTAGGATAAAATAATTAAAAAAAAACAAGATCAAATAACCCAAATATCAACGCAAACGTCAGGTAGCTAAACCTAGGATTACTCAGCAAAATCCATTTAAAACGTTTAAATCCAATAAACAGTCAAAACATGTCAAAACTACCTCAAACATTAGCGTTTACAATAACTCCCAAGAGAGTTACTTACTGTATTTAAAATAATCCCTGTTTTAAAAGGGTTGGAACTTTTGTTGAAAGCTATACTACCCAAATATAGCTACTGTATGGATTACATAAAATAAATAAAGTGAGTAAATAAACTGTAATTGTTTTAAATTGAATTTAAAAATACGTATGTTTAGTTTCTAAAACACTTTAAAATATATAACAGACTAGACATGCTTCCAATGATTTTTTTAATAAATATGCAATAAAAAATAAGCCGATACCGGCAGGGATTCGAACCTATGACCTCTAGCAAACCGTCGTCGCTCTACTATTTGAGCTATCGTATTGCTAATTAGCCATTACCATATTTCAAAAATACGGAGAAAAAATGTACTTAAGTATACATAATATGCCAGAAATAAGTTTAAAAAAATATTGATATTAAAACAATTGGTATTAAATAATAAGTATTTCGATGATAAAACAGGCAAGCTATTGCATAAGCCATTTAAAAACACGGACAAACAAGATATCAAACACACAAGTGACCCGGACCGAACACATACATGTTAATGACATTTACCAACACAAGCAAATGTTGAGGAAATCAAGAGTAAAAGAAGAAGTCGCTATAATATTTCAATGCTAACCTGGACAGGCTCACTTAAATGTTATCTAATACACAGTATAGTAGACGTACAAAGTGACCCAAATATCACCCAAACATTAAATATTTAAACGACTTTTATATAGATAAAAATAGGGTAAATAAAACAAATAAAGAAAAAATATAATTTACTCCTCTTTATTCATAGACCCATTTGACTAGAGAAGTATGTACAATATAATAAATAATCAACTTCCATATTATTATATATTGACTAAACTCTAAATAAGACTATAGGAACTGTTTTATTTATAACTAAGTACTATATACATTTGTATTACTATATATATATTTAAAACTCAATCTGGACTAATCTAAATATGATTTATAAAAAATAACTGCAATTCTCATATAAATCAAATCTATCTCTAAACATGTCCTTAATTTTATTATTACTAATATATTTTATTTCAGATATGTATAATAAATATGAAATGTATCACAAGTATTTTTATACCTAATATTACGAAATTATATTTATAGTGTAAAGTCGGTAGATAAGAATAGTATTCAAGTATATACAATATTGACAAAAATATAAAGTACATAAAAGCTATAATTAACTTCCTTAACTAAAATGATTGTCACATTTTGGGAATTACACCCCCATAAGATGGAAGGCAATTTTGACTCATATTACCTGTCAAATGAGTCATGTTAGCGATAGGGTTGCCGTGCATGGGGTAGTTAGGGTTTGAAAACTCCATAAATTTGGGCATCTGCTGTCGTGGGTCAAAGTCAGGTATATTTGGTACTTTTGTAGCTGCTAAGTCTTCTACCCCATATGGATCTGGAGACGTTGACAGCTTGCCATCTTTTTTCGCTTTCATTCTTCGGTTTTGGAACCATATTTTTATTTGTCTTTCCGTAAGTCCCAAGGCGTGTGATACTTCGATTCTGCGTCTTCTTGACAAATATTTGTTGAAATGGAACTCTTTTTCTAGTTCTAACGTTTGAAACCTTGTGTAAGTTTGACGTGTTCGTTTAGATCCTTCTTTTTTGTCATCACCTGAAAACAAGGCAAAATTTTACATATGGCTTACAATTTGCATAATAGGTATTTAAAATATGTTAATAAAATGAATATACCTCCAACACTTTTCATCCACGGATAAAAACCTTGTACTTCTGGTACGGTAGCCATTTTGTTCTCGACATAATCCTCGCTGTCTCCGCATGATTCGACCCTTGTCATATCTTGACAGCTTGCAGTGATTTCATCCGAGGACTTCGTGGCGTCGCTAGTGATAGATACTCCGCCCACAGCACGCTTGATCTTGATTTTTGTGTGATCATCTAAGCTCTCATATTCACCATGAAATTGTTGTAAATTGGATTCTTTTTCGATTACTTTTTCATTGTTTTTTTTCCAATTGTCAGTTTCGTTTCGATACATCATTTGTTGCATAATTTCTTGTGAGTAAGATTCACTATATTTGTCAATATAGGCATGGGCTCGTTTGTTGCTTGGTTTGTTCAAAATAGTTCTCAAATTAGGTGAATCTTCGTCGTCCAAATGAGTTGATTTAACAGCACTTGAAGCGCTTACTGGAGATCCGTAACTTGTATCTGGAATACTGCATTGACTAGGAGAATTCATAGATCGTGCGTCTTCTCCTTTTAAATCCAAGCCTGCACTTTTCATCCCATGTAATCCTTGATCATAATAGTTTTCATGCAGTTGTTGGGTGTACATATTCATCTCTCGCCACTTGTTTATTGAATTTAAATCTTGATTACCATTTGCATAGTTTAAAGGATAATTTTGCCAATTCGCAGGTTCCGTTTTCACAATTTTGTCACAAGTGTTATTTGTAGCATATGTTTTGTTATATTGTTCATTGTAGTCATAGTTCTGAGAGTACGGGTTGCTGTGATAACCATAGAAGTTAGGATTCACGGGGTACTGATAACCATAATTGATTTGTTCACTTTGACTAGCCTGAGCACTGTTATTCCAGGTATCACTTCCTCGATTTGTTGTTGCCGCTGAAGACATGTTTGAAACAAATTCGTCACACTGATAACATGGGTTAAACACTAAAACAAATCTGCGTGGGCGACGGTCCGTTTCCTAGGTTGACTGCGAATCGAATGCTGTGAGTGCCAGAAGGCAACACGACCCTAACATTGTAATACTTTTATGTGACCTAAAAAATTTGGGGTACTTTCAACAATAGCGTCACCATTGTCCCTCTACAGAGTTGTAAAACTAGATTTTGCATCCCACTCTGTCATAAACTCAGTAAATTCATACGCGTGTGAGCGACAGAGATGGACATACTTTGTACATTTGGGGGAATATTTTGCAGATATCCTATGAATGTTTACAATGCCAATATTTCCAATAGCTTTTTGTTGTGTGTGTGCATGTATCTACAAGTAATCATTGATTGAGAGTAGATAGTGTGAGTATGAGAGGGTGGAATAGATTGATTTTATTCTATTATTGGTTTAGTGTAAAGCCACGTATGTGTGTCACTGTGCTGAATTAGCTGTTGCATTTTATACAGGGTGATGATATTAACGTTTCTCCTATTAGTTAATACCTAAACTTACATTTATTTTTAATATAAATTTCTCATTACAACTTATTTCTCAAGTTTATTAATTATTAATCATGATTTTCAATAAATATAACATAGGTACATTAAATAAATTTTAAAATTTTATTATTTTGCATTTACAATGAAGTGATGTTTCATTAGTTTTTAATATGGAAGTCAGTTTTTATATCAAAAGATATGAACCAAAACTTTTTAAACCAAATTTTTTTTTAAACAACACCTACAAAATTCAGTTAACAAGGTAATTAACAATTTTGCGAATAATTCTTAAAAACAAATAATGTAAGTTAAATATTTCCACACGCTGTATATAAGTCTGTGGCAAAGCACATAACTCATCAGAACAGTACGGGGGCCTTGACAAAAGCGCAGTATGCGTGCGCGTGCGACGCACCCGATAAAACTTCTCTAACATTCGAATCTCGTTGATTAAGTTAATTTTGAACATTATTATTAAAAGTGCATTCATTTTTAATTCTTAAACTCAAGTTCAGTTGTTATTATTCTTGAACAGTATTTTTTTTACAAAAAACTAAATATTGTTTAACTTTTGATTTTATTAAAATACTACTTGCTGCCCGCAACTTCGTCGGCTTAGTTAGCTTTTACTTAGAACATATCTATTCCGTGATAGACATAAATTGACTTCGTTATTTGTTAACCGATTTAAATGAAAAAACACTATATATATATAAGTTACATCTATCCAAATATTCCTGAAAATGTTAGTTAGCTAAGCACATATTTCTACCTTGATTTTGTATAATACAAATATATAAAGAAAATATAAAATAAAAATAAATAAACCAGTGTTTAAAAATACCTACATTAACAAATAAAGTCAACGATTTAATGGTGTGTATAGATGCGTTTAAATCGTCATATAATTCATGCTTTAGTTTCATGTTATACCTAATATCTAGACTGCAAGTCACGCTAGACAAGCACTATTGTGAGTCCAATGATAAAGCGGGTGACATATGGATTCTTTGTTCGACCCACCTATCACATCTGTTGAATTTACGCACACCCACCAGCCCCATTGCTTAGATTTATTCAAACTTCATATAAATCATGTGTAACTGCCCTATGTTTTTCTATTCTAGTTCACGTTCAACGTTCACTCATTAAATCTAGATTTAAATATGTTTGCTTTAGGATATATATCTTTGAACAAGCTAAGAACTTAAGATAAAAAATAATGATATTTACTAAACATTTTTTAATGCCTGCGCTATGATTTATACGTGTGTCAAAATATTTACAAGCAGTAACATTAAAATCAAACCGCCAAAATTAATATGGAAAGGATTAAATCATAAAGCAATTTATTATAAATAAAGTGTAGTACAAATATAAATTAAATTCCAAAACCAATCTCTATCGAACACGAATATTCTCCAATAATCTAAAAAAATTGAACACAATTTTGAACTCTATATCAAAATGAAAATATAATGTTCTTTTTTCAAAATAAAAACCGGGTACGTTCAATGTGAGTTGAAAGATTTGAAAATAATAAATTTGTTAGCTCTTATTTGCAAGGGTATAAATTTCAATATCGTAACACGTAACATTTTCGTCAAACCATGGCGCTGACAATGAGCCACCATTAATCTTGCGAAATCAATCGATGGCTTATTCAGAATATTGTATTTGGTTTTACCGCGGGTCTTTTAGTTCGTGTTTACTTTGGACCTTTTTCTCAATTTATGGGCATTACCAAAAAAAAGCAACATCTGTTCCAGTATAATTTCTCGACAAATGGTCTGAAGTTTATTCTTTAAAGTCGACACACCTGACGGAATAATTTATTTTAAAAGTTTTACATATTTATCTAGTTTGTTATCAGTACTTAGTAGCCGAGGAACTAGTGACCAACAGAAGGCGGCATATTCCTTTATTGACGCCCTAAGGGCTAAGACAATATAACTTTCTAGTTACCTCCAAGCTTTGATGAAGCCGCCTACAACATTATTGTTTACCTTCTTGCGAATTTTTGGGTTGCTTAAAAATCTGTTCAAGTTATTAAAGTTTTTTCATTACACGGTGATAATAATAATAATAACACTGCACACTTATTACACAAATTAATCTAAGCAATAAGTATCCAAATGGCTCGTGTAAAGGGTGTTAGACAACCATACAAATACATAGAAAAACACATTATTAATATTTTGAATTTATTTGATAAACGGCCAAACCCAGAAATACAGCTATGTATTCTCAAAATCTACATGCCTGTCCCTGTCGGGAATCGAACCCGTGGCCCTTTGAGCAGAGATACGTTAGTCGTCCGCGCCAACCATTACCAACGGTTGTGATAAAAAATACAAAATAAAAAAGTCTACTATAAAAACTTTGATGTATTTTTATTCAAAAAGTACAAATCTACTAAACTCTACTTCGTGCGTTTCATGTTAACAATTGAATAATTATCGAAGGGTATTGTCTAAGTTCATTATTTTGTCAACTGTGACTCTGTTGACAGTTAAAGTGGTAAATTCGAAGATTTATGGAGCATACGTTTGAAGGAACGGGTATTTGGAAATTACTTGGAAACGGTTCCATTTAAAAGTAACTGTGAACTTAGATTACATATTGAGTAACTCTGTTGTTTTAAAATCATTATCGAACATTTAATAAGTATTTAAATATGAATGTATGTATTAAACTTCAGTCCTCAAATTAATTATCACACGCAAATTAATTATCGGAACGCGTTATCAGTGATACATAGACGTTGAAAATATTTTTTTAAATATACTTAAGTTACTTAATCAGCATTTTTATTACTAAAGTTAAATGTCAGTTTAACTGTCATATATTACTCCTAAACAAGACACATCCGACATTGATAGTCCATAATTATGTATGATGTATGCAACCAGATATTTTCCTCGAAACAAAATTATTACTGTTTTTAGCAAAAAACTTAGCAATTTTATATATTTCTAAATTAGAAAGTATTAAGTAATTAAATTATAAAACAGGTAAAAAAACAAAAAAAAAACCAAACCCCGTTCGCACAAATTGTTTTGCAGATTTTGAAACTTTCGAAACAATTGTTTTATTTTGCAATAAAAATTTTTAAACAATGTTTTAGGAGCTATTAAAGTTTTAAAGAACAGAGGCAATCGGGAAGACAATAATAGCGGCTACTTTGTTTAAAAAATATTTAGTTAAAACAATTTTTAACAATAATATACGATAAGGGAATCTTTTATGTCATTGTTTGAGCGTCTTAATAATAAGAGCAATTATTATTAATATTTTAAATAGTAAATTGTATTTTTGTTACAATTTTGTTTAAACTTACCGACAAAGATACTTCTACTAATATATAGTAGTAGTAGTAATAGTAATGAGTGGGTTTAATACAAAATTCAGGGTTTTACCAATAAATGATTACTGTACCTTTCAGTAGGCTTGAAGCTAATTAAAAGCCATCTAATTAGGGACTGAAGTACTTGATGACCTTACCTTAATCCTGATACTTTCAGTACTTACACCGCGGCAGCCCTGAGCCTATAAGCCACCTCATAAAGCAAACAAACATCGCCGGTCAGCTATAATCTCCAGCGGCATTATGCCACGATAACATCGTAAAGAACAACGTACACTGATGTCATTTCTGTAGTTTCTTAAATGTTCCAATGTTTATATAAATTTAGGTGATTAATTATTTAAATAAAACAAATAATTAGTAATGTAAAGTATTTTAGCTTGGTAGAATAAAATAATAAATGCTGGAAAAAAAAAACTATTTTTCCTCATAACATTAAAATCAGCAATAAACGTATTTAAATACTTTTTTATTTAATGTATTAATCCACAAATTAAATTTAAAAAAAAAATAACTTATTGACCGTTGTTCATAAGTAGCCCCAATGCACAATCATTAATCAGAGCTTCGATTCTGGACTTCTTACAATGGGTAATGTTCAGAATGCCCCGTGCGATCCATTAGAATAACAATAATTACCCATTTATACATCATAAAGAACTTTTAAAATCTTCAGTAAAAAACAAAGTGTTAACTATAGAAACATAAGTTGAATATAATATATGTTTCTATTATATACACAGACATACATTGTGTAATTAAATATATTGTAATTCTTGTAATAAATTACTACCACATTGACAACCTAATCAATATTTATGTATATAGATGTACAAACTGAGTTATTTAAACTTCGAGTTATTTATTTTTATTTTCTTAAATTATTATTAGGGTATACAATGTCTACCTAAAAATTTGTATCATAACATTATTTTTATATAAGATCTATACAAGTCAATTAAAATTATTAATTATTAAAACTTACATAACAATAATCTTGTGATATTTATTTACTTACTTACATTATTATAAAGGTATACATCAAGTTATAGTTTGGTACAATTTGAAATTAAGTTTCTATGTTTGACACACATACAAACCAAACAAGCAATTGATATTATTATATGGAATTATTTTACCAGTGAAACCAACTGTTACTGGCCAGCGGATAATGGAAATACAAGACAATGATTCCAATTGAATGAGTATTTTGGAGTACATTGCGCAGCTAATATCAAATATTGTTCCTAATGCCAAAATAAATATCTAAAACAGTGAAACAATTCAAGAACTGTAAATCACAATCACTGTAGTAGAGACAGGGTGTGCGTGATTCTAAACAAAACATGGCACTCCCGAGCGCTCCAAGAAAAACACTCGTAGACAGATTTACGAGACAAAATCATTGAGAAATGTAGCTAAGAATAAAATTAATCACGAAAATATGAGATTAACATAGATTCCGATTCAGTGTATCTTGTGAAACGTGTGTTTAAAATGTTAATAAAATGATGTTAGATATATAAACTGTTCATATTATTATTACCGTTATATATTTTCCAGGTTTATCATTTAAATAAAATCCTTATAACATGTTTCATATTTATAAGGGACCTGTTAAAAATATTATTATGTTATTATGTTAAATATTATAACATATATCAGACCGTGACTGTTGCAAAATTAAGCAAATCTATTGTTGCTAGTTTAAAAAGTGGAAACGTTCCTTGATAATAAATAATATGTTATATAATAAATAATATAAGATATGAATATGGTAACATTTAAAATAACGAACAGAGCCACCTGCCGGCTTTAAGTAATAAATATGAATTGAATCTGCAAGCGGCGAGTGACGAAGAGTGATCGGCTGCCCGATTGAATCGTCCTGTTTTTCCCTTTCCATATCATGGCTGTTTCGTGTATTCGGAACACAAGTGGAGAGGAGTCAATTTGTTATTATTTTATATAAAGATTTATTTAAAAAAAATATATTTTTCGTATATCTGTAATTTATTTTATTTTAATTTTTTTTTTGATGAAACAAGCAAATTCATTACAAATGTCTTTTATAAAAAATTAATAGAAAACATTGATTTATTGTGATTGTTTATTGATAAATATTTTTAAAAATTTCATTAAAACTGCATATCTATATTGTGATTTTAAAAAATAGTATGTTTATTACCAACTAGGTACTAGACAACAATCTATAAAGAGTTACATAGTTATTACCTTGTTTATATTTGACAAAAATGTAAATTCATCAAGAATAAAAGATTTTTACAAGAATTTCGTTTAAATCTTCTCCATTTGAACTGTGTAACTATAACCTGATGTTATAGACGTACAATGATGTGTGACAAAAAACAAATGAATCCTCAAAAAAAAAATTTTTATCGACTCTATACATTTCCGTAACCACTATCACATGGGGGTTGCAAACCTTGACGGGGGCCTATGAAAATGATATCAACTGACATAGGAATACACTTAATGTTCTATTCCTCACGATATCTTTGCTAGTAATCAATCATGTTTTATATGGAGACAGTTCTTTTTACGAACCTGTAATTAACGACCAGATATATGTTATGAATATATACATAAACATTTTAGTTAGAATAAACCAGTTTTATAAATCAAACATTAAATCAAATCAAATCAAAAAAAAATATTTGAACACAATATAAACCAAAAAAAGGAACAATTAAAGAAAAAAAAATCACTCGTATGTTTTTTCACTTTTTCATAGTTTTCAACGCTGGTATTCAGTGGCCAGTTTTGTAGTTAATTCAGGCATTGCAATGGATATATATAAAAAAATAATATTCATAACATATCTAAATAATATTCATAGAAGCATAGGGTAATTTCTAATGAAATAGGAACCTAGGTGATCTAGCTATCACCAGTAATACAAGACGCCAACATTCAGAGCAACAGTGACTAACGATCTGCCAATCAGCGAGCTTAATTGGAAATCCGTGTTTGACTCCACTCACCGTCTAAGGCTTTTGTGCGGAAAAATAAAACTTTACACTATTTGTTACTGAAATATGACCTTTCTATTGAATTGATGAATAAATTAATTAATGATTTTCACTTATTTACTTAACTTTTATATATATAATTATATAACTCTTTATAGATTGTACAGCATTCAAAAGGTATTTCTAATATTTTTTTCTTATAACTAACCAGCTTAAAATTTTACGATACTAATAATATTATCTCTTATTACTAACATCTGCCTGATATTACAATTTGGGTGCATTTTTATATAAAAGAGAACCTGTCTCTCATTGCACGATGTTTTTGGAAACTTAAATTTAAATTAAGTTATCGTGTGTACACGTCAGGCAAAATGTGATTTTTAAAAATTCTTTAAACATTCTGTAGGTATTATATTTTTTTTCTAGTGACTTAAAAATCAATATTTTTTCACGAAAAGATGTAGATATATTTTATTCAGTCAATTAATTACTCTAATGATTATTTAAATTCATTCAAAATCATTACTTGAAAAAATCTTTCAACATGAAACAATTTATAAATTTTAAGCTATCAATATATATACAAAAAACAGTTTTAATTTATATATGTGTATATAATTCAAGTCTAATAAATATCAATTCCAACCACAAACGTTTCAAACACAAGTAACAACGGTGTCAAGTATAGTAATATAACCGAATTGTGCCAAAATCCACTGTTAATGACCTTAGCTTTAGTTTTGTGTGTATAGGTACTAATGGAAGCTGTTTGAATACTCAAATAACTGATATTATCATTATTATATTACAGTTGAAAATAAGGTAGCATTTTGTTCGTATGTTGATAAACAGCGTCAAGTTTAGATTTTAATGGCTTCAGTAATATCCACGTCAATAAGCGTCTTGCTTGTTTGGGGATATTAAAAAATTGTTCCGGCTAGCGTGTCTAATCTGACACAGCCGGTGCTTACGCGTTCGACGGTAGTGGAAGAGAAATTATAAAATAGAATGCTTTCTTAATATCATTTTAAAGAATCTAGTGCTCAAAATTATCTAATTTTTTTTTTCTGTTAATGTCATAGTGTTTTTGTATATTAAACAATAATGATATAACAAATGATTGAGAGCTTCAAACTCGATAACATTCTTAGTATAATAAAAACAAAGGCAACATCAAAAATAGAATAAGTTTATGTTTCAACGGATCAAGTGTTGTTACATCATTACTAACTTTCATTTAGTATGAGTTAAAACATTACTCAAGTGTCGCCATCTATATTTCTCAAAAGCAGTTTCCTAACCGGAAGATGTCAGCTAGCGCCATCTCTGCAAGGCTATTGGAACTTAAATCATCCCTCTCTCGCAAAGGGTTGCTGGAGAAAATCTGCGAAAAGGCGCCACTGCAAAAATTTTCCGTAGATAAGAGGCGGGAAAATTGTATTTTTATTTTTTTATTTTAATTTAACTTGAAAATATTTTTTTTATAATGCAAAGGGTTGAACAACTTATAAGAGATAAGACTGGCGTGCACATTATTGAAATATGACCAAGCAGCAAGTCAATAGTCCGGGAGCCAGTAACAGATTTTCATGACCAATTTCCTCCCGAGTGAAAATTTGTAAAATGCAATAGGAAGTTGTGTTATGAAGCTTCGCGATCGTCAGCTGCGACTCCGGTGGTGGAGAAGGCAGTGGCAGCCTCCCACGCACGAAGAAAAAAAAAAATTTTTTAGTCATTTCCTCCCATTCTAAAATTTCTTGAATAATAGTTTATCTAATATCTTGAAGGGAAAATAAAGTCAGCTGACCATAACATGGTGGATTATACGTCAGCTGGCCACCTGAATATGAAAAAAAATAAAAAAAATTCAGTGATTTCCTCTCAACTAAAAATTTATCTGGTGATAATTTATATGTTACTGTGAATGAAAATTAACATCAGCTGGCTGTATCTCAGTGGAAAGTTCGTCAGCTGGTTACTTGAAATGTGTAATGTAGCTGCATTTATCACCTACTGAATCTTATCAGCTGACGACTTTTCCCTTTACTTAGAGCTAGCTGATTTGTTTTATTATTTACAAGAGTATATTAACTATTCTCTTATAAATTTTCATCCAGGAGGAAATCACTTTTCTCTATTTATCTCTTTTTCTTATATAAATTAAAGTAATACATGAGCCCTTTTTACATTGTAGCTAGATTGTAGATTCAAATTACCCTCTCCAGATTTTATAAACACACTAATAAAACAGTAAAACACACTAACGAGAGGGTAAGTTGAAATTATAATGTGACTCGAATGGAAAGTGAAAGATTCCATGTTTAAGTTGGTCAGTCGAACATAGTGTTATTATAGTAACGGATAATTAAAAATAAAAATGTCTAACGTGGTACCTTTTGTAAAAAAAAACTAATGTTCTTCCAAATTATTTAGTGAAGATAATTAAAATAAGTGTAGATCTATATTAACAATACGAAAAGTTAATAATCTAACCGGTCAAAATAATGTGCTTCCTACACAACTTAACCATTTTCAGTTGTATCATAGTAAGTGTTATCGACGTTATACTGCTTTGCCGCAAAAATATCGGAAAATAAGAACGACATCAGAAGAGACACCTTCAACATTAACGTAAATATATGGGTAGAATGTTATTTCTTTCTACTACTTCGATTATATTTTTTTAACAATTCATTGTAAGAAAAAGTATAATTTAGTGTAATGTATTCCAACTAGGGAATTACACTATTGAGAACTTCTACAGTAAGCATATACATTATATATATGGGTGTTTCTCTACTAACGGGAAAATTGATGTCCCAAGCAATTTGCACATTGTTTTGGATATTTTTTATTTAAGAAAATATCTAAAACTGTAGTACATTTCAGTATCTTTGAGGCTACCTGTTGATCATGTAAATGTTTTATATCTTTTTTTCTTTTAATCCCAACCATCCCAGAATCTTCATTTTAAATCCAATTTTAAAATAATATTTAAGTGCGTGTAATAAATTTAAAGTACATTTTAAAACTAAATATACTGAAAATCATATATGTTGAACAAACACTACGTAAATGTAATAATAATTTTTCGAAATTACCGCCTGAATGTTGTCCTAAATATTTGAACACAATCCTCTGGTTAATTTGAAAAAATAAAACAAAATTATATAGTCTATGATAACGACTCAATTTTGTGTTGAATGAATCGCTGACAATGTAAAGTCTTCTAAAATTGAAAACTTCTAAAATTGAAAACAGCAGAGTAATCTTCCAGCCTTTTATAGACTTGAAAATCGCTTGTTATTAGCTTTCATTCTATATATTTAAAACCCTATTTTAAAACAAAAAGTGAGCCGGACAAATTTCATGCAAAACTTTCCCGTTAGTAGAGAAACACCCATATATAATTTTTACTTAAGCATTAAGTGTATATGTGCGCTGTTATCAAAAGTAATAATAATATAAATTACAAATAATTAATTATTAACTAATTAATTAATTAATTAATTAATAATTAATTATTAATTATATATGGTCGCAGCAGAGGGTGCAAAAGGAAATAAGACTTACTTAAAATTAATGTATTTTATAATTAAATTACATTCTATATGATTCTAAAACTGCGTCGATGCGAATCAAGCCAAAGCGAGAGCGAAAATGAATAACCGTTGTTAGTATTTTTATTCATTATATTAAAATAAAATTTCATTAATTTATAAAATTATGCTTCAATAAATTATTGATTAATTAAACTTTAGTTATAACTATATTTCCTTCATTATTAAACTGCATATTTTTTATCAAATCAAATATACTGCCAAACAACCTGAGAAAAGTGATTTCCTCCTGGATGAAAATTTTTAAGAAAATAGTTGATATACTCTTGTAAATAATAAAACAAATCAGCTAGCTCTAAGTAAAGGGAAAAGTCGTCAGCTGATAAGATTCAGTAGGTGATAAATGCAGCTACATTACACATTTCAAGTAACCAGCTGACGAACTTTCCACTGAGATACAGCCAGCTGATGTTAATTTTCATTCACAGTAACATATAAACTATCACCAGATAAATTTTTAGTTGAGAGGAAATCACTGAATTTTTTTTATTTTTTTTCATATTCAGGTGGCCAGCTGACGTATAATCCACCATGTTATGGTCAGCTGACTTTATTTTCCCTTCAAGATATTTGATAAACTATTATTCAAGAAATTTTAGAATGGGAGGAAATGACTAAAAAAAATTTTTTTTTCTTCGTGCGTGGGAGGCTGCCACTGCCTTCTCCACCACCAGAGCCGCAGCTGACGACCGCGAAGCTTCATAACACAACTTTCTATTGCAGTTTACAAATTTTCACTCGGGAGGAAATTCATGACGAAAATTGGTAGCTGGCTCCCGGACTACAAGTGATAACACATGAGATGCGAGACTGACATATTGCGCCAACCCTAAATAACTAAGGTAAGGGCAGTTGATCCTGACGTATTCTTATTTTTTGATAATACCATGGTCTTCTTGATGATAACACGAGAGCGAAAACGTCCTTGTGGTAAATATTTTCATGACTTCCCGCTGTTCGAGACATGAATTCTAATTGATGTGAAGTAAGAAAGTTTTTGTTTTAGCAAATGGCAAAACGAGTGAAGTTTTAGAGTTTTAATGCGTTGTAATGTTGGAGATTTGTGGAGATAACGAGCTGTCATTACCGAGAGACATGCCCTCACCGGATTGTTTTAGAAAAACTTACGTGATACTTAATTCTAATTGCCGTATACGGAATCTTATTGTCAACTAAGAAAATATTGTTGACTTGGAAAAAGTTTAGTATTACGCAAATTCCGGAAATTCCAATTCCTTGATCTACTTGACTAAACAGTAGGCCATACTAAAAGTTGACCAACTTCTTCAAATAATAAAAGTCATCTTATTAGATTATGACCATACCAATTAAAACCTCCATTAGGTATCAATGGCCGGCTCAAATTCGGGTGCAACAGCAATTAAAAGAGCGGAAACACATCCTGACTCATTAATATCAATAACAGAGATCTGGAATATAATGTACATATATAGGTGAGGATATAAAAGCCCGAGAGAGCAGGCCGGTACACCGCAAATCGCTTAGTGCTCCGCCCGTCCTAATGGCACGTCAATTAAAAGTTTCCACGCTTGCTCCCTAGACGAGGATTGTTCGAGCTGTAAAACTGAACAGCTGAACATCTCACCATAATGTAGTTTATCTGAGCTCAAACGTAGTTAGTCGATTAACATTTTGATGTCGCGCCAACCGTGGAATCGCCAATCAGGGGCCATGCTTGGATTATTCCTTGTTTCTTCATTTTGAATAATTTTGTTCTGTGAACTATCGGAGGTAATATTTTGTTGATGATGGATGTACCATTTGGACATAGCATATGGACTGCATAGTTCATTACATGCATACTACTTGTATAATTGCATAAACTTTTAAAAGTTTCAGGTAAAATCTTATCATTTTGGACTTCGAGAGTGATTTTCATATTATTCATGTTTTTAATAATTATTCTGATACAGATTCATGAAGATTCAGTTACTTATTGGATCATTAATAAGAAGGCGCAAGCAGGCGCATACTAAATGGAATTGAATATCTTACCGTTTTGATCCTGAACTTAGAAAAGTCAATTGTTTCAGACATTTATTCTTCGCTAATAAGATATAACTCCTCTTATGACTTAGAGTACAGTTTTTTTGCTATTTTTATTAAAAAGAAAAGGACACAAGTCATTTTCTAAAACCGTATTTTCACATGAAATTAATAAAGGTATATAATCAGAAAATTAATAATTATATCAAATGAAAACAAATTATCAATATTTAAAAAGCACAAAAGCTGCTTTCAAAGTATTTATTAATAACATTAACATAAATTACAAAACATGCATTATGTCCACACCTCATTGGAAAGCAACAGGTTGTAACAAATGACGCAAGATTATAAGACATTATGATAATGATAACATAATTAGAACGATCTACTGCACAGCATAAAAAATACACCCTCGCGTGCATAATTTGCTAAGATCACTCGTATCAACATAATTATTATGAGGCTGCATATATACATATTAGACACTCATTAAGGACTGATTGGCACAAGGTTTGTATGTCAGTCTGCCGTACCTGTGGTCTTAGGTTCGATTGCCACTAGAAAATATTTGTAATAAAAACATTTTTTTTCTGTTACATGTATTATATGTTTATATTTTCTAAAAAAATTGTTTATGTATTGTTTATCATTGTCTAGTACCTACCTAAAGTCCCAACAAGCGTTGCTTGATTTGGGGTTAGATTGCGTTGTGTAGAAATATCTGAAATTTTTATTAATCGGTATTATATAAAATATTAATTAACAAAGAGGTCCTAGGTGGTAAAGTTTGTAATAATTTAACTATAGTTCGTATACAGTCTGTATACGAACTGAGCGTGATACGGCATGAGCGTTCTACCACAAGATCGACATCAAGTAGATATGTATTATATATATCCTCTGGTTAAAGATAGAGCCAGTTTCCCTTCCCTCCCCTTTTCTTCAAAACTGCTGCATCTCTACCAATTTCCATCCATACCAATCGGATGAAAAAAGATAAGTTTTTCTTTCTGTAATAGAGTTCCTGAGTTTAAAGACAAATTCTTCGGCAGGTGTCTAGGCATCCTTTTTCCTTTTTATTTGTGTTTTACAATTAGATATTTTTTTTGGTATATTCATAATTTATATTAAATTTAGTTTAGTTACTATACCAAGTATAAATATAATTTGGTAATTTTTAATGCATTATTTTATCTAGACCCTCAATCTTCAAAAAGTTTTAATAGAAGATAGTACTCTAAGAGCTATTATATTAATAAATGCATATAACAAAATAAATTAATATAGTATTGTTATTAATTTCAGTGGTGATGTTAATCATCTCATTGCTAGGTAGCTACTGATAAAAATAGGATTCAAATTTTCTTCTATTTTTAACTATACAATTATATTCCAATCTAAAACCAAAACTAGGATGAGTTTCAAATATTAACGTAACAACCCATTCCACTTTGAAAATTTCAGTTTTTAAATTCAGTCATAGTATTATTACAGATCTAATTTCGTGACCAACAGTATATATTTCAATAACACACCCTAAAGCTAATACTTTTTACAATCATCAAATAATAATCTCGCAGAACACTTTAAAGTCTTCACCGAAAGCTTTGCTAATAACACAAAATTGGGGCTTTTACATAATTATCTTAATAAAAAACCCATCTCTATATGAACATGCGTGTATATAGTGTAGGAGGCTACACACATTACTTTGAGGAAATTACAGTAAAAGTTGACACTAATGACTTTTTGGTAACGACCATTGGCTCTTATACTAATGATGTGATGGTCCAACCCCCTTACTTACCTTCAATCCGTTTTGGTAATTTTGTTTTTCTACGGAACTGCCGCTTACTGCATAAAAACCGATGTTATCAATCACATTATTTTTATTTTTAAATTATAATCCGAAAAACTATGTAATTTTGGTTTTTTACTTTTTTTTTATTAATGATTATATTAAAAAACAGACACCCATAGCTACCTTAAAAGCCATGAACAGATGCAATGCTTATAAGTCAGTCCGATTCGATGCGCGTGCGCACCGATTATTTACCGTCACCCGTTCAGCCACTGCCTTTCTAATGTCGACCCGTGAAATTACCCACCAGTTAAATCAAATACTAAATTATTGTAAAACTTCACATTTAATATATTTGTTTAACATTTGTTTATATCTGTAATATGAATCATATTTACTGTAATCATGATAGCAAAAGAGAAATATGAAAAATAAAGTGAATATTTTGTAAAAATTAATTTATTTTATTTTCATTAATTTAATTTATTTCATTAATTTATCAAATTTAATTGTGTTCTTGTGTAAGGTTTATTTATTGTAAGGCTTTGTTATGATAATAATAAAGTTATTTTTGTAAGGCTAATATTTACTGTAATCACAACAGCGAAAGAGAAATATGTAAATATTGTTAAAACAGTCCTAATACAAATACACAGGTGACAAAAATTCATTAAGATCGTGTCTACATAATGTAAGTTATCATTAAAGTACAAAGATTTCATTTCCTTATAATTTATGTCTCCCGTGTCTTGAACTTTACAGTTTAAAATCTTACTCTGAACACCCATTTACTCTTTAAGCTAACTCTACACAGATATACTTAAATATCACCAAAGAATATATAAGATAATACTCAACTTTAAAAAATTTTAAAGTGAACTTGTATATTCAATGGAATCCACTAAAATTCGAATTAGAAATTATTCCAATATTTATTTAACGTGACAAAATAAAAATCGATTTCAAAATCTATCAAGAATCTAAGCCTAATCGATTGTAGGTACTATAAAATTTACGATATATAAAAATATTATGCAATATTAGATCAAAAGGCAATTCAACTATCTCAAAATCTTGTCCCATCTACATATTTATCGTTGGTCCTCTCTTACATCAACGTTACCCACGCCTCTGATGAGAAGATGATGACTGTAATTTGCGACGCACCGAGACGTCTGTCTCGTGTTTTTAAAGGTATCACGGTATTACCGGTAATTTATAGCATAAAAATGTATTACTGAATATTACTAAATATTACTAGAACATACTTTATAAGGTTCGCTAGTTATTTGTCAATTTGCAATTTAACTTTCTTTAATTTTGTTGATTTTTAATCCGTTTTAACAATGTTGTCTAATTTAAGTCATTATTTATAAGATTGGGAACGGTCAAAATAGTAGTGATGAAATTTATTTAAAAATGATTTGTGTATTGTTAAGCTTCTATTGTAATTTTTTATATATAATACTATTATAGACGAACTTTTACATCGGATAAAAATTACGATTCTGAGCAAATCATAAAATTAACCAATGAATTTATCTTATACCAGATTTTTATTTGTTTTTAATTTTTGTCATTTATTGTTTGAGGATTATTGTCTACATGACAATATGTCTCCGATTATTATTTGAACTGAAACTTTTTATTTTTAATGGGTGGATGTAAGATTGTAACTCAGTTGTTTTAATAATTACACTATTTGTTCATTTCGAAACACCGTAGTTTTACCAACAGTTTATTTTGCCTTTATTCTGGAACCGAGCCGATATCGTGGTTTTATATTATACTACGTTTTACCATAATGACAGTCACAGGTTACGATAAAGTGAAGGAAAACATAGCTTATACGTGTTTAAGTAAGGTCCACTTTTGTGTAATAGTAATACATTAACGATATTTTAATTGAGTCGATCCTGACGTAGAGTAATGATTGGACGTAACACCGATTTATTTTGAGTTCTCGTTTGTGATTGGCGGTCGCGATAAGTTTGTTGCCATATAATGTTGTTATAATCGTTGAATTTTCCTTTTTTGGTAATTCATACAGATTTCCATTAATTTTTTCCTTGACTTTCCAAAACCAATTGCAGTTTAATAGCGAATATATCGAAAGAGGTTTTAATATATAGCTTACCTTTAACTATCAGAACGTATCAAACACTGTCGTCTAGCGAGTGTCCAGGGCTGTATTTAAAAGCCTTTAATCCCCTGAGATTCCTCGGAGCAGACCCTTAATGAGCTTTTCTAACAAATCGCCGTGGGCCGCCTACTATCGGTGATCAACGGAGTATCAAATATCTTGCACTAGTTAGAATATTATGTTGACAACAAAACATATCAAATAATTTATTACAAATATCACAGTTATTAAAATTAAATAATAATAACAAATACATACACAAATAAGTGTTATAGTATATATGTCGCAATATTATCATATATGTAACACGAATCTCAAAAATATACATAATGTTTATGAAATCAGAGCATGATGAATCCGACGTCACCAAATAATCTAAGTTAAATTACAGCATCACTCGTAGGTGAGAAGCTCGCGAAAATCTTAATTAACAGATAGGAGTCAAGTCATTTATCTCAGCCAGGTGATAAGGGGAGTACGCCCCAAGAACAGGTACGATTATCGACGTGATGATGGGCAAATGATTGATCATCCAGATAACATCAAGTAGCATAATTTGACTGATTATTTGATTGACTTTGATTAATTAAAAATATTCAGATCAAAGGATGTTACTGAAAAAGCATTACCAAAGTGTCTCAAGTCTATAATTAAACATCAATATTACAAAAAGTAAATAAACAGGGTATGTATGGGGGAAGGTTTCGACTATGACTAATGTCTGTCGATTCGTCAACGTCAGGAGGGAGCGCCACTTTCGGCCAGGCCCGGAGTACAGAATATCCTTTCGTAGATATGTATCTATATGTAGATAGAATTTTTGTATCTATATCATACCATCTAGTAAGAATTTGGAATGTTTTCCGAATTTCTTAATTGTGTTTCTCTGATATGTTTTTTTTTGGATATTAATAGTATTGTACAGGATGATGTTATTAAATTATGGTTCAATTGATATTACTTAGTATAAGTTTATTTTAATTATATATAACAAGTTCGTTTGTTTAAATAAATGATTCATAGCCATAAATAAATCATACAAAACAATTCCTCAGCTGTCCGTCTCTGTAATTTTTCTGAGTCTTTTGAAATTGGTTTTCGCAGAGCAGATACTTGTGACACGTTCGTATCCCCGGGGCATGCCGCGGGTACAATTAGATAAAATAATGCGTATTATAAAACTATAGGATAAAAGATAAAAAAGATAACTTGGACACAAATCGAATTGAAATGATATTTTTATATTTTCTTCAAAATTTACAAGTTTGATGATTTGACAACTTTATAAAAAGATTTTGAATAAACATGTTAACATTTATCCATGAATATAGAGAAAAATATTTACATTTAAGTACGGAAAAGCTGGTAAAGTAAGTTTTAGCTATAATTATAAGTTAGTTATAGAGATTAGAACAAACACATCCGGGGACATTGGGTCACCCCATTCATTAGTTATGTGTATTGAATAAACATGAACACAATGAGATATATAATTAAATTAATTAGCAACGTACAAATACAGTAAGTTTTAATTCAATACCCATTGAAGGAAAACTTTGTCTATCAAAAAACAACCAAATAACATACTTTTTAAGTTCCATTTTTCATTGGGGAAATGTTTTCGGAAGCTTACGAAATGAATTTCATTGTATAGATGGAAAAATGAACTCTCAGGCCTGGTGGTAAAAAGTACTTTTGAATGCGTATATAATTGTAGATGGTTTTGGAGTCTGTTTTGGGCTTTTTATTGTAAAATCCACCTTGCCCCAATATGATAGGAACGTATTTCCTAGAACACATTTAGAAGCTTTTCCTCCCCCGCTTCATCCCTCAGCCTCTTAGACAAATGACGTAACATTTGTCCAAATGATGGCGCGGGCGGCGGAGAGAATGAATTTAAATTATCATTCAGTGGTACCAACATACTGCAACAGTTCCCAAAATCGGTTACGCAAATGCTGTTATAAACGTCCTGTAATACCTACATAATTGATAAAAAAAACCTATATAAATATGTATGTCCCCAAAAAATACATGTTTAAATCTGTCTACTTTGATATTTTTATTATGTATATATTTACGTAGTATGTTTAATATTAGTAATACATATTTAATCTGAATAAGGAACAATAGCCGACTATAGTGAATGCAACAAATAAATGCAAATCACCGTCTATCCTATCAATTCCAAGTTTCAGAACGCTGTTTGATATTCCATCTTGAATTCTTTTTAGGCGGTTCTTTTTGGCGGGAAAGGAAATTGAGTAATGGCGGCGTCACAGATGGTATCATGGTAGATTGATAACTTGGGATGAGGTGAAACGATCTATAATTGTCTCGCGGCTTTGCTTCACCTAATTATATACAAAAAATAGTATATTACCAACATTTTAACGTAAATTATAATAATAAAATTTTAAAAATTGTATCAATACTACTTTAGATGCAAACCTGTTAATAATTATATAAGTGTGGTTCTGACAAATGGTCACAGAGACCTCAAAACACGTTCCCTTCGAGAAAACAATCCGCGTGTGGTGCCCAGGAAAAAAAACAATGGGGTCGTGATGAAGACGTAACCATTGTGAATAGCGAGAGTCATATTTCACAGCTTTGTATGCCCGAACCCGATTAATTCTACATATCCATTCTATATGAAACCTTTTTTGATTGTTAACGCGTAGGCAGAGACAATGCTATGTGCTGAAATAATGATCTCATTTAGCTATTGTATAGATTATAATCTTATTACCAAATAGTATTTATTTAAGTTAGTATTTATTTTGATTCCCGACAGAGATGCATGCATGTGATGAGCATACATATTTAAAGTATTTATAATGTGTATTTCTATTTGTATCATTATCTAACACATAACACAAGCAAATAATTTGCTTACTTGGGGGTTAGATCAATTCGTGTAATTTGTTCTGTTATATTATTAAATTAAACAAAACAATTCATTTACCATACTACATTATGGAAATAAAGTAAATGAACAGGAGTTAAATGTCGTAAAAGATAAAAACGACGGGGCTATCTACAAGCCAATGAGAAGTATTATCATAGCTATTGAATATTTATATTTACTTATATTATCACTTGCCTTTACTCAGACTTGTAACATTAACGACTGCTATCAATAGCGAAGTGAAAACTGATATAAATTATATATGAGATAACTTAATGAGAGAATACATAAATAGTTTATACGAAATAGGATCATGATTTCATGAACACGGTCTGGATTCGAATCGGCGACCTTTATAGCGTCCCGTCACCGTGCCAACTGAGCTACTGTGTCGGTTGAGATGGAGGCGATATCTATTATTTGTTAGACTCGAACTCGAACTGAAACCTTTAATACCGTTCCGTCACTCTTCCAACTGAGCTACCGTTTTGTTTTTATTGATCTAGAATTCTATATAAAATATATAGCGTCATTTATTAAAACCATAACAATACCTCAATTCGAAACTTTAATTAACACATTTATTAATAATTATAAACAATGCACCCTCAGATCAAAGTCATGAATAAATAAACAAGTGCTTATATAATTCCAGGGATTAAAATTCAAATATTCAGACAAGTCAATCTACAGTCCCGGGCGGTCCGCGGACGGACATGCAAGATTTGAATAATTAAAAATATATGTATTGAAAAGTTTTTCAAATCCAAACATTTAATAGCACACATGCATAATTTATCATATAAATTGGTAATTTTGCATCTAGATGGTTCTTTCTCTAACTGAACTGAATTCTTAATAAAACTGACAGTTTAACAGTTTTTCGTAAGTTGGTATAAGTAACTTCTTACTTGGATAACCAAACTTTTAATGGTTCTAACTAAACCAAAACTATATCAATGGAATATTTCAAAAAGTAATTTTATTAATAATTATTACTTAGTAAATAAAAATACAAAACTACGTTTATACTCCTAAATAGTATTATGAAAAAATAAATATTTTTTATCATTAAATATTGTAATAAATATCAACCCTTTACAACAATATATTATTCTATTCCTTTGTAGTAAAAGAATAGCAATTAAAATTGACCTCTTCATTATCAAAAATTAAAACGTCAAATTCAAACACAAAATACGCCATATTTGGTCGGCACAGAATGAAACACGCACCACTAACAGAAAATAAGGGACACACAGAAAGACAGGAAGGGCGCGTGGGAAAGAGAGGTCAGTAAAAAGAGCCCACAAGAGAAAGGGAAGGCGATAGTGACGCGATGATTGAACGCGCCACAAGAAAAATGATCACCCGTCAAGCGGCGACTGAGAGAAACTACCCCTAGCAAGCGAGATAAAGAAGGATACAGTGTTAATATAGGTGTGCGATAGAGATGGAGTGAACCAAAATAAGGGTGACGTACGGTGATGGATTATGCTTTTCTCTCTAAAGAAGGGAGGGGCTCACAGGTCGTTATGGAAAAAGCTGAGGGAAGTGGGGACCGACATGTGTTGGAGACGCAGTCCAAACCAATGGTTCCTTTAATTGATTTCTATGTGATTCGAAAATAATATAAATATAATAATTATCAATACAAGACATGCAAAAAAAAACAAAAAAAGTACATGAAAAAAAAATTAAATGGTCAGCAAGGTTTTATACCTACGTCGAAAATAAATAAAGAAAAAAAAAACATCAACACTCTAAATTAATTCCTCGATAATATTAAAAAAAAAACATAAAACTCCCAAGGTTTTTAAAGTTACTTATTAAGAAATATGAATTATATAATTCACATTCATATACTCTTTTCATTTTCCAATACCTTCACTCTTCATGTAAAATAAAGAAAGCCTCACAAACCTCCTTTGTCCAGTTGAAGACCATTTCCTGTTTTATCCGTATGAAAATTTAAATCCTTAATTATTCAAAGGATTGTTTTGTTTGACAATATTTTCACAATAGGCAGAGGGTTTCCAAGGGAGGTAATGGGTTTGATTAATAAATTGTCAAGTTGAATCCAGTGTTAGAATATAAATTGTTACCGCAGATATTTCATCCCATTATAAAGGGTTTCATTGTTTTACGAAATGTCATGTCTCTTCCTGTCACCTGATTGTTTCAATCCAATGGGTTCTGATGATTGCTTTTAATGATAAGCTTCAAAATTTAATTACGTATTATGTATATAATTAATAGGAAAAAAAAATCGTTAAAGTACGTCTTTAGAAAATCGGTTCGAAATGTACCTCTCATTACAAATACAAATACATAATAATAATATCACAAACAAATTACACACATTGATTTAACTCCTAGGTAAACAAATTATTTGCTTGTGTTAAGAGTGTTAGACAACGATACAAATTCATAGAATATATTTAACAGATAACCAAACCCAGAAATACAGACAAAATCTATGCTCATCACAAACATTCCTGTCCCTGTCGGGGATCGAACCCGAGCCCTTATACGTTAGGCATCTGCGCTAACCACGTGGCGGATGAAAATATTTATATATATTCAAGTAATAAATATCACAATTATTTATGAAGATAAATTTAAAGTCAAGTTACGAATTCATTTAAACAGAAGAAGATGTAAAAACTTCAAAACAACAATTACATTTTATTGCCCGCCATTATATAAATCATCAGTAAAATTAATTTTTCATTCGGACAAATCGCCGAGTGGTTACAAATGTTTGGAATTTGATTGATATTTGAATACGAATAAGAGTTTACAGTGATCACATCTGGCATGGAGCATGTGGAAAGAAAGCTATGTTATTGAATAATAACTTCATTATTTACCCATTTTTTAAATTTTGATTAACTTACAACTAAGTTGTTTTTGTTAATTATTACGTTTATTACCCAGTTTAAGTAATATGTAGCCTACTAAGGTATGTTCTACCTTAGTAGTACCTACATATAAATTTAAGTTATAGAATAATATTGATAATAATGATAATAATATCTGTCCTTTAGGGTCACAGTAAAAAATAAATTAAAATTTTCGAACGACAAAAATAACTATACTGAGTTATTTTTTTGAACATGCTACCGGCAAATGACTTTAATATTTGCTATGTATCGATTAAATAATTTTTATGTATTACCTACTACGAAAACAAATCAAAGAATAAAATGAAGTAAAATATAAAATCCCTAATTGTAAATAAGGTGCATAATGAAATATAAAGTATTAGTAATTGATATATTATTATCTAAGACCCACGGTTAACATCTCATTACAGATTCAAGCGCAAATTTGCTACCTAATTACAAATGAATAAGAAAAAACAAAGTATATTTATGTTCAGCGATTTATCAAACAAAGGAGCAATGTTTCGGCCAAAGAAAACACTGGACATGTAACAACCTTAAAAATCGGACTTAGAAAAACTATTAGTATGACTTGAATAATGTCGGAGTCGCACACGCCTCTCAAGAAACAAAAGATATTCAAAGATATATAAAGAAACAATTACCTTTTATGAATGTGCTAATGAGTGGTTTTGAAATACTACTTCAATATTCAAATCAATTCTTGCTTGTTTTAGTTATGTTAATGTTTTTGAGACTGTATTTTAAGTTTACTTTTATTATTTATATTTAATTCATGAATAATTAATACAGTTAATAAATCTTCAAGTGTCGCATTCGCTCTAGAGGGCCGTAAATCATAAGTTTGTTGACGTACCTATTATGTATGATGCGATTATTTTGATGGATTCCATGAGAATAAGTATCAGCACTCCCCCAAAATCTCGAAATCGAACAAAGGGAACACGTGAGATTCCCTTCGTAACCGCGGCTAATACTCACCCCACATCGAGAAAGGAGATGTAAAGAAAAATACCTATTTATAGCAAATACTCAAACAGTCCTACAATGTCGAGTTAAATAAATGAGTGTAATTTTTCGAGCTGTCAAAAAATATGAATGAAAAAGAAAAGGTCGAAAAAAAACGTTAGGCTGTACAGTTTTTATTTAATTCTTAATGTAATACTGATTTGGGATGTTTCAGATTAATTGCATTTTACCTGAGACGGCAGCCAGGGTGGCGCAACTGAAAGAGTTCGCGACGTTGATAGATTCCCGGACACAGATTGAAAGGAATACCGTGAAAGGTAATTATTCATTTGGCGACTAGAATAGAACACTTTTGTACCTTTATCTTGACTTTTTTTTTTAATTTTGCACGAAATTTGCAAGTAAATGGGTAGAGTGACACGGTGATTAGTTTTGTAACTTAAAATTCTCACGTATTTTGATATACGAAAGATCTAAATAACAATAATGATTAAAAATAAATTCAAAAATCTCAATGTTATATTGATATAAAAAAAACACTTGTGCAAATAATAGCAAAAACAATACACTTTTGTGAATTGCAAACAAAAAAAAATTGCAAGAATGGAACAAAACCCGGAAATTGCACAAAGCAATGAAACAATGAACAAGAAGCACATGTGATTCTGACCTGATTTTACGAGATCAAAGACAAACAGACAAAGACACCAGAAGCCTTATTTCAATAGTCTTTATGATTTATGTGACATTTTATGACTCTATTTACATACCTTCACTTGCTGTGCACATTTAAGAGGCTATATTTTTTTAAACGCAATAGCCTTAGCATTTGAAAGAACATTTGGTTACCAGATTAGGTATCTATGAAACATTTGTACGTGAGTAAACAGCTTGCTTCATTATTGAATAAACATTGCTTGCATTACTAATTATTGTATAATCCAGTAAAACATCAAAACAGTACTAAATAAGTAAACATGTTCAATTTATTTATCTTCAAGTTATAATAAATATTAAATGAAGACTTTGAAGATTGAGGATAAATCGCAATCTGCTGGGACAGTTGGGCAAAAACTAGAAAATTATAGTCTCAGACGTAGACAGTGTAGTTATACGATAAAGATCGGTCATCAAGTCTATTGGAAAAGGACCTCATAATAGTCAGTCAAAGGACCGTGAAAATAGGCGTTAGATGATGACGTCTCCATATTGGTAAATCGCTTTATATATACTCAAGTAAATAAATCATCAGAACTATTATAACGTTTATACGCATACACATAGTGCTTATAAAACTATCACAAATAAACCATAATGTACTGTCTCATTATAAAAGGCTCTGGCAACAATACAGGTAATGTATAAAAATATAATACAAATTTTTATGTATATATACATTCAAATAAGTAGCACATTTATAAGTTTTTATCTAAGCCTCCTACAGATTATTCCAAAATGGTTATCAACCTGTTGAGAAATAACTATTTTAAATATATAGAAATAATGTAGTAAAAGTTGTATAATATACCAATGGTAGAGATTTTAATACAATCGGTTTTCTGGTATGACCAAAACAAAAATGTTAATCATGAACTTATTTAAAACCGTTTTTAGAAACGAATCTAAACACGAAAACCAAAGTTTGTTTTATAATGTAAACTTTACCATTCCGTTATTTAACTTAAAAGTTCGATGACTCCCAATCATTATGTTCCGAACATCTCAATACACAAGTAACGAGTTAGTCATTAATTCAGGGATATATCGCAAGATAACTTTATTCTGGTAGCCGACTGCTTTGTATGCCGCGGTACATGCGGCCGTCATTACCCTTCTGCAATCTTACATTTACACACAATACAGACCATTTTGAACCTTACACTGTAAGTGATAGAGACAAAGGAAGTGGAATTTAACGTTTGTAATTTAAGCTCTCTCGCTTTTATCTTATTGGTCAACCATTACGCCTAAATTTAAACTCTTCATTATATGCCGTAGTGAGAAAACTGACGATAACAGACGGAGTCGCCTCAGAATACAGGTAGGTAATGAATTCTAATAAAGTCGGGGCGTATTCTTATTATTGTAATACTTGTTTTGATAGAAACGCTAATAATGATCATGGTGACAGAGACATAGATGAAGCTGGGTGATAATCATATAATTTATTAGCAGCTTAAGATAGTTAGAGAATAAAAAATAACACATGTATATATTGAGACGACTGTACATACGATTATTATGTTATTTATGTTCAAAGGTTTTAGTGTTTTCATAATTATTCGTTTGTTTAGATAAAACCTATAACATATTAAAGTAATCGTTTAAGCTTAACTTTATTTAAATACGCAAATAAATGTTATTTTCAATCTCCTTAACATATATCATGACATCTTTGCTTAGGTATTGATTATGTCATCGAGCATATTCGATGGAGTTATTTTCTACTAGATAGTGATATTGTTTTTACATTACTCGGCATAAACCTAAATCGATTACGAATAATCGATTCTCCCTAGCAGGGAGGTGTCTCTGCTGCAGGCGTTGACTAATAGCAGCGCGGCCGCGCGGAATAAGACTGATGGTCCCTGTATGCCTGCCATGCCAACCTACCCACATTATTTAAGAAATCAGCCTCTGGAAATTTGCTGTATTGTACTCATTTTTAAGTATTTATATTTATTGTACACCCAGATCACGAAAAATTATCAAAAAACGATCGAAAATAAAAAAGTACCAATTTGGCCGCCTTATCAATAAAGAGCAATTTTGGCGTTGTGTTATTAAATTGTTTTTAAAATCAATACAAAATGTCAATTTCTAATCAAAATTATTTCAAAAAATTTCAGTTCCTTTAGACCTTTCTAGAGAACAGTTTAGAGTTTTAACATAAACTAATTATTTTAGAGATAAAATAGAGGTCTATATAAAACCTAAAGGTATGTTTGTATAATTTAAAATATCATTAATCATAGCAGTGGCAATGATATCGTAATGATATCGTATTCTAATGGTTCTATCATTAATTCATAATTTACACGCAACTGTATCATGCAATACACGCCTACTCAGAAAAACTTTTAACCAAGTTTTGATTATGAAAGCAATACTTAAATAACATAGCATTAGTTTGGATTTAAGATTTTAGCATTTAATTTGTTTGGATTTGAGATTTTAGAATTAGATTTGTTTGGATTTGAGATATTTCAACTTATCTATAATAGTGTGGAATATATAAAATAAATATCAATCGTTTGTGTCATTCTTGTAGATTTTTTAATTGTAACATTATCTAAACTATATGTTCTACAGAGTAATATCACATTTATATATTTTTCAAGACACTTTATTATTATTATTAATGATTAATTTCGTTTCATGTTCGGGCTTAAAAAAGAATGACTATTGACTATTTATTTTAATGATCTCACCGACGTCAAAGTACTTTTAGCTCCACTTTTAAAGCCCTCAAGCAATTTCTTTATAAAGCAGTTTAATTTTGCTGGTACACTGACATCCTTGACCGATCGAGAAACCGTAAGTCTCTGGATACTTTTAATTGCAAACTTAATCACTCTGAGAGGGAAAGAACTAAGATAAATAGATCTCTTTAAACTTTAAAACAAGAAATATTTTTATAATCTTTGACTCGGTGACAACAGTATTAAAACACTTACGAGATTCCTCTTATATGTGTGTATATATCTCTTATATGTATGTACACATATAAAATTACGTTTTATTCTATTTGAACCTTCCAAATAATCCCCCCACCAAATTCGAATCCAAATCACTCCCAGGAAGTTAGATTAGCATCTCCCATCACTTCGTGTCATGTTTCCACCGTCCAATAATAGGGAATATGGGTACTACCATCTACTACAGCATGCAAACATGTTTGTACTGCATACCATACATACCGTACATACCATACATACCATCCTACCGTTCTCGACACCCATTTGTCAACATCGATCGTACGTCCAGACGAGGTTGCGTTTAGTATACACGTGTTTTAACATTGCTTTTTTATTATTTCATTAATTTGTTTCGTTTTATTAATACCTTTGTTGTTTTAATAATGGTAAATATATAAAATTAATATTAATAATTGAATATATTTGCTAATACGTTGGTCTATAAAGTGCTATATTAGGGTGAAGCTATACACAATGCTATGATAGCGTAGATATCTATCGCTTCACACGAAAGTATAAAATTCGACACACAAATGTCGGCACTATATTTCTGGATACTGATTAATGATATGAGTAAAGAGGGGACTCGGTTCAGTCATGATGGATGGACCTCCCAGTTATTAGATAATGATGCTTCAATAGAATTAAGCGTGTTGTTCTGAGTACGGGTCACGCGTGATGTCGAACTAAAAATACTCCAAATATGATACTCCAATTAATTGATATTAATAAAATTTCAATACATAATATTCGAGATTTAATGTTGCTTTTGATTATACCAAATGGTATTAAAAAAATTTGTCTCAACATGCACAATAGTGATGCTTAACAATAATTTTTTACAAAGAATAACGGTTCCTACACAAATATATTGATATTAGTGACGGAAGTAATCTTATATTATAAATAACTGTTTTATTCTGATACAAGTGATTAATTATGTTAGCAACCATCTGTTATGTACACCACTAGCATATGGTAGGATTCAGTTGTACTACAAACAATTAATAATTTAAACTTCAAATACACTCAGTTATATTTTTTTATTGAATTGCGACAACAAATAGAAAATATATATTTTTGATTAACTGTACTTGTTATAGTGGAACACACTTCTTTAATGAATGTATTTTTATATCTATAATATTGTTATAAAGCGAATGTAGCTCTGTCTGTCTGTTACACTTTTATAGCCAAACCTCTTAACTGATGCAGAAAAAAATATTAGAGATATCTTAAGGCATGAAGAAGGATATAAGGTCATTTTTGTCACTTAAACAAAGTTTTAAGGGAATAACAAACATTTTAACCTGAGTGGCGCTGTGACTGAGATACTAAGATCCGTTATCTCGACTGTAGCAGAAAACAACGCCTGGTTTAAAAATATGAATTCGTTTTTATTTAATTATCCGTCGCAAATTTACTAATTCACTGTCCTCAAATATTTCTAGCCTCGCCTCAGCTATAGAACCTGGCCTTAACTGACAGAACAGATGTAAATAAAGCATAAATACACGTTATATTAATAGCACTTTTGACGTTATTTAATATTAATTTATTAACAATTAATTTAACTTTTATCCTAATGTTTTATTTTGAATTATAGAGTTGACAAATTTAAACGACTTAAACCTTTATAATCAACCCAAAATGTTACCTGACTTTTATAACCCTAACTAATTCGCAATAAAAATATTGCAAAAACAGGTACTTTCTTTTGATACATTTTCCACCCTTTTTAAACTCAAAAGAAAGTGTTTACTGATTTACAACCACCTTAAGGGTCACTGGCCACAAGGACCAAAACAAAACATTTTTTTGGCTCAAATATAGAAAGTTTAAAAGGTGTGATGGAATTTGCAAGAGCTAGCGAAAGTGAATTGTTTGAAACATGAATAGTTTTGAAAAACAATTGTTCTTAAACAATCGACCACCTGCCGATTAAAACTATTTGAATATTATTCGCAAATAACAATGGTATAAGTTTCATTTTCAATATACTTAAAATAAATAGTTCAGTCTTGTTTCAAGCTTCCCATTAGAAGGAGTGCTAAGTTTTTAAAACGAAGTGAAACTTAATCAAAGTTTTAAAAATAAAAAATATAAAAAACGAAGTAAAGTTATTTAAAAAATAAAATATCGTAATGTAAAGGCTTATATCTATGTGATCTCTGAGATGTCAACAAGGTAGGTATTTTTATGGTATTTTCGTTGTGGCCAGGTAAGTTTTATTTTGTATTTCACGTAATAATGTGGAATGTGTCCGACGGTTGGTCGACCGAGAAAGGAGGGATTGTCTCGCTATATACAGGGTGTTATATAGATTTATCTTACATGATCAAAATTCGATATTGTTGTTTGTCCATTGGGTGCTATATACAATTTTAATCTAACACTATTAATATAATAATTTTGAAATAAAAAAATCTAAGGAAATTAAGATCATAAATTAATTGATTGCCTGTTTTCATTTTAAAAATAAATCAAACATTACAATTGACAATTTAAAGTACTAATCTAATTCAGATTTAAATATTTTGAATACATGCTGTATAACCAAGAGTATGATATCAAGGTTAGGCTTAACAGAACACTCCACATGTGGTCAGCCTAATAAACTGTAATAGGCTTATGCAGGTTCCATGTGAGGGACAGAGAAGGAGATAGGAGCTTAGCGGCCATGTTGTAATATCATATTTTGGACCCGTTTTGGACCGGATTATTCTTTTTTTTCTTTTACGCCTCCATTTCATTCCTAACCGGTCTCAGACCATTTATTGTAGATTAAAGAGGCTTGTTGTCTTAATTTCAAGACCTTAATTTATCGCCATGTATAGATACCTAAGTAGACTTTATATTTCCGTGGAGACCCAATTGATTTGTTTATTTGCGTTATTAATTCGGTTGCTAGTGCCCGCTAATATTTTGTGCTTAACTTTAATGATTTGGCAATTAAATTAAATTGTTCTCGATGAGGTAGCTAAATTAAAATCTACAGCGAGGTGTTGAGTTTCTCCATCGGTCCCAACTCATTTTTCATGAATAAAATGTTTTATCAAAATATTAGTTCATCAATGAACGTTATTAATATAATATATTATATTATACTAGTCAGAACCGTTTATTTTAATGAAAATTTAAATATAAACTGCGATTCAGATTATCCAATTGTCTTTGTTGTTTTTACTAAAAACGAAACGTTACTTACAATTGTGAAAATATTTTTACGGAATATGAATAAATAGCTATTCATTAAAGTTATACAAACAAATAAATACTTTAAAAACTCGATGTGTTGCTCAACTATTATATATTTATAAAAAAACATAAGAGAAAACAGAAACTATGTACGAATGAAAAAATGACAGCAAGCTCCAACAAACCAAAGGACTGCTGCAAAAAGCGGCAACGATGAAAAAATATGATTTATATCATAAAAAATGAGGAAACACACGAGTAAAGGGCACATGAAAACGCGTTTCCACTACACAAATTAATTATTTTATTTTGTTATTTCGACGTTTTTATTTAGAACGTTTAGGAAATATTTGTTGTGATTTTTATCAGAATTATATATAACAATATTTTGTCACTATTTAGTAGAGTATTTTCAAGAATATAATGAAATTTTAAAAAATAAATATATAGATAAGATAATTAAAAACAGGTAGGTTTCAATTGCGCAATTGGTCGAGCGACGGGACGGTTTTCCAGAGGTCACGTCTTCAAATTCTCACCCGTATCGGTTTATTTTTCATTCTATAATTTCAAACATTAAAAATAGGTTACCGATCCATTAAAAGATTACCTAAAAGCTTAAAATCTTCAGCACGGATGTATCCCATCAGCACGCGTTATTGACTCACGTATCCTATATTCAATCTGTACCAGTAATAAAGTTAACATCCACTGGCCAGTGGCGATCCCGCCCTCATAACGAAACCTTCAATAATAAAATTTTAATAGAGTGCTAAAAATCCTGGTAATCAGATAATAACCAAGTTATTGAGAACGGTTATTTATATTACTATAGTTTTTGATTGTTGTGTTATTTCGAAAATGATTGAACGCTCGAGATTGAATTGTTTTTTAAATTACTTCCAATATTAAAGGATGTTATCTTTTATTAAACATGTAAAATTTAGTTAACAAGTTATTGTAGACCCGCTCGATTGATGTCTAAAGCAAAAAGTGCAGGAAATTAAACGTTTTTTGTACCATCACTGAACAAATATTAATCCTATATATAATATATAATAATATAATAATATCAGGACAAATTACACACATTGATCTAACCCCTAAGGAAGCAAATTATTTGCTTGTGTTAGACAACGATACAAATACATAGAAATACACATATAAATACTGAGAATATATTTAATAAACGACCAAACCCAGAAACACAGACATCTATGCTCATCACGTAAATGCCTGTCTCTGCCGGGAATCGAACTCGAGCTCCTTTGCACCGTGTCACGCTAAACACTAACCACTGCGTTGAATATATAAAATATATCTTGTTTTCTTAGGGATGGAATGTCACTAAATCTAAACTTGGCAATCTACCTCCTGAAATTTAATATCAGAAATAATTTCAGGTACCTATCTGATATTGGGTTGTGTCATGTGTGTCAAGACAAATTCTTACCTTTTATTGTTATAATAATAAATACATAATTAACTTATCTAGATTATTCTTTTATTTTTAATTGTTTTTACAAACAATTCTTAAAAATTATTAGGCTCTGTTTTTAATATTCAGTTTATAATCGCATAAAACTCACATAGACCTAATATCGTATTCAAATATATATAATATAAGCTAGATAAAGTATATAGAGGTTGACAGACACCGGCGACGGATCTTTGCCGGAAATTAAAACTAATAATTCAAAAAGTTTCAGCGACAGAGCCGCCTAGCGGGATTTATGATTTCACCGCGCTTGAACCTACTGAAACTGAAACTGAAATCAGTTAAAGGGTTCCACTTGGATAAGTAAATACTGTAAATTATGTCAGCTAATGTGGTGGATAGATTTATTATCTAGAAAAGTATTTATTTATTCTTTACATAGATACTTAAGATAAATTATGGATAGATGGTAGCTTAACTCTTGAAGAACTCCAAATTCCCTTAAAACCTGCAATAATCTCAGTAACGCTAGCAATAACGTTAATGTTAGAAAAAAAAAATTATTTAATAGGTCAAGAGTTTAAATTCTTGCCGATATACCAATAAGTATCGATAAAATAAAAAAAGTTGCACTAAATTATAAGCTCTACTAAAAGTGCTATTTAAGCTGAAAGATTAACTTGCACAGGTTGAACTGTTAAAATTTTTCACCGTCAAAGACATATGCTTCCTTCAATGAACCGACATGGACGAACAGTCACTTTGACATTAGGTGCATAACGATTGCAATACGTCGCCTGGCCTGAGATCATCAATTCAAGGCCCAATGGCACAGAGCTCATGCGTCAGGTCTGACTATTGCTAGAGAATGTCTCTGAACACAGACCTACTACCATCTTTATCCAATGCGGCTTTAATGGGCTTTAATTTTATTTCGCTTAATCAAACCAGTAATGTATTTGTTGGTGGTAAGTTCAAGCTGTTAAAAGCGTATAAGATCAAAGAGTATTCATGTTCTTGAATTTGTTATGTACTAAGTTCCAAACACGTTTCTGGACACCTAAGTAATATTTTGCTTCTTGTTGCTTAGTGATACTACTGTAAAAGATTTTGGTAATAGTATTTATTTATACACGATAAAACTATACAGTACCAAGCTTTCCCTATACTTAGATATACATGTATATAGTATGTATATATAACATTGTTACCTAATGATAATGTAGGTAGAGTCATAGGTAGATGTTTATTATTTAGAGCGTGTAGTGATGGGATATGACTCGATGCGCGCTCAGAGTGGAAATCTTTTGGGATTACACCGCCGTCAACTTGATAAGGTTTTGGATGCACTCAGAATATATTTATATATTAATACTCACTATGTTTTAAATATATTACTTTTTATATTATCAGCAGATACGTTACTCTACTATAGTTTATTTTGATATTTATTTTGTGTTTTTTCATAATTTTATTTACACAAATGAAAACTACATCTTAAAACCCCAATATGATGCAAGTATAATATTTATAACTTTATCTTTAAAAATTTTGGATATCAATAACAAATATTTATGTATATACACAATTGTGTCTGCCGAGATAATCTGATACTATAGACTATAGAGTATAGACTGTGTAAGGCATGTAGAATTTAACACACGCATTAAATTTAAATGTGTTCTGCTTGTGGTAATTTGGGAAAATATAACAAAACTTAACAAGTTCTTTATAACGTTATTTATTAAATTATTTATATTACTTTACTATCTGAGGTAAAGCACAATTGGCGGACTTAATGTTAAGGCATTTTTTACCTTAGTCAACAAAAAGTTAGAGTCCGTTAATACAGTTTTAAATGGTATAAACATTTTTGATATGAATAGCCACTGACGGACAGAAATTAAAATATATAATAGGGACATATAAATTCTATGAGTAATAATGTTATATACAACAATACCTTTCAAAAATGCCCAGTATGTCCCCGCCGTTCGCTTTGAGGCGTAGCTCGCTATGATCTACGAGAAGACGACGCCTGGCGAGACCTAAACCGGGGCAAAGCCTCCATCACATCAAATGAATACTAAATCACGGTTGGCCATTTGAATTTCAATATCTACCCGCCATTTGCCATTTGCTGTGAGGTAATGTGTTTGGGAGTTATATATTATGTTTATGTATATAATATGAAGAATATTTACATTATAAGGCTGTTTGGGTGTCAGGTATGGTATATATGTATAAATTATATGTATTTAATTTTGTATATAAGTACAGGTTTTGTTATATAATATTGGCTGCAAATTATTGCTATATGTATATAATTCTATTGACAAATTTAAAGAGTTCATATCGTGATTAGATACATTTTATTTAGTAAAGAAAAACACGTTTTTCTTTGAAATAAACAATGCCTATTCCCTGAAAGGAAATCGCCGGTGGCCACTTAATGAAAGAAAGGAAAAACTACCGCTAAATTACCAGATACATATTCTGAGAACATTTATCAGCAGCAAAAAAGCGGGAGCCGAATCAGCAAATATTTTTTCTAGTCGATTAGCGAAAACTCTCGAAATACCTATATATTCGCTACCAATACGATCTGCTGTAAAAATGAATAGGTTCTAAAATAGTCTTTATACTGCTATGCTTAAGAATCAGGTTTTAAAATGTTGTTTTTATGAAGTGCAAATAGAGTTTGTTTTGTGCTAGGTTTAGCGTGGGAACCGCCGAGTCGCTCTGACCCCGATGCTTAGACAAATGATACCGAGGAAAGTAATTTCTTTTTAAGTTTCAGAACATTTCTTGGACATTTTTAAAGTAATTTAGAAACATACATAACATTAAGGTTACATAATACATTTTTAAATTTTCTAATATAAAAACCTGTATTCTTTAATAAATCTATACACAAACATTAATATAATATCAGATATACAAACTAGCCCAAATGTTTACTATAGAAGGGGACTGACGCATCCTAACAATTTTTCTCATAAACCGAACATGACAGATCGTACAGTGATTGATTTGCTCCGAGATGAGGGTGCCGAATTATAATACGGAGGGTGACTATGTACCTAAAATATTACTACAAAATATCTTGACATACTTCGAAAAATTATATTTTATCTCTATATATAGAGCCCGTACAAATTACCAAAGATTCAAGATTCAAAGTATGTTCTTAAATAGAACTAACATATATTTATGTTATCCTGGTACTTTTGTTCTGAGATATGTGACAATTTTTGTATCACAATTAAGTATTAATTAAGTAAGACTACTTAAAAACATTTTCATTATGTTCTAAGTGGACCTGATTAATATTTATGCTATCCTGGTACTTTTATTATCTTAAAGAGGTATGTTACTATTTTTATTGTAAGAATTTTTCGTCATACTTTAAAATTTTGTTTATTTCTTTAAATGGCTGCCATCTTTAATTAGAAAAGCATTAAAGAGCTTCGGAAACAAATAGCATTTTAAGCTTCTTCCAATTTTTCCCCAGATGAAAATCTTCATTCGGAGGGCGAACTACCCTTGAAATAAAAAAAATAAAAAGTATTATTAAAGAAGGAGACAGTTCGAGAGCATTTGTTACTGTCGTGGGCCGTATGATGAAAAATTACTTCACTCCTTGTGACAAAACCCACTATACGTGGTTATCTCTTTCCTCCTTAAGGCTTTTAATGGGGATAACAAGGACAGCAAGTGTTGCGTTTCCAATGGCAAATGACACAGATAGCTTAGGGATGACCGTAGGAGCGAACAGCAAGTTTTTGACAGCGGCCATTTATTGTGTATTGAATATCTATATAATTTCCGTGAGAGTCCATTTTTGTCCCATACGGCCCCAGTCCCAGGGCGAAGTTGTTCACACAGATTACGAAAAACAGCAAATACTGCAAGTGATTGATAAAGGTGTGACGTAACACAAGGTTTTTGTTTTGTTTTTAGTTCTTGAGTAGAGGACATACCTACAAATGTTCAAAGTTCAAGATCATGGGTGACAAACGAATGCTATCAAATTGGTTATTTACACTTATTTTTTTTTATAATTAATTTATTTGGTTGATTTGATTTAAATGTTTTGATTATTTTGGTAGCTCTACTGTTTTGAAAAAAATATTTACAACTAAATTTTCAGTAATTCAGTCATAAAATTTTAACATATTTTCTGCTCCAATACCATATGAACATAATCTTCATGATCAGACAGTAACATCAAAGTATAAAAATCTTATATAATAGAATTCATTTTTTCCGTTTAATCTTCATACTTAATAATACCATTATTATATGTAAATTGTTTCAGACTAACTCATATATTATCCATAAGTATGTATTATTAAAAAAACATAAAATTTGTTTGTATATAAAATTTTACAACATAAAAGTTCAAGACTAAAAATTTCCAATATTAACTAAATATAAATAACTTACCTAACCTACACAATAGCCTGTAACAAAAACATATGTAAATGATATAAAGAGTTTGTGTGTGTATGATTTTAATTTTAATAACCTCAGGAACATTTTAGTATATAATAAAATCACACAATCTCAAAGTGTCCAGCCAACAATAGACCGTCGAGGCCGCAGGCAAATGGCAAGGAATTAGTTGGTAATGGTGAGACCATTTGGACTAACGGCCTGGTGGCTTCACCTACATAATTGATTATGTAGCCACTGGTGGTAGAAGCCAACCAAACAAACTTAGCTAACCACTATAATATTTAAAACAAAAAACAACCCAACTCTTCATAAAAAATAATTTTCAAATGTCAACCTTTTATACGCAAAATTTAAATTATCTTGGCATAATATTTAAACTCAAACCTAAACTCTTTACAAACTCATTTCCAAACACAACCATTTATACATGAAATTAATAGATTAAAAATCATGATTCACATCTAAATTTCAAAACCCTTTCAATATCAAATAAATTCATCATACTGTGAGAATTCCGGTAATTAAAACACAAACCGAAATTCAAGGTTATATATACCTGAAGAATATTTATCTATGTCAAACGTCGGCTTTTTTAGTAAGATGAATCTGTCACAGATTATCTCGAAGCATTATTCATTCCTTTGGTACAAGACAAAGTGATACTACCCTTTTTAGCCAATGAGAATCATGGGTACGTTATTATATTTTTTCTTATTTTACTCACGGTTTTATATAACATGAGATCAATTATTATATTCATACGGTTTTAAATGTTTTATATGAATGTATTAATTATTGTAATTAATGTCTTTATTATGCTTTGTATTGAATACTGTTATATTCTAAGAAAACTAAACAATAGGTAATAATCTTTTTTTGTATCAATATCTTTCTCACGGTTTTTATTTGTAAATAGAACATAATATTGATTAATAAAAGTCAAAATGACATAACACATTTTTTTAATTAAAACAAAGCCTAAGAGTTCTATTTAAAATTAGATATTCTTAGAGTCATAATCATATTCTTTACTCCAAATCCAAATCAGAAAACACAAATTTTATTGATAACAAAATAAGTTATACATAAAACATCGATATTTTTAACTTATTAATAACTTACATTAAAATATAATTACGATCATATTAATTTAATTTAATTACAAACCCATTCGTATTCAATAATGGCGTCATTATTCAAACTAAAAATCATCACCGTATCTATTAAAATAAAAATCTACCCAATAATATATCAGCGCTGTAGCTATCAATATGGCGGCTAAATCTTTAAGATCGGAACATCTCAATTTCTTGTATTGGAAACAACAATAATATTTCCTGAAACGGGATATTTATTTAAAACAAGGCGTTGATAAAGTAATTTTCTTTTAACCTTAACCATGTCTTTATGGAGTGGTCATTACTTAGAAATGGTACACAGCCCGCGCTGAGCAATGACTGGGAATTAATCAAAATGCCATATACCTATCTCATTCGTTTTATATTTTTATCTCTTTCGCACTAGTCACGGATATGTAGCCATACTCTGTACTTATGATAGAAAATATAAGCAATAATCCATGTAATGTATTATATATCATATTATGTATAAGGTAGAGTCGGTTTTTATTTGAGCTCAGGATGTTTTTAAATCGTTTTGGTATGAAGAGAATAGTCAGGCTTTGCAGTCTTACTCTCCTGAGACGATATTTTTTTTTCGTTTCCATCACGGAACCTTTTTTCCACTTTTTCAGAATGGACATAAGAACGTTATTTCTTACGCATTATCTCGTTATCATTAATTCCATTGGAACTCCTCACCTTAATGATTTTGAGACATCTCTATAACTTGTGCAAGATAAAATTAATGATCTTAATTAATTAGATGCAAATAGAGATAAAACATTCGTTAAATTGGAATTTACACTAAACTTGTATCTTTGAATGGACATACTAATGTATTGATAGTTACAGAGATTATTCATAAAGGCTTTGCAAGTTAGACTCTAGGTAAACGATTATAAAGGGTAGGTTTGTGGATAGTTTTTGCTGATTTATTTATAATTATAATTTTTAATAGATATTTACTACATAAATAAATTATAAAATTATATAATATATATTATAATTGCCACATATTTTTGTCTACATATATTTGTTTTAGTTATATCCGTGTACTAAGTTTAGAATAGTTTTTAAATCACATATTAGTGTTCAAATACTTGAAGGTATATATTTTATTTACGTCCTGATACCAAGTTTAGTTTTACAATCAAGAAGTAATAAAGATTGAAACCATAGAGCATATTTTCAATCCTCTAACGTTTTTATAACTTCCGCAAACAGAAGACACTACCCAGTAAACGATTTTAGTGTCGACATTATGTCTGAAGAAATAGTGCGAAAGAAATTAACAGTGAAGACTGTTGAAAAGTTTATTTATTTATTCTTTAAAGAAAATATCGCAAATAAATAATTTTTTCCATATATTGTTAAGATTATTTAAATTTAAAATAGAGAATTAAAAATTTATCAAGACGTAAGCGATATATACAATTTATAAATATGTAAATACCAACTTTAAATTATATATCGTACATATATAATTGTATATACGATAATGCATCTTTTTATATTACATAATTAGTTTTTAAGTATTTTAAGAAGTCATTCTATATTTTTATCTCCTAAATATTTTTTTAGATGCAGTTCATTCGTCACTAACACATTAGTATGCACAAGGAACTTATAAATCAATAAATCTAAATATTAGATACATGGGAGAGAACATTTGCATATAATGGATGTTTGTCTGTCTGTTACATTGACATTTACTTCTATATCTATGATACTTCCATGCTACAGGCTGTTTATATTTCAAGAGTTTGTATTAATTTTCGATATATTTTTTTTTGTGCTGTTGAAAAAAATGCTGCAAAATAGGTATTAGGTATATACAACATTTTAAAATAATTTTTGATGGTAAAGAGTCTTGATTTATTTTACTAATAAAAACGATTAAAGTAAATATTGTAGTCATTTTAAACCTCAGATTAAATACTATTATTTCTGTTTTCAGATAAATGCCAAACACCTCGCCAAAAAAAGAAACATATATATATACAACACATATTATATAAAAAACGATAAACTAATCGAGATTTGTATTGACACGGTAGTTCAATTGGCAGAGCGACGGATTGTTTTCCAACGGTCATTGCTGATTGATCATTTGCTGCAGGATGACCTCACCATATCTTCAAAATGTAAACAAATAAACATCAAGAAACACCATATAAGAGTTAATAAAACCTAGAGGCAGAGCACATTAAGGTATTCGGGTAAGACGCTATTGTTGTCATAGGTAGATAAACTACAGCATTAATCAATGCGGTCAACAATAGAGCCGCTCACCTCAAACTTCACTCCTAGCGACCAGAATAACAAGACCTCTGGAAACAGATCAAATATATCAAATTATTTCAGATGGAGGGGGAAGGACAATTCAAGATACACTGGATATAATATATTGACGTTTATTGAATGAATTCATCTACATACTAAGAGTGAGAAGTGGATAACGGTTATTAGAGCGACAATTCTCTTCTACCCACGTGGCTGATTCTTGTAATGATATGATTGGTACCTCACAGTATAGTACAGTACAATAGGTACAGTACAGTACAGTAGAGTACCTACACTCTTTCGTAAGTCTAGTATATATTAAAGATTTTTATACCAAGTATGGTTTTATTACTGTTAGATTAATAATTTAATATATATAAATTAAATTTATCTGTCTGTTATTTCGACTATTCTTACTGATATATAATTACAAGTTATGATTAAAAACATTATTGACAACATAATTGTCCGTTTATTTTGTCCACACTAACCTCTTTAATGATTTTTGTAGCCTTCAAAATTTTTTACAATACTTTACGTTTATAATATTAAAAAAAAAATGCGTTGTAGTCTTAACCTTATAGATTATATTTGTGAGAGTACACGACTTTTTACAGTATTTTTATAAACAGAAACATATGATTTTTGTAAAAAGTAATATCAAGAATAATGCCGTAGGTTTTATATCTCAAAACTAACTTCCCTATGATCTTAGCGTTCTATGATTAAGGTTATAAAAAGCTTCACATATATAATGTTAATAATTCAACTAACTAAATCCTGTAGGCTTGGTAAGGGCTCATTAATCATAAATCAAGCCCTTTGTCACCGTCCTCACTACCTTCTAACCATATTTGGTCATATTTGGTTAGGAGCTAATATATGTGTAAATATTGAAGTGTAGATTATTTTATGATTGATGAGAGTTGAATGAAACTTCAAATTTATCCCAAAATAATACAAGATAATAAAATTGAAGGTTCAAATAAATATTGTTTCAAAATGGCTAATATTACTGAATTTTATTTTTATTATCGTGCTGAAGATTTTTAGACGATATTATTTCTGAGAAATATAGCCTTATTTTGTTATTATTCTTATCAAATGACCCCCTGCTGGTCTCAGCTTGATCCAAGTAATAGGTAATCTTTCAACGGATTTGTAAAACATATTGACGATAGAGAAATTCATATACTTTGTGTGTTTAACATAGTTACTTATTTTAATAGAAAAATAACAATTCAAATATGGCAATATATATACTAGTCATTAAAGTACAGATAAGTGAAGTGTAGCTGGAATACAGAATGGGTGAATCCGGAACGGATATTAAACGGAAGGCATTCGACAGTCTTGACAGAATGAATTTAACTTTGTATTTGTAACAGTGTGTTATTTGTACACACATGTGAATTCAGGACAGATGCTCTGGTTTATAAGATATTGAAACAAAATTAGTAACTGTATACTTTCAATTTATTTTATACAAAAACACAATCATTAGTGCGCTGCCGTAAGGATAGGTATTTGAACAAATGGATATGTTTTATCATAATAATAGGCGTTTTAGCTATATTTATGTATTCTAAACCTGTTTAAAAAAAAATATTTATAAACACGGGTTTATAAATATTTTTTGACACTAAAAATTGTATGCTTAGAGAAAGTAGACAATTAAAGTACCTTACTTAAGAAAATTTTTAACTCAACTTTTCGTACCTATCATTGGACAAACGATGCACGGATTATTTTATTGGACCTCAAAATTAAACCATATAACGATGCACGGATTATTTTATTGGACCTCAAAATTAAACCATATAATGATCTTTGAACGCCTTTAGACCCTAAAGGTATAATTTTAATCTTTTATTCCGACCTGGTTTAATTTATATTAGTTGCTTAACTATTTGTTTGTATAAAATGCTAGTTCTATTTAAAACAAATAATAATTCGAAAGTGACACATTATAGTAGGAATGACAAAGAAAACGTGACTTCCATCACGACGAGCTAACGATGAGGACCGGCCTTCAGCAGACAAAGAAAGTGCCTTGAACATTCAACAATACATAAGTAAACATATATTATTATCTTATTGAAATAAGAAGTCATCTGATAACTGGCTCTATGTATTTTAGTATTATATATATTATTTGAAATCTGTGTATATAGACTATAGGAAACCATAGTTTTGTATACTTACTTAGAAATGTTTATGTGTTTTAACTTAAACTATATGTACCTATTGAAGATATTAGGTATATATGTAACCTAAGAGTTATGTCGAAATTTTAGTAATAAATATACAAAATTAAATTGTTTTACTTTTATTTCCATGTTCTCGTTTTTATCTATTTAAGGCTTTATTCCACGTTCCAGACAGATAATACAAGTAGGTATGCCAGATATTTATAGAATTAATCATATGAAAAATAAGTTGAATATGTGTATGATACCTATATGAAATTTATTTATATCTACCTACTTTTTTCGGTAAAATCTGTTAGACATCCCGAAAAATTACAAAATTAACCTAAAATTACTTTTTTATTGTAAGCTTATTGCAATAGTTAAATTATTAATCAGACAAATTCATTTTATTTCCTACCGATTCTAGATGTACTAGGATCTAGGTACCTAGGCATGTAAGTGATGTTCCCAGCTGTCTATTTTTATGACACTATCACCTGCCAAGTGTGAAGTCAGTGACTAACCTCATAAATCTTCAACAATGTAGAGTTGATTCCGACGGCTTCTATTTTAGAATGCCGACGGTCTGACATTGCTTGAAATCCAGCACATACAGGTGTTGGATACTATTTGATATGCTTTGTTTGTAATGAGATATGAAGATAAGAATGAGCTGCTGGAGTGACAGGTATATTATTCAGAGGTCGCAGGTTTTGTCCTGTCGTAATGACTTATTGGATTTATTTATTTAAAGTGCAAATGAACTTAATATGATTTAACATCTTTCTGGATAATAGTCTAACATAAAAATGTCGATCAATATAAGATTTATATGTCGGTACTTTTTTTCCAACAAATAAAAATTACGATGAATATAAGATATAAATTCTAAAGGTAATTGTTTTTAAACCTTATCTATCTTCTTCTAGGTATCTTTTTTCAAACTGATAGTATTTAAATATTAAAACTGAAAGATTATATATTTCATAACCCTGTAATTGTTCATACTAAAATAATTACAGTTAGGTACTTACAATGACATAGGTAACATAGGTAGGTAATTATTTTCAACACTTTTCATTTTTATATCATTTTTCAGTGATGATTACCTTCACATATTAGCTTTAGAAACATTTATTTTATCATTATGCCTTGATGTTATAATTATCAACTGCAGGCCTTTCAGCGAATTATGATTAGGCTTTATTAAGAGAGTTATAAATGTTAGAGATATCAGTTAGGTAGGTAATTATCACGTGTATACCTAAGTTCTTGTCAAGTAATATTTTATGTTATACTTATTTGTGATGTAGAGTCGATAGAGTTTGTTATTTCTAACTCAGTTATATATTAGGATAGTACATTCAAAATTATAATAATATTTATAAGTTGAAATACTATACATAGAGTTTATTTTCGGTTTTTCTTACTCTATGAGACTGAGTCTGACGGAAATACTTTGGCTACTTTGTTACAGTAAAAACTCTATGAAACTAGGGTCTGACTCGCTATGTTTTAGCTATGTTTATTGCTTCTTAATATAGATTTTGTTTATTCAGTTATCATACTTTCATTCAAACCTGAAATATAGATTTTCAGTATTCTCAGTCTATCTATATTCACTGCGTAGAGACCATATGTAGCCACCTACTGAAGATATATAGCTTACCTTGTGACGTAACACGCTATACAGTTGCATTTCTAGATGGAGCTGATGAAATGATAACAATAAGGACGGATATATAACTTACCATATATGGAAAGGAGAAGGCTGCATAGTCTCAGTGTCATCTTCAAATGCGTCTGATGTGTATCCAGTGGTGACAAGTTTCTCTTTTAGTTATTAATTAATTTATTATATTAAATCTGGATAAAAATTTTAGGTTCTATAATATTCAGTTTTATAATTCTCGTAAAGAGTAGAATATTCATCAAATAAAACTATTTTAATCTTTATATACTTACATAGAAATTTAAAACATTAGGTTTCTTAAGAATTCTTCAATTATTTTACGAGCCGCTGATTGGTTGAAATATAACGTAACTTGCTACATCTTTACTTACTTACATCTAAGTAAAATTCTATAAATACTTTAATATCTTACAGAAAAACCGATTGTTTCATTAAACTATGTAGTAAAACTAAAGATATTTTGTTGTCTAATATCCTACAGAGTCACTAAATTAATATTTTGAGTTGATAATATAATATTAATAATGTACATTTTATAAACGCCAAAACAAAATACCATTAGTTTTCATACTAAATACAGTTTTGAGATATTGAACCAGAATTAACCGACTTCTAATATTGTACCTTTCTTTGTGAAACCTTTGGGTGGGACAAAATTAGTTTGAATTAGTTTATAAAAAGAAGTTTATAGAAATATTATATTAATATATATTAAAACAGATACATATATTTATTATTATTAAAATATAAATAAAAAGATGAAATTTTGTTGTCTCTACAATAAAAATGAAATATTACAAACAGCGGAACCTATTGCGCCTAGTATACAATATAACAAATGAGTTGGGCTGCGTCCGAGTCGCTGTAACCAGGGTGGGGCTAGCGGGGCGGGGCGTGGGGGGAACCCGCCCTAAACAAAATGGCTGACAATCGCGCCAATTTTTGAATTTAGAATATTGTATTCGAACACAAAGAGCTTTACATATTTTTGCTAATAAATTAACATGACTGAAAATAGTAATTGAAATTTAAATTAAAAACAAAATAATAATTAATATAAATAAATCGATTAGTATAGAACATCTTTGACAAATAATGAATGATCTACAACTCTATAATATGTCGTAATATCTCGTAATATGTCATAAATTAAAACTCCACGAGCTTCACCGACTTCACACGAGCTATAAACAAATCGTTATTGCGATTTAAAGATCAATTTAAAAGCTATATTTAAATCACTGCAATATCAACCTTATGTCCATAACAACAAAGTTCAAAATCATTATTAGGATATCATCAGTTCCCATAAACTATTCTCTGTATATGAAGAGACGAATCCATCCTTTTTCATCTCACAGGTTTTACATAAGTGCGATAAGGAGGAATGATATTTACGAGGTGTTTATCGATACAGCGTTGATTTCATTCCTTGGTTTATTGCAGTCAATAAAATTAAATGTTATGAGGCAAGGTCGTAGAAGATTAATGTCTTCATTTTAAAAATATTTTATAACCGGTTCAAAATTATCACATAATAAAGATTTTGGAACTAGATTCACATATTAGTAATAATTGAAGCATTGAAAATTATTACTTGCATACAAATTTAATAAGAACATATTATCAGTTATTTTACTACACAAAGTAGTATTATTGATTATTCTAACCAATCACAAGTATTTAACCAAAAATCTTTAATATACAATAATAAAGACAATGTTATAATTTTATACAAAATATAACTTTACAAATATTTTTAAAATGTCAATATGTATGTATGGACTGACCATGAACTCAATATGAAGAGGGCTCATAAATCTCACTTAGCTATCATTGTGAGATGACTGACCAATTTAATATGACCTCTCAACTGTCCAGCACATTTTTATTGAACACATGTTTTGATATTGATGTTTTAAGAAAAAAAAATTCTAGTACCTACTCTACATTAAATTATAATAAAAATATAATAACAATAGAAATTAAATTTGAGGTAAAAACCAAATTAATTATATTTACAACTTCCTGAGTTCTGAAAAATAAACCGCCATTAAAGACCCTAAAACCATAATCACCTTAATTTCTTGTCAAAAATAACTAATATATAAGAAACATTATTAAAATCTCATTAGTGGTAACCCTATATACATGTATATAAAAAAAGCAATTTGGTGATTTGAGGGCGGTTCAGTGACACGAAAGGTTCACTAAAATCATTATAATCTCGTTAGCCCCAAAATAATACATTAATGTTATATAATTTTATTGTTTCCGAAACTAGTTTTTTGTCTATAGATATTATGAACATAGATTTATAGTTATAGTTTAGTTGTATATTACATATATATATTTTTTTATAATATCAGAACTAATTACACACATTGATTTAACCCCTAAATAAGAAAATTATTTGCTTGTGTTAAGGGTGTTAGACAACAATTCAAATACATAGAAATATACATTATAAGGACTGAGAATATATTTTATAAAAGACCGAACCGATACAGACATCTATGCTCATCACAAACATGCCTCTCCCAGTCGGGAATCGAACCTGAGACGCTGCGCCGCTATGCTTTTCGTCTGCCCTAATCTCTCGACCAACGATCAAAGGTTCAATAAAAATCTGTTCTACAATCATTATGCTTTATTAATTTCATGTATTTATATATTTATGACAATATCGTCTCGCCTAGCCATATTAAGTTACTAATTATAGTATTTAATAAAATTTGAATTGATAGGAAATAATTGTAAATAAAGTCGTCTAGAATGTTCTACGGACCTTTAGAATAATCAGAACAGACAGACATAACTTAATATTATATTAAACTATTTTTTACAAATCGCTTGTGGCAAAGAATTTTAATTTAATTGCACTTGGTTCAATATGGTCATGAGAAAAAAACATTTGAGCAAATTTAAACACAAACAAACAGTCAGACCTTTTTATATTGAAATAGCGAACCTATAGCAAAACAATAAATATGTAATATCGATATAATACAATTTACATCACTTAATAAACACAGCACAATAAAACAAATTTACGACGGGTTCTGAATTCTTAAAATATGAAAAATAATTTACACTATATATATACTACAAGTTCTCGATCGGTTCTCACAATCGAGTTACGAGTGAATTTTTACGTATATTGTTTTCGTCAGGCAATGTTTTTATAAAAATACCTTTTTGTCTCCGAGACTAAAATATATGAAACGGCCAAGTACTAGATCTAGTCTAGTCTAGGATTTAACACTGAAAGACCGGTTATCACCTAACTTTGGTAAGTGTACTCTCGTACTTATCAGATCATCTCACAGGTCAAATAATGTAGAAAATAAGAACCTACAATGGAAGGTAACTTTTTCACTATAAATATTAAGTTAATCTTTTCTCTGTCTATTAAATTTAATAACGTTCATATTACTAGAAACTTTCGTCTTATAGAAAAGTACATTAATTTTAAGCTTCACCCTTGCAACATTTTACAATATTAAATAGATTTCCTATGTTTTATTATCAGTTATTACGTATATGTCGTATACATTGCACTTTCAAACTGGCCTTCCCACCAAATAAGATATCCGAGATTCACAAAATAAATACGACTGTTCAGGAATCGTTCACAAGTACAGCAATAATTACTCACACTAAAACAATTGTACACAATCATATACTAAATTATCATTTATATGTACATAGCAATTATAGCTTAATTAGAAATAAAACATCAAATATATTAAATAATAACATTGTTAATAGTTGCCGTCTCAATGGTTACTTATAAGAGGTCCTTGTGGTTTTCGTGAACATCAAAGTGTTGCAAAGTGCTTGATTTGGTTAAATTAATTGCTTACTTAAATTATATAAAACAAGATATTATGCATAAAAAAGAAAGCAAGCACTTTGTCAATAAAATCAAGAAAGAAATAATAATATTTTGCAAATTATCAGATTATGTCTAGTTACATAATGTCGTTCATCTGATGGGTACTTAACATACACTGTGTTTTTGGTAATTATTGGTATTGAGATTGTTCTATAAATTAATTTATACTTAACAACTGTAAAAATCTCTTCTTCACTATCATTATTCTTTACGTCAAGTCACTAAATTACGTATTAGTTATATATAATGTAATAATATGAAAAGTCCAACATACAATTTATACAAATCAAACAAGGCCAGGGTTTTACAACTCCGGCCGCCGGATCCGTTTCAGATTCTTTGATCTGGTGCAAAAATTCAACTTTGAAAATAAACCACCAACCAACTTGGTATCGTTGGCTTAAATCTGAAACAAATCGATCTGTCACTTGGACCGCTTGAACTAATCTAAGGGTTTTACTGTGGCGAGGTGGGCGGACTCATGTTGTCCGGTTCGTCTCCGGAGCCGGGCTCGCCTTTGGTCTTGTTTTCCTTCTTCCACTTCATGCGTCGGTTCTGGAACCATATCTTGATCTGGCGCTCGGTGAGGCAGAGCGCATGGGCTATCTCAATCCGTCTCCTCCGCGTCAGGTACCGGTTGAAGTGGAACTCCTTCTCCAGCTCGAGGGTCTGGTACCGGGTGTACGTTTGACGTCCCCGCTTCCGTTCTGGAATTAGATAAAAATATATGTTAAAAAAATATAGTGTCAGCCCTGAATTTATATTTAAAAACTGCATAGGCTGCTCTGATAAATGGTAGTTATTTGTTAACAGCGAACACTTCGCCGAAGTTAATTGAAAATTGTTCTGAGCTTATCAATTTGTTAATTGTTTTGGCTTGTTCGGCATTTCTCTTAACTGTCGGAGAGGTAACTGAGTTTAGTGGTTCATAAAGTCTTTAATACAACTTTAATTTATTACTGTAATATTATATTATTGATATTAATTACCAATAGTTTTAATTTATCAATTACATTTACATTAAGTTAATTACTAAATGAAACTTAGTAGTGGGAAATATAGAATCATAAGGGGTTAGTATATTATCAATATTATCATTATGAATTGATAATTCAAATTAACGTATGATATTTATCAACTTTGATAATCAGAACGTAAAATTACTACAAATTGTAATGATGATGATAAATATCATAAATATGTATGCGTGTTTATTTCAAAAGATGAGGCCACAGCGCTACCGAAGCCAATTAAAATAATTTAAGCCGCCTCAAGCGGTTTACAATATAATCATTATTCAAGAACACTTATTAAACCAATTTTATATTATCCCCGGCTCAAGATTATTTCGGCTACAGATTATTTAATAATTGATAGAAAAGAACTATTCTGGTAAAGCATTTGATTAACTACGATGATTCAAACATTTACTTTCAAATCTAGGGCTAAAACAGAGAAAATTGAACGCAAAGTTACGAGTAATTCAAAACTCTGTTGATTATTTTCGTTTCAACGGAAACACGCAGAACAAGTTGCTATACAAGATAAACACGCAAAGTTCGAAGAAACTCTAACACGAGACTTGGATAACATTGCGAATCTGCTTCTAAGAAAGACATAATTATATTATAAAAAGATAGATAAACACAAATACAGTGGGATTTTGTCAGGTGTTGATGAACTTGACATATCTTTTATTTTATCTTTTTTATCTCAATTTAGTACATTTCAAGGAATAATAAATTTGTAACTGCTCTTAGTTTTAAATTACAAACAGTTGGTTGAGATTTAATATATAAGAATCTATTAAATATCTAGCGAGAGACAGAGACAGGGAACTGTGTCAAACTTATTTTCAAATGAAACTAATGATTCGTAAATAGAAGTTCATGAAAAATAGAGAATAATGAAAATGTCAGAATCAATGTTCTGCTAGTTCTGGAGCGGATACAAAATTATCGGCCACTTGTTGCTCTGGAAATTGATAACAGCCTCATCGGATCCGCTTCCCGGATTTTGGGACGAATTCAAGAACGAAAATACATGCTTTCTCATTATTTTCAAATTATCCAACACATTTTTTAAATATATCTAGACTACGCTACAATCGAATTAAACAAGAAAAATATAGAATATTCTAGGGCAATTTGGTCTACGTGACATTTTTTTTTTTGCGAAATGGAGACAGATATATACCTACAATTTGGAATTAGCGATTTCTAATAACTCTTTTTCACTAAAAACTATTTCTTAGACCAAATAGCCCAGGAATAATTGCTTTAAATAAAAATATAACCCTAAAATGAACTCAATTTTTTAAAAAGCCATCACATTCAGAAGTGACCTCCGAATCTTGAACTTTACATCATAGTAAAAAAGACGGAAAACAAAATCATATACGATATGCTCAAAGGATCCTTCTCAACGGGCTTTATATATTACTAGTGGTTTCATCGCGCACTCAGATGCATAAAACATGATCTCGCTGTCAGATTTAAACCCTGCGTAATAAGAGCATTACGGACGCCGGAAAGCAACACGATCGCTTTCACAGCTTCATTTATCTGTGCAAGTCTTTGTAAATGATTAATTGTTTTTCAATAGATTTTGTTATAAAAAAAATATTCAGATTTTTTTTTTAATCTTCAGATTGTCTTATTAAAAGATCATCATTGAATGTTTATTTTTATTATAATTTTCAAATTGTGCTATATCAGAACAATCGAGCGATTGTATCGCAGCGTTTAACCCGCTCGTCTGTTCGCGGGGGACGTAGCGCCGCTGCATGTGTCGCGAGGCGCTCATAAATCATGACAACAAAGTCGGTGCCCGGCTTACTTTCACAGCTAGCGAAGACTGGAGATTGAGAATATTGTACACACGATTAATATTATCTGATACAACGAAATGTAATCAAAATCTTTTTAAGCATCGCTTTATCTATTGACCAATGGTGTCTAGTATCGTCAACTTATGTTAAATTCATACATTAAGTAATTTTCTCTACTAGCGTTATGGTCACTTGCCTAGTCACTACCTATTCGATTATTTATTTGAACCCACAAAATCGATATAAATTTAGTTAAGTTCCAGGCTCGATTTATAACTGTATTTCAGCCTAAGGATTAAACTCTTAGCCAAGGGTCAAATAATATTAGTCTAGATAAAGTCTGCTAAAATATCGACTCTATATTCCAATACAAACCGCATTTATACTCAAGGTATTACAGAATTGCTTTTAAAATCTAAAATCAATCAAAAATATTCAACATTTGTCTATTATAAATTCATTACATATATAATCCGTAGAGGTAATAATGTAGACCGTTTAATTAAATGGAATATTTAATAATGAAAATGCTTAAAAACGAATAAAACAGAATACATCAAGGGATGACAAGTGAAAAGAGATTTTAATTTAATTCGTTGTGGAATAAAACGAAATATGAAAAAAACACCAACAGCTTCGAGCTATATCGACAATACATAATTCATGTCCTACAATTTCATACACACGTGCCATCAGGTTGTAATAAAACACGCTGACACACAATCAAATTATTACCTTATATTGTAGGTCATTGGGTTCAATTTGTTGTGCTTGTATTTTATTTTGTGACTTTAAAGAATGGACTCAGCATTGCAACGCTGTACATGATATCAAAAGGGTATTCATTTTAATATTTCTTTTAAAAGCTTACACGTTGTAAATTATATTCTGACCTTTCAAGATGAGGTCAAACTTTTGCTAATAATATACAACTAATTTAATGAAACAAAACAATACTTATTACAAATGTTTATAAATACTTTTACTATTACGTCTATTATAAGGTATATAATCGAAATTTTAAGTATAAATATTAATTGATATAAATACAAATGAACAAAGAAACTACACGGAGGCCGTTGAGCTTTCAAAATCATTAATCATCAACTGGGCGGGGGCAAATGTAATCTTCGTTCACTCTATATACCAAATATATAATATATCTATGACTCTATATAACATTGTTATGCTTTGCTTGCTGATCCTACAACAATAACATATGTACTATACTATGTACAATACTTTTTTGTTATTGTCAAAATATTTCTTTTAATAAATTGGGACGTCATAAAGTAATTATTTAATATATTTGTTATGAATACATAATTCATAACAAAACACAGCCGGTCGAACCTCTAAAAGAATTTATATCGCGAGTAGAGAGTCATCAGTCAGTGTTGTGTCGACTGTGATATCCATCGTGTTTCGCATTCCAAATGGAATGTTATTCACCAAATTTTGCTTCAATGTTCGCTAAAAATTACGCAGCCGGGGATTGAACGAAATTCCACCCAAAAAAAGGTGTCAAATGAAATATTCAAATATATTTTATTATAATTCATGCGGCGGGCGTTTCATTTCTCTCCCTCGTAATGGAATGCTAAATTTTCAGGCGAACAAAAAATATATATTAATGCGCGTACCTAATAGCTTATACAAACTCGTTTGTTGGGTATTGTTGTTCACAATGGCAGCCATAACTCCGCGTCGTGACCACGGCCGGTGACGTCTTTGTTAGGCTGATCTAGCTTTGTTCGCCTCCCGACTGCGTCCGTCCACAGGACAGACACCCACTACGTATGTATAATTAATTCGATCCCCTACGATACATATTTCTTATCAATAGTAATCAACTAAGTACGAACGTTATTTTTAAAATAGAAATCCATTTTGTTTCCGTGTATAATTACAGTCTGTTGGATCCATTACGGTAATTTGCGGGGAAGTAAGAATGAATATTTGAGAAGGCGATAGAATGTGAGTTATAGCTTTGGATCACGAAGCGAAAAGTTATGAAAGGTGTTAGCGAGGGTGATTTTTCAAAGACCGTCAAGAACGAAAATCTTAATGAAAAAGAAAATATTAAATCACAGGCGGATTGTATTGTACGATATTTATTTCATAGTGGGAAATAGGAAATGTGAGATACCTAAAAATTCATCAAAGCGAAATGGGGAGCGAAACGCATTAGGGTCTAAGACGAGGTTCACCACGGGAAGGCAGGCCCCAGGAGGCCTGAACCTGGGGGCGGTCTCCGCTCCAGAGAATATTTGACACGGGTCTGGCAGATAGACAGCCCGGTCATGTGTGATCCGGGGCAGGAAACGAGGGGCTTTTTTCCGCGCCTCCATCGATATACGTATACGTATTATACGTTATGATTTACGGGTCTACATGTGTACCATATGATATTTTTAATCCACTCTAATGACTTCTTTTATTATAGGTAATCAAGGTAATTTACCGAATATCTTGAATAGTATTAATAGTAATAAAATACCGTATTACCATAGGGTAATTTTGGTAATATTTTATTAATTCTAATTACTATTTTAATTTGGAATGCTTCAGGTTAGATTGAATTTTAATACCACATAATAGGTTCGGCTTCATCGGCTCAACCGCGGTCAAAGTTTGATTATCGTGTAACCCGACATTTAATTAATGTAAGTTATCCTAACTTCTTGGATGAGTAGAGACGGTGCGATAGAAAGAGATAGAGAGTACCTTTCAGTGTTGCCAGATAATAGAACAAACTTTCTTTCGAAGTTAGCAGTTTAGTCAATTTCGGTTCCGAATTATTAATAAGATATTACAAGTAACTTTGTTTCATATTAAGTATTGTCAAAATGTACTCAGCAATTGATTTCATACAATTATTAAACATAGAATAGGGGAGCCATAGGCAGGACATAAGATGACAAACCGATAGGTAGGTACTTATCTTTGTCTAATCACACATGTATGAAAGAGATACAGATAGCTAGCCTCATATGCTTTCTCTTTTTTTTCGATGGACACATATTAGACTGGCTTCCCTACTCTATGTATAATAACTCTATGATTGATTTTCGTGCAAAAGATTTACTTATACATGTGTGAGTCGTTTCTGTTTTGAACATGTGTGTGTAAGCTCGGACCCTCAGTGTTTTAATAAATGAAATTGGTTGTTTCCATGTGGGTGTTAATTATAGTCTGCTATGGTTTTTAAAATAAGGTTATGATTTTTTGTTCGTTACGCTTGTTACTGTTATGTAGAAGACAGCTGAGTTATTGGTCAGACCAAAATTAATATACAAGTCATTTAAATTAAAGTATACATATTTTGTGCCAATTGATTTAAAGTCGATTTTCTTTTTTTATTAGATATATAATTGCAAAGTCACTTAAAACTACCTACTGTTATATTAAAGTTTGTTTTACACTAACATTATATTTTAAAGAGCGCCATCTATGGGAAATAGCTGAAACTATTACATAAAGCAGGTTGTGAAGAAGAAATAATTATAATGCATTACAAATAAATTATATTCCAAATACAAAAAATAAATGAGAAAAGAAATAATTGACATATTTTTCAAGTTTTTAAGTTACACTTTTCAGTTTACATGTATATAAAATTTATCATTCATTGTTGAAATTGTATATATAGAATAGAATATTAAAAAAAGACAACAATGTTAAAATAAATAGTAGCTAAACTATTTCTATTTTCTGTATCCTGTAGTTCAAAGACGCCGAAACAAAAATAATATGAGATCGAAAACAATCCCTCAACGTCCGGAACACTGCCGGGCCAGACCGGAAAGTTCGTTATAACAGAATTAGAAATGTATTTTTACTGCACACCCCTTAAAAACAATCTTATGCAAATAGTTATTTGCTTGCATATGCAACTGCATATACAAGGGGATGAAAATACGAGGAATTGCTTTAAAAATTCAATAACTCGTGTTTTTGTATCCGAATGCAATTTGGGGTTTGGTTTTGTGGGGTTGGTGTAAAGAGGGTAAGATTCAATGTCAAATGTTAATATGAAACTACTGAAACTTTATTTGTTTCACTTGTGATATAACAGAACTTTATCACCAACTGAACTCTTTTAAGAAAATAAAAAAATCAAGCTGTCAAAATTTAATTTTCACTTTCTTAATAGTTTTGTACCTACTTTGAAAGTAGGTAGGAAAAACCCTATTTAAAAACTTAATGATTCTAAAAATCGAATTATATACAGGTATAGGTATATTATAAAAAATGTTTTTATTTCAATATACAATAGGTAGCGGAAATCAGCGCTTTTCAGGTCTATAAAGAAGGAGAAGCCGCTCGATACCAAAGAATCGGAACTTCAATCTCAGAAGGCATTCATCGTCATTGTTAGAACGACAATCGACAATCTATCAATAGTGAATAGCTCTTATCAGTAAGTAGGTAATGGTAGAGGAAAAAGAACTCATTTATATTTCACTATTCAATATATATTAGGATTCGAATTAAACAATATGTAAGACCTAACAAAAGCATAATAAAACGTAATATAAAATTGTGTAAAAAACACATTATATTTGTTTGATTAAACGTTTTTTTAATGACTTCAATTTACAAGATCAAATATATATTTTATGTAAATAATATATTATTAATATATATAACTGAACTGAGTTTCAGAAGCAATTTAGTTTAATACCAAGTCATTCGGTCTTTCATTCGCAAACGTAGAAAATCAGAAGCAGGCACCAAACAAATTCTTGTATTCAATCATCGAGCCTTCACAAAGGCCTTTGGGCTGATAACTGAACAATGAAATCTAACAAGTCGTTCATTCGGCATTGTGTGGTGGAGGGTTGGGAGGGAATGGGGGGAGAGAAGGGGGGATTCCCATTATATTTTCATTTCCACCTCGATTTGCGCCGACTTATCGCGGTCTACCTTCCCCGAGACTAGAGAAGTCTATCTTTCTATGCCGTTAGTCAATAAAACACTATATCAATGATAAATACCAGATAAGAGAAACAGATTAATATCTACTATTGTTTCCTAATACAATAGACATTAATTTTTAAAACATTATTTTATTGGCAAATAATCGATCGGATAATAAATAATAGGTCAAATGATCCCATATAATAGTATATAAATGGGAGATATTATTACGTATTAGTAGGTGTAAGAATCGGTTCGATGATTAACGACGTGTCTGTTTCGAGAGGCGATCTATTTTAAAATACAAGATGCGTTCTGATTGGTCTATTTTTTCCAATGGCAGCCGATTTTGGAAGTTAATTAATGAAGGTTCAAGTAGCTGAGATAAAGTTTAGTTTTAAGTACAGCTACTGCATCTTTCATGCAGTAACTAGAATGTCATCTGATCCTTAAAGAGATTTAAGCTTTTAGTGCTGCGGGTGGTCTTGATACTATCAGCTTTGTAGTTTAATACTAGATTATCTTAATAAAGAAAAAGTGTTACATATATACATTAATAAATGTTATATCAACTGTAATAATATTTCCTAGTATTATAAATGTCTCAAAGCTTTGAAGATGGCACCTAATTATTGATGTGGGCACAAAGGAATCTAGGCTGAAAATTAACAGTTCCTATCTGTCTAGGAATCAGTCTGGGTACAGTCAACAGAATATACCTACTTATATTTAAACGTCTTACGAGAGATTCATTTGAAAGAGACAGCAATAAAAATATGTATTTTTAATAATAATAGCTTACAGCTTGAAATGGGTGTTTGAAATTTTAAATAAGATTTTGTTTTATAATATAATATCAAGCTTTAAAAAAAATCATTGAGGAATAATTCAGAAAATATTTTTCAAAAAATAAATAACAAAACAAGCACTCAAACCTGATATTATGCTTTTAAGTCGTCTGAAGAAACCATTTTAAGTAAAAAAAAAAAACTTAAACAAGCAATATTAATATTTTCTAAAGAAACTTTTAGTAAACATCACTGTATAAATATTATAAATCTATTCATATACTATGTTATTCTAAATCGTTTCTGCACTTAATATTACTCGAGAACTTCAAGGATAGTTACACATATAATATTAGCATATGTACGCTTCGTAAGTACAGACAGACTGAACGATCGTGTATTAGAATAGTTTAAATGATTACAATAGAAACCGAAAATTAGCAACTGAGACATAAATTATATTTTAGACCATTCGAAAACAGTAGGAGACGGTAGCGCAACTCGAAACCGCATTGTTCAGCATCGGCGTCAGCAAAACAGAAGGTGATCCATTGTGTTTGAAGTTGTAAATTTTATGAAAAGTGAAATTCCTTTTGAATGCCTCTCGGTCCATAAATAACCCGGGATTAGACGACGCTATTGTTTTTGGCACTTTTGTTCGTCAATGCACGCGGGGCGTAGGTACGCAAATTCGCAAATTACTAAGCTACCTGTTTTTACATTGTGCAAATTGTTTTTCAAAAATACCTTTTACTTTCGTCTAAAATAGTAGTAGTTTTAGAGGTATTGTATATATATTTTAGAAATAGATTCTATTCTTGTTAAGAGGCTTATCAAGTAAAATAATGTTAAAAAATTTAAAACTTACCAAACTGACTTCTCATCCAAGGATAAAGCGGACTGGGCAGCGACGCATTTGTATTTGGCGGAGGTTGCTGAGGAGGGGCCTGCTGTGCGTGCATCGATTGCTGATGCATGGGGGGCATCTGCGTCTGATGCTGCATGTCGTCCACTGGGTACATAAGGTGCTGTTGGTGCGGCGGCATCCCGTGCTGGGCCATATGCTGCTGAGGATGCATGTGATGGGGCATTTGCTGAGCCTGTTCCAAGGGAGGGCTGCCTGGTACCCCACCTGCCATTGCGGCTGCTGCTTGTACTTTGCACGATGACGGGTACACCGCTGGGGCTTGGGGTTGGTGTCCATTAGAACCGTATACATCTGACTTAGCTCCCATGTGTCCCATTTGAGATGGACTGTCAGGTCGATATCCGTTCTGTTCCATTTGTTGATAGTAACCCAATCTATCGTAGGGTGGAAACCTTGGGTAAGGCGCCGTTTGCGCCGAGTAGTGGTGCTGTGCTGGCCTGAGTTGCTGGTCACAACCGTCCATATCATGTCCCTGTTGCGAGACAGCACCGTAGTGTGCGTGAACCTGTTGATGATCATGTCCGCCACCGTTCCTCATGTCTGGTACGTAAGAATTTGGGAAATAAGGCATGCTGTCGCAGTTGTTGGCGCTCATCGCGGGCCCACAGCCCGCGTGGCTCACGTCCGTATCTTCCGTTGCAGGTTTTCGGCCTCGAAGGCCGACACTATCACTATATCAGTCCGTCACTACACAAACACTTCGGATTCCATTCACTAAACACCAGCAATTGATCCCACTGTTCCTTCACGTTTTGCCAGCAGACGGTGTATCCTCATCAGAAACTCAGCGAATCTGAAATAAAAAAAAATACAATTTAATAAGTATATCTATAAATAAATTAGATTTAAGTGGTCAGGTAAATGAGACTGATGTTATTGTTGGCAGCTGAGGGATTGCTTTGAGAGAAACATCTCGCAACTCAGGACTTGACTGATTTCACCAAAATGATTTTAGAACTACGTAAGGAACACATTTCGTTTTGAAAATCCAATTAGTTTCAGTTACCATTAATTAACCACAACCTGTTTGCAATATGGGTACCGTGATACGGATAAATGCGCGTGCTAAACTTCAAGAACAAATCCGTGAGGTATGCGTGCGTCTTTGTCATACTCAGGGCAGCAATTCCTCAAAAATGAGACAGTTACATGACATACTGCCTCGTCTCGTACACATGCCTGACCCGGCGTCATATCCTCGACACTTCCCGAGTTGATTGAACATGAGTGACACACGTACGACATAACATTTCACCGACGTTAATTTGTGTCGTAAGATACGAGTGACATTGTAACGTTGTAGTACTTCTGGTTTTTATTTACAATTTACGACGCACTTAAAGCGACAGCTACTGGAATCGAGGTAGCTAAAATAATAAAAACGCCACAAACATGAAACATTATATGAATGTCTACTTTAGACAAAATCTAAGTGACGAGACAAGATGATCTTGCAAACGAGGGTTGGCTACGTATCTGCTACTGAAAACAAATTCTGCACATCCATCTAAAGTCACATAATATTGATATGGTTTGTGGAACTTATGTATTAAGTAAAAAACTTTGCCACAGTAGCTGGTATCCGCCCCTGAGTATTTAAAACCAAAATCCTCAAGCTTCATTAACTATACTTAATGAGGGCGGCGTCTTCTAAAACAATGTGGCCTTTTCAGATGCTATTACTTATGTTATGGTATAAATCAAATAAATATTATAAAAATTAATAATATTTAATCTTATTCATCCATATATTGTAATTGATGTATGAACCGAAAGTTTCATTAAAATTACCAATTCAAAGACAGTTGAAAGGTGGGATATTCGGAAAATTTGCATGTTGTAGAATGGACAATTTAAATTTACGATTCAGCCCCCCACGTACAGCGACCCTCGCTTTTTTTTAATTTTCAATTTCCATTTACATTCCAGCAACTAGGTTCAATCCCAAGTTCCATTCAAATTTGCTTTTCTCATTAAAAACTTCTGTATCAAGATTTATAACATTCGCTATTGAAAAAATACATTTAAATTAAATTATTAAATAACTTAACTGATAAAACAAGAGAATACTGTATTACACTTAACTGTAAATTCAGTACTAAATAAGAATATTTAATCATTCTCCTAATCTGTGTATCAGCTAATGTTTCTAGCCTGCAATTACGGCTTGTGATAAGATCTCGAGGCGTTTCACGGAACATGTCTTTAAGCTGACCGACGAGGAAATTAACAGCCTCACGTGCTTTTGATAATTTGATAACTGACTTGTGTTGATTTATTTCACCATGACTCACTTTAGTAGTTCTCATGCCTTACCACCAGAATATATTCAACGAATTTTGACCCTTAATCTGATTTATACATGGACTGAATTTGAAGATAGTATTATGTAGAATAAGTCAAAGGTGAAGCACTCTAAGTTTCTAGAATTATAAAAAGTGTTCTCGTAAGTGAAATGTATACTGTTATGTGTTTGTTCCATTTTTTTATTAATGTATATGACGTCACAAATGACTGTTTCTAAAAGATTCATAATTATGTTATAAATTGACACCACGATATATAAGAACATGTGTTTATTTAAACATATGATTAAGATTCATGAAAACAAAGCAATAGTCTTTAATAAGAACAGTTAAATGAAGTGTTAACATCATCAAATGGATGTTCTGTCTGAAATCGTATTAATTTTACAGCGACTAATTTACCACTGAAATACTGAAATAAATATATACCTACTATTATTCAAATTGCACATTATTATTTAACAACTATTAATCAAACTGCGACAATTACTAAATGTTTTGTTAAATTAAATTTAATGATATGAATATTAAATAACATTCTAATATAAAATGGGTAAGTATTTATTGTTTTGCGATTTTAGTCAATGATGTCTGAAACAAAGTGGTGTAACTTTATTTTATTATAAAGAAAAGTCAGGAGATTCATAATGTGTTACATAAACCTTAAAATATACTAATAGAGTGGGGACCGAATTAAAAAGAACATTTATACTATTTCACGTACGCAGTCGGTAGCAGTTTATCAAATCATGATCAAAGGGTATATTTTAGTAAATTCTCAGCGCATGTATTTATCATTTCCACTATTTGTCAATTAGTGTACTATTGTGAGAGCGGTAAGTATTTATGATTTATTATATAAACCTATATACTCAAGATATATATATATTTTTAATTTTTATATGATATATAAGTTTTCCCGTGTACAGTTTTAGTATCGCCTCTGAAACACAATTTCTTGTATTTTATTAATTTAATATTTATATGTTTGTGAATTTATAATAGAATTCTATTTTTATAATACATATAATCCTACTACAAATTGCATTTGAAACTGTCTGTCTGTCTTTAAATCTGATTCCAGTGGAATAGAGGCGTTTATTTCAGACGTTTATTAATTAGAAAACTAGTTCGTATCAATCTCGATGTTGTTTCTTTAGATCTGCTACTAATTACACTATTTATTTAAAGATATGAAACCGAAATATCATTTATTTGTGACTCGGGAACAAATAGTAACTTAAACGGAAAACATAACAAAATTAAATATAAAGCATGAATAAATTGTTAATTATTAGAACCAAAAAAGTTACTTTTATGTGAGATTTTTCCTGTCATTATAATTCGACGATAAACGGCTCTCCAGAGTGAATCAGGGATGCTGGAGAGGGCTGAGTGAGTTGCTATGTAGCCACTAATTACCAACTTCCAAATTTAATATACAACTTACATAACACCACGGTTTAATAATTTTTCATGAGCAAATTAACTTGACAATGTTAACATGTGCGTAAGTGAAAATCTGTGTACGAGTTACTTTGTTAAGTTGGTACCTACTGTTTAGGGAAACAAATGTTTTGTTATGTTTCGTAACAAAAACAATACTTAATTAGTTAAAATTATGCATACAAATGTTAATGTAATTATGGCTACCAAATTATATCTATATCGAGGGACGCAGGTAGAGGAATCTGTTAATCAAAGCGAACGCAATCAATTACGGCCCGTGCAATCAAAATGTCTAGCATTCCTGACTGCCCATGGAGCTTGTCTTCAAAGGGGTACAGCAATAGATAGGTGTTAGTACCACCCTATTAGAAATTAATTTGATACTTACATAGTTAAAACATCTACTTTTAATTATGTAAGTATCAAGATTTATTATAGTTTTAAAAGCTTCCTTACATTATATTGTGAAATCTGTGATTCATCCAATCAAATTTGGTAAAACCTATCTCGACCCATGACACACGGGTTCCCACTAGTGATTGGTTTTTTTGGGTTTTAATAAAAGATAAGAAAGACAGCTGAGTCCAACCATACTTCAGTCAATATGACTGTGATTAAACGGACAGATGGTATTATTATTGATTGCATTTTATTTAACATAAATTATAAAAAACTTAAGTATATTTAATTGCACAATGTTAGTACATGAAATGTCCGCGGCGCCACTGTCACATTACGAGTGTACAATTAACATTGAGATCGTGCCGACTAATATTGGCTGAAGTGATTAATTGCACGACACCTTATAATTGCATGTTTTCCAACTTTATAGGCGTTACTTAGATATTACTTAGAACAATGGAGGCGTGTCTTGTTAAGAATTTAGAGTTTACCTTACTTCATTATACCTAGTTTAAAATAAAAGATGTTCTTAATGTTTTTTTTTTATTGAACTTCCTAAAAAATGTAAATAAATTAAGTGTTATCTAACTATTTAAATGTATAGATTCATTCACATGTAATAATTAAAATATGTACATGTATAAATGTATTTATAAAATACTTTAGTGCCTTCAACTTTATGGTCGATTTATTATAACGCCATCTAGTAAGAAATTAAGTAACTTGTATATTGTAGCGACATCTATCCAATTTCACACGTACTTTAAATAAGAGTTATATACATACATGACTAAAAAGTTCTAAAGTTAACTACCTAATAATAACAACACTAGAAATATTAAACATAAGAACTTAACTATTTGAGAACTTTTCAGATATTTCTATTTTTTTTTTGTAACTTACAAATTATATATGGGTTGAAACTTTAAGTGGCAAATCTATCAAAATAATATAGAATTTGAGTAAGTATCTATATGTTGATAAATTACTTAAAATTAATTGTATTTTTCATAACCGCTTCAGTTAGATAAAAATAACATAAGAAATTAGTAATTAAATTTAAAAATAAAAAGTAAAAGAAACTAGAAAGAAATAATCATAGCATTTTTTTTCACCATCAAGCACCATCTACAAATTTTTAAACAAACCAGGGACTGAAGTAATTTACAATTTAAAAAAATATTGAAACTACTGACCTCTATCGTCAGGTAGACCAAACTTAAAGTTTATTTTAAAACTTTTGTACAATAGATGGCACTACATAATTTAAACTTTTTAATGAATAGTTATGATACAAATAGTATTTTAAATAATTTATGTATTTATTATATAAAGATATTTAGATATATATATATATATGTTAGACGAAATAAATATATAATTAATTGGATTATCTTCTAATAAGAGAATCAATAACCAATTGAACAAATATACGTAAATCTAATACAAAGATAAGAAAATCCAATAAGATTGTGTACTGTTCTATTGTGAAAACACTTGTGTGTAAACAACTTTATAATTGCCATATCTAGACAATTTTAATTAAACGTAATTAAATAATAACTTTACAGATGATTTAATTATGAACCTATCTACAGGTTAAAAGTAGTTTATGGACCTCCTATTTAACATTATATTTTAACATTATTGATTGGATGGTATTAAAAGATTATAATGAATATCGTTCGTTAGGTAGGGATTTTATTATTAGTGCTTTTTAGTAATATAGAAAATAAAAATATGTTAAATGTTGCTAAAACCTAATAAAAACTAATAAAATTCAAGCTTTTTTTAAAAGTACTCAATGCTTTTAAATTTGAATCTAAAGATGTTTCTTTTTAAAAAATTTTACATTCATATGAATTTACTTGTGAATGAAATTCAATTTTGGGATGGCGTACAAAATGACAACGGTAGGGATGGAACGGAATGAGAATCGCGTCTGTCGAGATTTTTTGTGCGATTTTTTCGACGTTATTATTATGAGAAAAAATGCGGAGTCAGTAAAGCGGAACGTGGGGTGGGGGCTTGACGAGGGTTCCCGGTTTGATTGAAGGAGGTGGGGGGCGGGGCGGTGACGTCACACTCTCATAATAGGCTGCGCTCAGTGATGGCCGCCGCTTATTAAAGACTGTTAGACGCTTGGATTTTTATTAGAAGTGTTCTATTGAGGAGTTTAGAAGATATTTGTAGTGTATGTGACATATACATATAATTATTCGGGTACACCTAATGTAGGTACCTACTGAAATATTCAAAAAGTGTTGCCTTTGTAGTTCTAATTTTTAATATTATGTTTAGAGTAAGAGTTTTCTAATAATAAAGCTTTCAAATGTCATTGCCACGGAAGGACGTAAATTACTTTACACGCGAGAATTAGTAAAACTACGTAGGTACAAAAGTGTAAGTAGGTTAAATAAAAACATTGACTTCACAAGAAATCTCAATGTTCAGATATAATTCATAAAAGGAAAACAAAGTCAAAGTTGCGTGTCCGAGGGCGGAGCGAGTCGCGTGACAGGGTGCAGTTATCGCGGGAACACCTCGAATAGCACATCACTACGCCTATTGCTAGCTATTACTCTGTGGTTGGTTGCGTTTTTACGTTTCTATTGCTTATTACTGTTTACGTCATTTATATTTTCGGTTATATATTTCTTAGTGACTTTTAATTTATCGATAACGAGCTCTACATCTCTAGGTATAATATACATTTTTTTGATAAATAACGATATTGTCTAACTATGGTCTATGATATATATCTAGAAAATATCTCAAAAATATATCCAAGAGAAGATTTTAAACCTGCGACTTATGTTTCGTTTACGGCTCTTTGACCACTACGCCATCGCGTCGATTGACGAAAACATTAATCTTAAAATTGAATAAAAACATTAATATAAGTGGCATTAATATACAAAAAATAATTGATAGGAGGAAGATATAAAATAAAAACATTAGTAATTAATTTCACAGTAGGTATGCAAATTAAATTAAATTCTATGTTATCGTGGAATAGTTTAAATTATGTTAATATATACCAAATATAAAATTCAAAAAGATAACTGTTAAAAGTATAACTATAATTTCTTATAATATTTCGTAGACAACTATAAAAATTATAAATATTTATCATAAATAATTCAATACAATATTTAATGTTTTATGAATATTCAACTTATAACTAAAACGAGTTTTAAACTAGGTTTATTTGTTTAACATTTGTTGAATCAAAATACTTTATTAGACACTTATTTTATTAGACACTTTATTCAGGTGTTCTTAACATTTCAATAAATATAAAAGATTGTCAATAATGAAGTAATAAGCAACAGTATTTATTGTATTAATAAAATGATTAGTTCAAGGTCTTGATGATATTATTTTTATCTACCTACTGTTAGTAAATAGTATTTTTTTATATTCTTCATCTCCATTATATTTCTGATATTTATGACACATATTTATTACACGTATTTTTATTTCAATCAACAAACCAACCATTAGAATTATTATAAGTAGGTAGGTACCTAATTAAATACATTATAAGATTTCACTTAATACTGATATATGAGAAGGTATATAAATTATTTATTTAGTTTTATTATTTTTAATAAGCAACATTATGATAACCTTAATCACTTCAATCCCTAACAAATTGAATTAAAATTAAAATTTCTGATTATATTTTAATTGACACGAAATTAAAAATAATGAAAATGTATAATTATTTTAAAATTCCAATTATTACCTAACTGAGACCTGCTCAAAGTCTAGACAATTTCAGATAAATTTCAAGAACCTTAGTGTATTTTGGCAACCACCAGTCCCAGCATCATTGCAACAGATCTAACACAAACCATCTGTGAGATCTCGATTTTCCATTACGTTGCAGTGTAGATATACTTCATATATAATTATAATAATAATATTAAGACAAATTACACAAATTGATCTAACCCCTAAGTAAGCAAATTATTTGCTCGTGTTAAGGGTGTTAGACAACAATACAAATACATAGAAATACACATTATAAATACCGAGAATATATTTAATAAACGACCAAACCTATACAGACATCTATGCTCATCGGGAATCAAACCCTAGCCCCATTGATCCGCTATAAGTTATTCGTCTGCGCCAACCACTCGAACAACGGGGCGGTATTATTTATATATTATGATAATTTTTCTTATCAATGTATACACAGATGGACGAACCGCAAAATCTTGTGTTGCTAATATTTGTGTAGTCTCTTAAATGTCTACCGAGTTTTTGTATTTATTACAATATCTTTAATATTGTTATAAAACTAAAAACTATATTCAAGATAGGTTGTCAATAACCAACTTACAAACATACTGTAACCACTTCCACGAGATAACAAGCTATTCTATAAAATTATTTTAAATGTTTTCTGATAGATTATTTTAATCCTGGTAAATATGAGAGCATCATAGAACTAGTGTTTTCGTTATTTATTCTATGTATAGTATAGTCTTATAACTTTCAGTATAATGCTTTAGAGACTCAATATTTAATGATATATTAGAAATAGGTATTTCTCTCTCTCTCTCTCTCTCTCTCTCTCTCTCTCTCTCTCTCTATGTCTCTGTCTATCTCTATCTGTTTATAACCTTGTAAATAGTCTTACTAATCATAAGTCCAGTGTATGCCTGTTTTATATATAACAAAATATTTTCCCAACATTCAAAATACGTATAATGGTAAAATATACAGACGTATTAATTTGAAACAAGTAGCCCTACATTGTTAATAAGATTTAAAGATGAGCAGGAATATGTACGTAGTAAAAGGATGTACTCGTGGTAAACAAATTTTCTTGCGTAAAGCAAATTACAAATAACTATTATAACTTCCTATCATATACAAAGTATACATATATATGTATGTACATATAAATCAAATAACAACCTTAGTTTATCAAGGTACATGTAGAGTTCATAAATCTTTACAATTACAACATTAACAGTTAGGATACTTGCGCAAGTAAATATATTCAAAAATAGCTGAGACCGCCTCCGGGACTGTCCGTGGCCGGATTCATTGTATTTTTTATCAACATTTGAATCGATTCATTTAAAATTGAATGAATCAGTTAGTTACCGTTATTTGATCGGGTTTGTCTGATTATATGCCGGCTATTTAGTTTTTAGTATGTTTTGGTAAGATATAATTTCAACATAGTTTAAAAATATATATACTAAAACTGAAGAGTTTGTAAGTTTGAATGCAATAATCTCTGGAACTAACAGTCGCATTTTTTTTTGTAGCATTTATTGAGTAATGTTATAAGATATATAACAATAATAATAAACTACTTTTTTTATAACTAGAGGCTCAAAAAATGGTATTATTTTTGTTACTACTTTACCTTCTATTCTATAGTTTATATAAGTCTATATAGTCGCTGGAAACAGATAGTTAATTTAAATACAAAAAATGAAGAAACTAATTTTGAATTATGTTTGGTAAAATATTTCAGAACAATGCTAATTATAATGTAAGAAACTTAATTTACAAAAGCGTTCGTTCATTAGAAAGAAAAAGATAAAACTTTTGGCCAATTAAATAATTACGATGTAATTAAAATTAAGTCATTTTGTAATTTTATTCAGTATATTGAATTAATTTTGCTTAAAAAATCCTCACCCGTGTCCATTAGTATTGCTTTTTTGTACAAATATTCTCCAACGTGTCCTTGGAGAGTCCTACTTTTGTAGGAACCCAAACCGTCCCTACTCAAATACTCACGGGGCAGACGGAAAATGTCTAAATGTCTAATTATGTACTTAACTATAGTTTTATACATACCATTGTTAAACTGAACAATCGTGTTGAAGTATTCCTAATATTTTTGGAAAAAATATGTTTATATTTTTATATATTATAATAGATTTTTTTATAGTTTAAATAACTGTTAAACATATAAGTTACTTGTGATGTTCATAAGGAGTTTTTTCAAACTGAGAAAGTTTCATCCGTGAATTGAAAACATTTGCGTAGTTAAAACAGCTCTATGATATGTAATTAAGAATACCTACTTATAAATTATATACAATATAGATGATTTTGATTTAAATATTTCAATCCGATTAAACGATAATAATTTATTTTTTTATCGATTATTAATAATTTTGTAATTTTTTATCAATTTTGTAAGTTTCAGAAGATATTAGCTCTAGTTAATATTCATATTCAATGTAAAAATTAAGTACATTCTATTTTATTGATGATTTTGATTTATTTTTTTTAAAGAAAACCCTGTTATATCATATAGCTAAGCATAAAATTATTTTCAAACAAATGTATAATGTTAACTTATAAAAAAACTAACAAATATTAATTTGACATATCAACAAAAAAAACATATCAAAAGGTAGTCTTTTATAATGAAGGTTGGTAAGTACAAAAACATTAATAATGTAAAGCAAATTACTAATTGCATGCTGTATAACAAATTTCTTAACAAAAACAAAAAAGGTATGTTTCCTTATAAATTGCTTTATATGATTTTATAACAAATTGATATCGAAGAACAAAAAAAAGATATTCGGACCCCATAATTTCACAAACCACCGCTCCCTATAATTCTCATAAATTTTGACTTCACGTGTCAAAACTGAAAATCAAGGTATTATCTTTATTTAGCAATTTATCAATCTTTTCTTATCTTTATTTTAATACAATATTTATAAGTTTTGGATAAGCAGAGATGATGGGTTTATTATTGGGATTAAATTGTGTATTGAAGTTTTTTATATAATTATTTCTTGTAACGTTTATTTGAACTTTACGTTACCGCTTTATATTCATTTATATTTTTTTAATTATTAAAATAATTTTATAAATTTTATTCACATACATTTTATTTAATTCAAGAATTAAAATATTATCTTAGAGATACAGTTAAAAAACTATGAGAATAAAATTTTCACACATAAAAAGAAATGAGCTGAGAAAATTCCAACAAATTTTATAAACAGATTTAAACTAAAAGTTTTAAATAGATACCTACTTATAATATATAATCAATATAATACCTTCTACGTGGGTTGTTAAATATTATACATAAGTAGGTTAATTAAATAATTAATGGTACTAGTTTAGTAAGTGATGACATGAACAAATGCTGTAGAATTAACACTATCAAAGCGGGCGATCAGACTGGCAAGTCATATATTGTAAATAAATACGTTACACTTCATAATATACGTTACATTATCTAATTTGTAACGTAAATATAATAGTAATTTTTATTATAAATAGTACGTGTTAATAAATTATTTTCCCTTGACATAGTTTAAATATGTCAGCAAGTATTATTGAAAAAAATGTATATAAATGTCATGTAAACTGGTTTTTTATTAAGGGATAATTAATTATAACAATAAAAACATCATTTTAACAGACAACCTAGTATTTATTATAGATGGATTTAAATTGAAGTTTAAAACTGAATCGCGTATCAAATTAGCAAATGATAAGATCTTGAAACAAATCAGTTTATAAATTCAAAGATGTTCCGTTATCACTGACTTTCAATAAATACCTAATCTTTATCAGATTACATATAAGAATTTATCAATTAATATCAGGATAATCAAAAGTTTAGAGGAATTAAAATTTAAAACCAGGTTGGGACATGTTGGGACATAAGGGGAATTATAAACCAAGTTGGAACATGTTGTAACGTAAATTCCAAATTGGTGTTGAAACAATTTCTTTCGTTTACGAAAGTCGTGCAGTCACGCTGAATTATCACAACCTCCAAATCTTCATAGAAACATGTTCTCTTTATTAAGATTTAAAAACTTCACGATGGTCAAGAAACGATAACGGTGAAAGGCTCGCTCTTATTTCCAACCAAGTATTTCTTTAAATGTTTTAGTTTCTTTTTGGCCCTATTTCATGATATATTAGTTATGTAAATTTCACGATAAAACATGTTTTGTTAAACTTTTTGGGCGATTGAATTAATTAATAGATAATAATTTATAATAAACGCGACCTCCATTTGTTTTATATAAGTTATATATATACACTAGATGTATGTATGTTTGTATCACGCAATATATGAAATCGATCGAGCCTAACGAAAATGTATGGCTTTGAATTGAACTTAAAAATTGCCACAGTTTACTTAACGTATATAATAGTTTGACTTGGTTTTTGAAATATAAAATTTATTTTAGTATTTATTTATAGTCAAGACATACCTGTATTGAAATATAATAGAATATATATCTATAGAAGTTTTATAACAAAATGATAATATTTTAATACAGTTTAAAACAATAAGTTTAAAAAGAGGTTCAATATATTTTAGGCGTGACCATGGTAATGACAACTAGACCATAGACAAAAATAAACATGATACCATTACGTTTATATTTTAATGATTTTCATTGTCACGCGCGTTTATTTAATCTGTATTGTTTCATAGTTTTTTTATGGCATCCATTTTGAGATACAAGTTTAAAACGTAGTACGGTACGTAAATGTATTATTATTATTTTCTATACATATATGTTTTTGATTTATTGATGTTTTTTATATGATTATTAAATATAGGTAAACGAATTTATTAATAATAATCCGTCGCTCAGCGCTACGGCGGCAGTTACAGATATGTTAATTTAATTGTATATATATTTAATAAGTTTTTCTATTATTGGTAATATTTCGAATATAAAAATGACATTTATTAGGAAACTAAGACGATTTGTTAAGATTTTGCTTATTTAAAAAATGCTTATATATTACATATGTTCAGATATTCCAATAATTGTTAAATTCAAATTAACTTGACAATAAATGATATACATATAATTATTATATATTAAACGAACACATTACAAAAATATAATTTAGTTCCGCCATTTTCGAATACATGAAAAAGTTGATACAGAAGGATACAAATGACATAGGGTGCTAAAAGAATACAAAACAGCTCTATTTAGTTTTTTTACTGTTAAGATACCTTTGATAAATGATCTTGTACCTGCTACAAAAGGATACCCAAGAATACAATAAATTACATATTTGTGTTAATATCTTTATTAAGAGTTGAGAATTGGAATTGTTTTAGAGTTTTGTTTTTAATTATAATATAAGTGGATTTGAAAGCTCTATGTAGAGTATGGTTTTAATTAAATATATTAGTTAAATATATTAATGTTAAAAGTTATATATTTATATTAATGTAAAGTTAATGTAGAGTTTTGAATACAATTGTTATATGTAGAGTATAGTGGAATAGACTAGATATATATGTTTTATTTTTAACAAGAAATAATTCGATTTTATAATAAAAGTTATATAAAAAACTCACCTTAGATTTGCCCACTTAATCCAAATAAACTAATTAAACAAAAAAGTTCTACACTTGAAAAATAATCACTTAATTAATGTTTACTTTTGACACTTATAAGATTTTTAATGTTCATGATTTTGAAACCGTCAGCTCTTTCTTGTCATCATTTATTGGTGGTTTTTTAAAGTCTCATTAATTTCTTCCACTCATAAAGTAGTTCTAGTTGGAACCACAACCGCAGGAGTTGTTCCATTCATACCGTAGCCCCTAACAATGATTTTCAACGAAGCGCATCTAATCGCGAACATGATAAACACTTGAAATAAACATCACAAATCAATTGAAAACTGAATTCAGGACTCAAGTTCAAATCTAGTAAAAAGTTTAAATAAAAAAAAAACACTTATTTTTTTTAAAGCATACCACGTTAATAAACTGTCAACGATTTAACAAAATTACATCGGTCGTTATAATGAACGTCTGAACCCGCATTGAGCTAGCTGTCAAATCTACGAGCCGTCATAGTCCGCTGCCATGAGTGGTTACGCACACAAACGCGCGCGTGCAACGATGCTCACTAACACACTGACAGTCTCAAGCCGAGCGCGAATACGGGCACTCACACATAGATACATACGCGCTTGTGTGTGACGAGTGGGAGTGCGAACATGCATGCTTTTAACGCGGCCAGACGAAATGATGCTCAACTGCTAAAGGAAATGTGAGCTGTATGGTTTTACAAAATGGCTGGTTATACATCGTCCACGCGCCTATGTGCCCGATCATATGAAAGATTATCCGAATGCGTGTGAATGCACGCAGCGTTGCTACGGATGGGCGGGAAACGGTTTAAAACAGATATGTTTTTGCTAACACGATTACTATCGGAAGAATGATTTCTTATTTAATATTTATCACTAGTTCTTGAGTTCTATTTGTTTTGAATTATATATATTATCAATGTTATTAAATATATCGAATATGCATTGGTACTAATGAAATTTAATTCCGTTTAATATTTTTAGTTCTCCCACTTATGGAAGACGTTCTTTGATTTCAGCTGTCGCTAGCACACGTGCATTCGAAGCTCGCTACCGAAGTCGTGCGAAATTGAAATACGACTTTATGTAAATCAGAATTGAACTGTTTATCGCGTGGCACGTGACAAAACAAATCGCGAAGGTAAATGGTAATTTAAAATACGAATTCGTTTCCGTCAGCCAACCGTTAATTTTGTTAAATATTACTTATATGTAACAAAAGAAAATATATACTTTATTAAAAAGAAAAAGAAGTATAAATAATATTATTGCCTTATTTAAAATAGACAGGAAAAAACTGACCGTAGAAAGTCGTTGTCAGTCACTATCTGGTGACCTCTCGTCAGGTTCATTAGCTTTGATATGGAGACACGGTTAGGAACAATCTCAGTTGATAAGTAGGTCATTTTATACTAGTTACATTAATATTTTTAATGTCAAGTTCATTTCAAACATAAATCTCATCAAATAGATATCTTTCAATTAAAATATAAATTGAAGAAAAAATATATTTTTAATATCTTATCGGTCTTTGACACTTCAAGTAGAAATTCCAATACAAGCAGAGCTATATTTTATTCCTATTAACTCTTCACTGTTTTATCGATTAAGCAAGAAATTTAATAGAGGCTGTATTTGATATAATTTTAATCTTTCATTGGGTTACAACCTTCTAAAGCCAAATTACATGAATTAAGATTATGAAATGTGTTTATGACTGATGAACGTAAATCAAAAGGTGCCCGAGGTAAAAAATATTTTGCAACAATGTTACCAACTGTGCAATCAAAATATTTATCAAACTGACAACCTATATGGAATAAATATATATTAGATAAATGACAATTAACTTAAGGGTGACGAACTTTTTTATAAACAACATTTTATAAATATTTATAAAAAATAATTAATATGTTATCGGAGTTATTATTTACAATTGTTCTCTGATAAATATATTTTTCTATTAAAATGTATAAAACTTGTTTTTATAAATGAGTTACAATATTTGAGTGGTCAGAGAACCAATTAATTTGTAAACGGATCAAAATGAACGTTGACAATACTAATAAAGATGTTAAAATTTTCAGCCGGATGACGTATCTACCGTGAAATTTCAGAATAGACCCTTAACATTGAAATACTCTGAGAGTTATTATATTATAATATTTACCAAACACGCTTCTATTACGTTTTCATGTACTCGCTTTCGCATAAATTAAAAGAATCCCGTTTTTCTTTTGTCCCAGCCCTTATTTGGTATTCATATTTGAAATTTTGATCATACAATAGGATATGTAATGAAAACACAAAAAACCGTAACTTTTATGAAAACCTGTTTAAGAGATGCTAAATATACAAATTGTGAATACATATTTATTAGCTTTAGCCAAGCTATAATAAGCTTTTTTGTTAGTGTGCTACGAGCTTTATTGATGTAAAGTTTAAAACGTCACTTCTATTACGTCACATAAAATGAAATATGAGTTAAGTGAGGGTATTAAGGGCAGGGGGTTTGAAATGTGAACTCAGTAATAGGTACAACGAGAGAACCCTTTTTAATTTGTCCCAAAACTATGACCGTAGCTAAATGGGGACTTGAAATTGTACCATATTTTTTAAATCGAAAATATTTTGCGTCATGTACAATTTGGTTGGAATTCTCGTGTTTCTTATTACTTCCGCAACGAATTTCGTGCGACCCACTAGTAAAAATGATTGAACCTATCGGGCCTTCGGCAGCGAAGTCCAATTTAGTTTTTCGGATTAGATACGGCAAACATAATAACATAATTGCTCTAATAATAGAGCAACCTCGCCGTCTACAATTCACTTTCCAATTTAGTTCATTTTTTACCCCAAGTCTGTCTAAAACTATTATGATTTATCATCAAATTTTCGTGCAGGCAAATTATGGAAAGCTTTCTCTTTCTATCATACACAAAAACCTACATCAGATAAGGACGCAAATATTTCTATTGTTACCTCGAAAGCCCCGAAAACATGCTTTAGACTTGTGGATAAAATGATTTACGAGGCTTTTTCTAATTAACTCGTAGAAATAATAATTAGTTGGATTAATATGTAACAACATATTTTTCAACGTCACTGAGGTTATAAACAAAAGCTTCATTTGATTTCGGTAGCATTCAATACAAACAGTTTTTGTTGTATATATATAATGGTTTACTTGTTTTTGTTATGTAAGCACAAAGTGAATGTAGAGTTTAGTAGAAAGGTCGGAACCACTGGCAACGACACAACATGTTTTTGACAAGTATACATTATACATGAGAGAGATACATGATTTAGTTGAAAAACGAATAATAAAAAATAATAACCCTTAAAAGACCCTGTTGAAAAAATATTTAGTAGGTTGACAGCCATTCTGACTGATTGTCAAGCGAGTGAGGTCAGAAATGAAATGGCCTAATTTCAAACTGTTACATAAAAAAAAATAAAGAGTTTCACTTCCTGAACGATGTAAACAAAACGCCAGATTCACGCAATACAAACCATTGTAAACCATTTTTGGTAAATTATGCCTCAAGGACATGACCTATCACAATTTTTATAAACTCACCAGAACTATAGAAATTATAAAAAAAATAATAATAAAATCGGTTTATAAATTACAGAGGACTTCGATGACATAGCATTTGACTCAACAACACAGGGATTCACTCCTCACTCGCTGAAAATCTTTTAACTACAAATTAAAATTATTTTTTATAAGAACCGACATTTAAATATAACAAACGAAATTATATATAAAACCTATAATTATCTGTAATGGCAGCAAATTAATTATTTTCCAAACAATTGCTTTGTCTCGCTTTGTTACGATCAGATATGTTTATTGTAACACTGCTCAATATAAATAAACAGATACCAGAGTGTATAAATATTAATTTCTTCAATAATATAAGTATTTATATAGTCTTGAAGAATTAACTGAATGTATGTGCGTTCATGCATATTATAGTTTCACAGATACCGCGCGTGGTGAAGCGGAAAGACCTCCGACAAAGGACTGAGAGTAGCTAGGGTTGATCAAGCAAATATTTACATAATTTTGATATATAACCCCATATAATAAGGGTTTCTCTAATAGTATAAGGTTGACGGGTTAGGATTAGGGGCTATTGTTGTTTACGAATTACTGAATTTATCTATTATTTTGTTTTGTATGTGTGTGTTGTTTTAGTGTATAACTCATAAACCAAAGGTACCTATATAAATTTACATGCCCGAATATTAATAAGTGAATATTACATGTTACATTGTTTCTAATACATTTTTCATATAATATTTATTGCAATATAAAAAAAAATATTGTAATAAAATGACATAAAATAATTAATTAATATTTCAAATAATTGTTGGCAGCCCTACAGCGGCGTCCAACACAGCCCGGACACGTTTCAGGATCATGAGTTATGGCGCCAACCGATGTGACTTTTCAATTTGAAATCATCAACCTGGAATTAATTTCATTTTTGAACCCCATTATTTCTGTTATCTACAACGAATCGCGCAATATGCGAATTTCATATTATTGCCACTTCAACGAAAATAATTTGCGAAGTTCCGTGAAACTGCTGAAAGCTGTTATTGATTTCAGTTTATACAACACGTTTCATGTTTATGGAAAAATTAATTACTTGTTAAAAGGTTAAAACCCACAATATTTATTGTAATAAAATATTAATTAAGATAATAAGATCAAAATCATGACCTAATAAATTAGTTAAAAACCCAATTACTCATATTATATAAAGATGCGGAATTATTTAAAGAAACTGTAATTTATTTGTCTGTGGGATTAAAAATCTAACGGAATCGTGTTAAACTTGTGTGTATTTCACAAATCTGTCTGCGTATGCGCACTATTCTTTCCACACTATTCATAGTCTATCGAGTTCGTAATCGTTACCGGTGTTGACGAAAACCGCCGAAATAGATGTCGCACCAATAAATTTTATTCAAAATAAAACTCTACTGTTCATTTCGAAGAAAACTAGCAGCGACTTTTTGTGACGATAGTTGGGGGTGTCGAAAAAAAATGTAGCTACCGGGGCCGTTGACCCGACATTCTTGTCACTTTTATTTATTTTTGTTAAAATGTAGTTTAAGTGTATTTTAATTTATTGATGAAATAATGCTTTTAGTGGATTTGGAATCTGATTCTCTCATAAACAATTCGATGGTGAAATCCAAATTCGAGACTATTCTGAATTGTCTGTAAAAGGTGCGCTGAAATCCCTAAAGAGGAACCTTATAACAAAGCTAATATTAGACAATCATTTCCTGTCAAAAGGGGAGGGTAAACCCACCCTCACGAACGGCCGGGGGGTGGGGAAAGGGGGAATGAAAATACCTCTTCGTCTCCAGATTTCGCAGTGGCGGTGTTCGAGTGTGAATCTGAATTCTTATTTTTTGCTGTTACTGTGATGAATGGATTTTTAATATCCCCTTGCAGCTGGTACGTAAAAACTTTGACGGAAAATACTCTATGAAATATTTTATGTATTATAAATTCCAATATTAGTAACATGTCAAGTAATTATGTATTATTTAAGAGTATTCTACAAATATATTTTTCATGCTTGTTAAAATAAACATTGATAAATACGTGTCTGGGCATGTCGGATGCTGTACGGACAGACAACAAGACATCAGCATCTATAGACATCTCAATACGGACCTAAGGCCGGTAAAAAACGTGCCGGTCTCACGACTCTATTACCACTCCGCCGCGAATAAATAAAACATGATGGGACCTTACATATACGCACAACCCTTTAAACCCCAATCTTTATTTCAATGGACATAAAGCCTAAATTTCGCTTTTGTTTTAAACTGGTTGCCAACTGTACATGTTATATATGAGGTTGTTCCTCAAACTCGATTCGGATTCTGATTTGATCTTTTTTCAACTTGTAACAATAATCATTACCTGATTTGAAATATTTATAACACAAGTATGGCATGATGTATTATACTTAACATTCGAACATAACGACAGACATGTGTTAATCGTAAAAAAAATCAGTTTAGTTTTTGTCATCCATCTTGTAACAGGTAACAAATGGAGGGAAATACGTAATCGGCTCGCGAATTCAGAATCGGTGCGAATTGCGTCGTGTGTGATCGTAACATTCAAATTCTATACACGTATTTACAATAAAATTAGAAAGGACAGTTAAATGTATCTGGCAGGTGCTTTTCTATAGCTAGATTGAAATGATGAGTCTTGATATTTGCGAATTTTAAATCAATCTTAATTAAAGGAGCTATGCGACAAGATGTGATCTATCATTATGTTACTAATTGTGTCGTAAATCAGAGCCAGACATTATTTTTTGGGACGCCATTTTGTACTTTCATAAATATATTTTATTCAATATAGCATTCAAAACAAATGATAGCAAGACGTTTAGTGACATTTCGCACTGTGTGTGGCGTCCATGCATAGATTGCCTAATAGCATCGTCGCGCGTACAATAAAAACATGTGACTCGGTACATTAACGCTCCCGCCATACTTGGCACCGCACTAGCCCCGCCCGCTGGCAGCTAGCGCAAGATATCAATAGAGATGGACGTCATATCGATAAGATTTACATTATATAATATGATTTACCCGTTAAATGTTATAGATTATCTAAGGTCTGAATGTCAAAGATAAATTTGACCTTAAACTACTGAGCCAATGTAAACGTTAGTAAAGATTAAGCAATTGTTATATTAAATTAAAACGATATGTAAGTAAATGTAAATTCTAATATTAACCATAATAAGAAAGGATATATATTAAAATTACAAATTAGAACAAGCACTTTGATAAAACCAGTAGCAGCTGTCGGTCTGTTCGTTTGGAATATAGAATAGAGTAAAAAATAAATGAATACAATATATAAAAGCATTTAACATATATTAATGATAATGTGAAAAAAATACTTTTCGAATAAAAAATGAGGTGATTCAAAGTTTAAGATTATTTTTATAATTTAAAAAAAAAACAAAAAATGAAATCAATTAATTAAAACTAAAGAATTCCAGACGCAATAAATAAAAGGTTTACGAAAACAATAAAAAACTTATAAATTATAATCACAATAATTATATTTTTTGGTGTTTTACAAGATATATAACAACAGCGGAGAATGTATATTACAATAGATATACCTATGATCTCTGGCACAGACTCCCACCGGCTGTTCTGCTACTTCAATCTATTTGGCACTCAATAATTTCTCAGCCATTGAAAGTGGCGGAATAATTTGTAACGTTTGAAATTAATTTAACAAAACCACAGAAAACCGGTTAATCGCAACAATGTTTTAAACGATGCCACTACACTAAAACGATCTGAATGTTGGTTCAATTAGAAATAACATTTGGTTTCCTGTCACCCGCATTGTTTTATTGAGAATTTTTGTTAAAATATACGTTTTTGGATGAAAAATATAGCAGAAAAGATAACACAAATAATACCTTCAACTTATTGAGTACTACATCAAAATCCTTAAGGAAGGAATAAGATAGAAAGATTTATTTAGATAATCAGTAAACCTGCCATACCCGAATTGTACAACAATTGGTGGCTCAAGTGATCAATTAAGCCCACACCAAGGAACTGTTATGACAGCTCCATACGAAAACTGGCACATTTTGTCAGACGAGGATATAGTGTTGTATTTATTTATAACATAGAGGGGTTGTAAATTAGCGGTGAATCTACAGCGGAGTGAACGCACAGTTTATTTTCGGCGCACGCGCATGATTTAAACAGTTCCCGGAGAGAAATTGAATCCAAACAGGGATTTGTGATAAAGAATGTTTTGTATTGTGCTTTAAAAGCGTCAATTAAACGGTTAAGATATTATTTAAACTTACTATAGAATATAAATAATTAAAATAAACGCGACATATTAAATGAATTATCACATCTGTTTGTTATTTTTTCTTGAGACTGTGAATGTTTTTATTATGTATTTAATAATATAATGCATTATTATCATTTATATCTAAGTCACGAAAGCGGCATATCTTCGTCCTCTTAATATTATCCAACATACGTGACCTTAATCCTTTTTGATCTTCTAGCATTCGCTCGAGATATTTCTGCTACACTATAATAATATTACAAACGCGCAAAGCCTAGGATATCTATAATATAACTTTATACATATATATACATGTAAATAAATAAATGTATCAATTTAAACTTGATTATTTAGATTAAAAAACAGTTGACTGAACTCGTTAATTTACTGTCAGTAGGTACCTAATAGGGAAAAAGAAAAAGCTGAAGTGCTTAAAGTTATAAAAAGCTGAATGTTATACGTTTCAAAAAGCGTCAGGTTAGCACTATATTGAAAGAATGTAATTCTTATTAATGATGACAAATGGCTAAAAACATAACAAAGTGGCTATAACCTAGGTGTAAATGAATGTTTATGTAGATAAGTAAGGGTGAGTTTACCATACATGTAGCCATGAATTGCGATCGACTCACAAGAAATGAAGCTATTGAATTGATAAATTGCTACTAATTGACAATTCCGTTTTTTGCAATGGGAGTTATTTATATATAGTATATTTTTCATTTCGTAACAAAACATAAATAAAGATAATAATCAAGTACATTTTTATATTTAATATAATTTGTTGTACATGGAAAATGCTTGTTTAAATTCTAATAATTTTAGTACAATATTTTAGTGTTGAACACAAAGAACATTCTAGCAAATTCTAGAGCGAGGCGCGAACGGCCGGTGACATGCTATCGTGAGGCCACGTTCGTAAGCCATAAATCAACAAAGCGCTTGTTTTACCAATAAAATTGATTCTTTTCACAAACCGAACATACCAACGAGCACCCTGTGTTTTATCTCCTTTCATATAACGTGAATATTCTAGAATACAATTTTAAATATAGAATTATTTCAACAAGAAATTGCGCAACACGGCGTTTATACTTTCACTAACCCTCCACACTTCCATTCTAGTTTTTACTATAATAAATTACAAAACGGGTAATAGTGACCTTTAAAGGAATATTTATAACATTTTCACAGTCGAGCGAAAAATGTTCATCGCTGACACGAATGTATTCCATCAACGATTCAATAAAATAAACGGCTAAAGATGTTTTGTGAACGTATTATACGGATGAAGTATAAATCAATTTGTTGTATCCCTTATAATAGAACCTATTTATCAGAAACCCATTATATTGCGCGTGCCAAAACATTGATAACTAAAAAAAGTAGATGACAGTCTTTGTCAAATGATATATTGTAACAAATCGTTTATCTATCTGACTTTAATACGCACATAATCGACTAATAGAAAATCAAAACGCAATTTATGAATACATTCATTAAATATACATACTGCGGTTATTGATGGGAGATTTTTAATTTATTATATCAATACCTTATCTAATAAATCATTATTTGTATCATATAAATTATTATATATAAATTATTTGGTCCAAACTGTTACATGATCATTCTTAGAGAAGATATTCCCAACAATTTGTAGTGTAACGTGAATTTTATTATTTATTATACGGAAAACAGAAACTAACCAAAAGTGTCCGCGATACGGAAGCAGCGGGAGGTAAAGGAAGAAAATAAAGTGGACAAAAGAAAATAGAAGAAATAGACCAACGTATTACACGTAAATGAGAACTCAGCATTTTTTTACTTCACATATTGCAATGTTTAAAGAAATTGCTGAAATTAATTTAAATTTAATGTATCATTATCTCTGATGTAAATTTGTATGGTCGATAATTTAAAAAATAAAGTACAATGTTTTGAAATAGAGCCGTCTCTATAATTTTGGCAAGTGCAAGCGAGAAAGAAACATCTAAAAGTTAAACGTGTTAAGAAAACTGAGAGCATAGAATGACTTGCACTATTTACATCACATGAGTCATAAAAAATGAAGTGTAGGTATTAATTATTAATAATGTCCTATTGTGCTATTTATTATAGTTTTTATCAAATTAACTTATCTGATTCCATCAAGGTTAAAGATATTTTAATAGGAACTTCATAATAAGGGAAGAAAAAGACTAGAATAATAATCACTTATTATATGAAATATGTGCTATGTGGAAACGCCTTTACCTTTCTAAAGCTAAACAAAGCAACTTTTCAGGTTCTTTTATATGTTAAATAATAAAAAACAAGAGACGGGAACAAAAATTTGTTTTGTCATAAATCGTGAATAGCTTCCGTTTGCTTAAAAAGAAAGTTCTCAATACAACATCCTTTTACAAATTAAATTAAGTTCTGTATGTTTGTGTTAATATGATATATATACAGAATGTTTGTTATAAACGATCACACAAATCAAACGATTGTCGTATTGTGGCGTAGAAGCTTATGTATCTCCGACACAAATCCCTCGCGAACAGATTCCATTAAGAAAATCAAAAAAGGTCTGTTCAGTTCACGGCTCGCGACTATTTTCATTTAGCAAAAACATCCCATAAATTGTCATCTTAACGAGATTTCTGGTTTTGCAATCCGCGCCCTTTTTGGTATCGATACTCTACTAATAATAAATCTCTTAATTTTTATTAAACATTCATGAATATTCTCATTCCTGTTATGCGTGTACAAACACATAAACAGATGTCGTTAGTTATACCTACATAAAACATACAAACATATGAATATTTATTGTATATTTTCTGTCAGAATCTATATTTCTGAATCGTCTGCATAGATGCAGTGTTGGCACGCACGGCGCATGCGTGTCAGACATCAGACACTGCGCGCGAGTTGCACCAGGTTATTTATTGCTTCACCGATTCGCTTTGTTCGTACATTTTATTCAAGGACCAAGAAAAACCTTATGAATACGTATTGAATATCTAATAAGAAAGAAATTATCCACAATATAAGTTTCATTTTAATGTACATTTATTATAAAGGAAATGTAATGGTAATAAGCACTTGTAATAAACTTCGATACTAATCTACTGCGAGGAAGCTTATTCAGCGAAACAAGTATCTGCGGAATATGATAATCAAAGTGCCGTTTCACAGTTTGGGCGTCACGTGATACCATTGCCCAAATTATCCGGGCATCGTGTCATCTTGTCCCAATCCAATATGGCGCCATAAATCCTCGAAGGGGCGAGGTGGCAGTGGAGGGGGGAGAGAGGGGGTACGTCACTCAAACTTTCCCTGTACTCCGTCTTACGTTCTCGTCTTACGGACTTGGGGTTGGTTGGTACGGACAGCATGTCGGATTTTATATACTTTTTGTTTTTTGTTTTTTTTATTTTTCGATTATATTTTGTTCTTATTATATTTATTCTTAATATATTATACGAATAAAATTTTATAGTAAAATAATTATATAAAGATATTAATATCACAACGGTACATATAAATAATGTAATAAATAAAATTATTTATATTAAATTATTAATTGTCATTGCTGTCGCTACAGAGGGCGGCGCGTTCAAGGAATTCTCAGATAGAGTTGGAACGGAATGAGTAATCTCTTTCGTTTTTCTAAGAACATTGCTTGGCCGCTTTCGATTATCGGTTTGTTTTCTATATACTGTTTTAATATAAATATTTAAAATTAAAAGCTTAATTTAGGTAACAAATATAAATCTAAATGTAGCATTTCCGTGTCACATATTAAGGTTGTCTAAAAATCTAATTTATGATTGAATAAAATAGATTTTAGTTAATAACAGTTAGTGAGTGGGAAAATGTCACAAAGGAAGTATTTCTTGCTTAATTTATTTTTATAGTACTTATTAATATTCAAATTCACATGACTATTCTGTTAAAACCCGGTTGGCATTTACAGTTATATATACGAGATAAACGAATCCAACTCGACTGGCCTTAATAAAACTGCACACAAGCTAATACAAATCTGTTATAAACAGACACACAGAATCTTAGGAAAATATAATTAATATTTCATAACTAAAAATCTAAATCAATTCAATTATATACCTTATTATGTTCAAATTAGAGTATAAATTATGTTTGAGTGGTATATATATAAAATTATCTGTCCATCGAGGCTTAGTAATTGAAGGAGCATAAAGTTAACTTTCCGAGACTAAGTAGGTAACCCGCAACACGCGTTACTAAAACATTACGATCGCATTATTTCAAACAACTATAACCTAATTACTTAATTTAGATAAAATTTATTTATCTGGTAATTATTAAAGCCATAATTGTTTTAATCAGCAGGAATCTAACTTATCAATTCGGTATAATAATGTAATCAAATTAAGCTGTATAATGTTATTAACCGCGTGACCACACACACAGACACACACTAATACCTATTGCTTTTCAATATAAGTACCATCTATCACACCGACTTGGCTCGCCGGGGGTCGACTATATTAGGCAACCTACACCAATGTACCTCGAGAGGTATGTGGATACATACTTGATAGATTACACAAAACCGATTGTGGTTGACCTTAAATAGTCAATTAAATATTGGGCAAGATATAATGAACTGTAGGTGTTATTTGATTTTTTATTGATAGAGATAGATGAAGTACATCCTCCGTAGGGCGGATATTAACAAGGGCGAATATTAAGTGTTTCGTTAAATTTGGAATATCTATAATGGAGTCTATAATGGAATCTTTTATGAATACTAGCATTGACCACGGGTATGTCCGAGAAGACGAGAGGAGAAAAAGGAATAAAAATATATATATATTGGCAAACGATAGATCTGGTATCGTTAAAAAAAAGTTATGGCTGTTTTGTGATTATATCTTTACATGATTATAAAACTGCACCGAAAGTTAATTTTATGTAATATTAAGCATTCCCAAAAAATTTAAAAAAATATAACGGAATCACGAAAGCGGCAAATAATTCATTGTCCACCAAAACTTAAAAACTATGGCCCGTGGTTTACTGCCTCGTAAATTATTTTAGAATTGCATTATGGCCACAAAACAAAACTTTACAACAACATGCTCGTAATTACCTATTATATTATTCTTTATAAGTATTGTTTCTATGAGTAAAAACTAAAAATGTGGACTTGGAGTGCGTGAAGAATTTTGGTGCCAACTTATTAATTGACCAAATTAAACGAAAACCGATCTTAACTTGATAAAAATAAGGGTTATTATAACAGTAAATGTAATGTTTAAAATTATTGGTGAATCCCTGCTGTTAAGAAAATAACGGCACAAAGATGGTTTTTAAATTTAAAATGACTTAATTACGCATATTTTGTTATTGTTTTCAGGAAGTTGAGGGTTGTTTAGACGGTTTGCGTAATTTTAAACAATTCTTCACACTATTGTTCTTAGAAAAAGCACTAGATTGTTTCTTATATACGTATTTTAGCCGAAATAAAATATATGATGTAGATACTTATGTATAATTTCCTTTTATGAAAAAATAAAAACGACTGCAAGAGATAAGCTTAAGTTAAGTGAAATTAACTGTGTTAAAAACCATAGCCTGTGACTTTTTAACAATGGCCTTATGTTTGTTAATTAAGCTCGTAAAACTATGAGCAAGATGAGCTAGTCTCTGTAGAGACGTTACTCAGCGGGACTTTTATGGTCTCATTTGGGCAAGTTGAGGGTACTTCCTTGAACCATGACCGACCGCATAATAAAACCTCCACGATAACATCATTGTGGAATATAAAATCAAATAGGAAGGGTCTACATAAATTGGGTGAGCTTTTAGATCAGTTACCGGCACTCTGTTAAAATCTTTAAAAAGGCGCGACAACAATGTTAACATGGCCCTCGTAAATTTTATGAGTGCTGTGATGAGGCGTGAGAATCTTAATGACCAAATACAGAGTAGCTCTGCATAGACAACTTTATCTATATTATTTTGCAGAAGAGAATTTAATTACAGCGTAGTATATAATATAGTGTACCTAGAAACAGAGGTGGCGGAGTTATAGAAAAAAGAACTAATATCTCAAATGTCAAAATGTGACATTGAGTGATTTGTAGCTAAGCTCCGCCTGTCCTATGTTTCAAACATCACCGCTCGGGGCAGACAGCTGAGCTCTAAGCTGTAAGAGAGCTAGCGAGTTGCATATACTCTACTCCCTCGCACTCACCCCAAATGCTATCTCCATTTCACTCATAGGTTAAGACTATCCCATCCTATAATACTACTATTACATGGTATACTTACCTGGGAGCTTTTGTATAAAAGTTCAACGCTTTTTAACTGTACAGTTTATGTCTAAAGGAATTTGTGAAAAGAGGATTGCATAAGGGACTTCGCACTTTTGTACCTCAATATAAGCAGATGTGTGAAAATTATTATTATGGTTTTTGTGTGTGTTAGATATTATTAATTTGTGATAAAAAATACTAACCAATTTTCGCTATCCGGACCATAGGTATTCCTTATAAATTTATGTACCTGAAACAGGAAAAATATATATATAATAATAATATTTATCATTAAATTAGGCACTCGAATTATTGAAATGGGTTCCAATGTAACAGATAACATCCCAAATGTACAACAAACACATTTACAGTACTCACTTAATTGACTGTAACATCTGGCTTTAATGAGTGGTATATCTTTGGACAAAATATAAATTATACTATTTTATATAAACTTGTATTAACCATTTATTTTAATATACATGTCTTTAGGATATACAACCCTTTATTTGGAAAAAATATATATATTATTTCTTAGAATATAATAATATTCATAATATATATAAACAAAAACAAAACAGAAAAACACGCTCTACTTTGTCCGTGGAATCTGTCGCTGGAGTATAAATAGCCCAGCTTTAAGTGGCAAAGAGCCCCGACGAGGGCCCTTCGCCCTCATACTGATAACATCACATTAGGCCACTGAGGAAAAAGTTACCGAGCTACTGGTATTTGTCATATTGACAGACTTTTTGATGATTTTATCATTCATCTTTAAAATATTTTTTTACATAGTGTGTATTTTTGTATTAATTAATTCTGTAGCGATTTAGTAGGTAATAAAAAAAATTGTCTTCCTATTATTATTTTCGAAATTATTTTATTTATATATTTCTTATTATAATGTATATTTCCAGCGAAAGTTAGTCTATGTTACAATCTAAAGGTTAGTTCATTATGCATTCAACTCGAATAAATTGAGAGAAACTAAGAAAAACGAAAGTTAAGATTTGTAAGTTACAGTGAGAATAAGATATAGTTTTATGATGACGATAAAAGTTTAAACTTATCAAATAAATAATAAATTTTAATACGAAATTCGAAAGTGTTTAAAATTATCAATAAACAAGTATGTAGGTAGGTATAGTAAATATTTAATCATTTAATCAATTTTACGTCTGTACCGGAAGTTAAAAGAAACATCAAATATTTCAGATATCATATCATTATAGGTTCAAATATTCATATATATATATATATATATTTTTCCGAAGAATGTCTGTGTGACACACAGACTGTATATACAAGAAATATTAGCCTATATTTAAGTATTCATAAGCTATTATATTTATATAATATAATAAATGTGAAATATAAAGTTAAATATATTTTTTACATAACTTATAAAGTATGAAATGAGTTTAAAATCTCATCTGAAGCTGGCATCAATCTTAAAAAAGTAGTTTATTCAAAACAGAGAGATGAATAATACTATATACTATATACAATATATTTTTGAAATAGACAATATATATATAATAATATATTGTCTATTTCAAAAATATATAAATTCAGGGAATATTATATAAGAATTAAATAAGAAGCGAAATGTGTTATTCCTTCATTATTGATATATGTTTATACGAGTATCACATAATGATAATATCTAACTAAATAGTATATTATAGTACAGAGTACATTCAATTATTTTAATGATAGTTAATTAATATGTCTCTTTAAACTTGCGTGTTTGTTTTTACGGAATAATGACAAGAACTCATTTATTTAAATTATTACCTAAATTTTATGTAAACTATAAATTTTTATTGAGTTGTATATTTAATTAATAGACATTTTAGTTTCAGGTAAAAAGTCAGTCAGTCTGTCAGTTGTAATAATAACGGAAGGAATTTTTTATTCTCAAAGTCATAAAAATACCATTTAAGATATAGGTATCTGATACATAAAGTACCTATACGAGTTATATCTAAAAAGCAAGCTATCAAAGTAAACAATCTTAAGTATAAATAAATAATAAGTACATAATTGAATACTAGTTAAATATACTGTTATCGTATAATTAAATTGCTAATTTGATGAGTCAGCATTTTACACAGTTGCTGATGAAGGTAGTACTGATAAGACCTATCTCAGAGTTTCAGTTACATATAAGTAGCAGGTGCTTTAGGTATAATTATAGGTAATGTATGTCTGTATGTGTGTTTATATTTTGTATTGTTGTATTGTAGTTTTAATGGCAGATTCTTTTATGTTTTGCTTACGTTGTATTAAAATAGAAATTATTAAATGGGTTAATTTAAGATGATTCTTAGTATATGAACAATAATGTGAAAACTTTTTATAATGTATCTATTCACACGAATGATAATACTATTTATAATAATATTCAAACTAAACATTTATCCAGATTTATTGCTAGTATATTAACTAATAGAGAATTCAAGTCACAAGCGATTCGATTCAGAGGTTATTTCGTAGGCGTTAAATACAGTAATACATTACGAAGTCACTCCCGACATTGGCCAAAAATCAGAGCGTTCAGTGACCTGAATATCAAAACAGACGGGATACACTGTACTTGGGTAAGGTATAAGGTAAGGTACGGTAAGGTATGGAAAGTAAGGTAATATATACAGTTATCATCAGGTAAGTGATGTGTTGATTTGTTCTGAGATATTATGTTTTTGCGATTCCTCAGACCTGAAGCCCGGATTCGAACCCATTATACGTGCTTCCAACGGGGCGTTATATAACTTTTTATACGTATTATAAACATCACTGTTACTGATAGGTATGTTTTATACTGTTTTAATGTGGCATTATTTATTATATATTATAATTTCTTTATATTGTTTTGTTATTACCGGTAGAATTTTTAACTAAATACTATTTGACAAAAAATAGAGATATGTATAAAGATATAAGGATATAAGAGACAAATTTAAATCCTATTTTTAATAGTGATAATTATTGATAATACGAATATATATAAAAAATTTGATGTGGTCTGCGATACACAGACATTTAAAATAGTCGGCGAACTCCACAACAATATCTGTGTAGTCACGCGAACAAACACACGAGAGTGTCAAGAAGATGTACTAGATAGTGTATAGCTTAATTGGCTATATACTGATCGTTGCTATTAAGTTGGCTGTTTGTTTTCGTATCGAAATAGATACTAAATAGGTTCTGGTTCTAATTTCTTGTTTTAGAACCACTTCTGTATGTTGTTTAAGGTTTTATTATCGTTTATTTTTCTATTTGTTAACATATAATGTGATAAAAAAGATAATTTTTATACAACTGAGTATTCTCTACCTTAAGATAGAGTTAAAGAAAAAGCAAAAGATAGAACTATAAAACTAAATGTACATGGATGATCCATATGTGTTTGTTTGTGTATATCTTATCGTATCTTTAATTGATATGTAATTTTATTGTTTAATTTTAAGATTGTTAATTGTAAGTCAATCATAATAAAGTACATTCGAAGATTTTCTTCCATTGTATAATACCATTTGTATTAAGTTTGCCTATTATTAACTTCGTTGAATAATATTTTTTTAATTGATATCTAATAAATAAAAGTTCCTACTATATTATTATTTAAACTCCAGGGTATATACTTTATTATTATTATTACTATCACAAATAAACTTAAATGATATTTTGAAATTTTTGGATTTCTTAAAATACAGTAGTTAAGAATAAATTATTAAAAAAAAACCTTTTAAAGTTTCCACATTCTTATTATGTTGAGAAAACTTCCTTTTCATGTTAATTTTATTGAGGATGTCAAAGAAGGCCAGTGGAAATGATTTGATTTTAAAACAGATCGTGTGCTTGACTTAGATAAAGAAAACAAGTATTTCTACATAATATTAAATAAATTGCATTATTGACAACTATTTATCAATATGCCTATTTAACATTTAACTTTAATGAACTGGTATTTAATTAAACATTATAACCACTTAACAGATTTTGATGTAATTTTCTAGATTAATAAGGTTATAGGAAAAGAAAAATCAAGGGCAAATTTAAGTAATATGAAACTATTTTTTTACGAAAGCTAGGATTAATAGAATTAAAAGACCTAACATAACTTAAATAGGATAAACTAAAAGTTTTTAGGTCTACTTATATAAACTACCATTAGGAAATTAATGTAAACTAGAGAAGATATTATTAAGATGAATTTTAAGCCGTGTCTACACGATTTATAAATCGTAAAACTTCGATGTAACGGTAATAGGCTTAATACGATTATAGCGGTAATTACGTGTTTTACGACACTTCCATAAATGACGGACACACAACTGATTTGATAGTATCATTTTATGATCGGGATATTCCGGTTTGAGGCTTTTTAATTAGATTAGCCCTCCCTTGAATAATAAATAATACTTGATATTTTTATTACCGGTGTTTCACAAATTATCTTTATTGTATCATCATTTTATAATTACAATAGTAAACATAATTGTACCAAAAAAAAAATTATGTATGTAAATAAAAATATTTTTAAGGCACTTCAAATAGTTTTTCAATTGCATTTTTTCAGCGTGTTTTCATATTTTCGACGGACGTGCAATATCACTTTTCAGTTTTTGCATCATCGCCACACGCGTTAATTCTGAATTCCTGATTTTGGCATACAACAGTATTTTAATTACTTGTTTCGAGAATGATTTATTTCAGACACAAATGGCACTAGTGAATATCAATGAAATAAATGTGTAACATTTCGTTTAATGACGCCATATTTTGTTTAACTTTTCATTAGTAGGTCGGTAAATTATTTTAAAATAGTAAGACTAATGTTAAACGACTACTTTAAGAGGTCAGCCTCCGATCACATGTTATGAGAATCGTTTTCGATTAGTAACTAGTTTCGAATATAATTTATTACTCGATAAAATCTAGCGGTTATTCAAATTACTTATTGATTTAAAATGATAACGTTTTAATTATTTCTTATTATAAATTATGTAACAATAAAACCTTCTTGTATTAAAACTTTTTTGATCTAAGTTTTGCAAGTTGGTACTAATGAAAGCTTTTGGCTTTCAATTAAAGCAGGCGGGTGGTTGTGCATGTTAAATTATAATAAGACTCGCTTTCACTCCGATGACAATGACGACAAATATCAACACAATAACTTCAAACAGTTGTACAAAACGACTTGCGCAAGTCCATTCAGATTAAACCTATTGTTATTTTAGGGATATCTTAAACCGCTAGTGCCATAGTTTTTTATCTACAAAAACTAGGCTAGTTTCATTTTCTTTTGTATTTTTGTGAACAAAGATATGATTTAGTGGGTTTTTGTTCTTTATGCAAAATGTATGTTCCGTTTCTTGGTTTTTTATTTCGTAAAAAGTGTACATGCAAGCGTGTGCAAAAAATACGTACACAATATTTTTTGGAAATAAGTATTTTTGAGTCGAAATCACCCGCTGAGACTAATTAAAATGTCGTCTACAGATAGACGAGCAGTTATTGTAAGAATTATTGTAAGTTGTTCTAACAAATTAACAGACATCCTAAATTAATAATACCCATATAAATCATATTTTATTTTACAATGGTTAATAAAAAGATAAAAGATCAGATTATTAACATAATTGTATATTGTTAAACTTAGCAAATTAGACTTTATATTTTGGTAATAATTTTATACAAAATAACTACATTTGTCCCTTAGTTATTATTGCTATTACATTAAAAGCATTCATCTTGACAAATACAAAAATTCTCAAAAAAGCAGCAGTATTTATAATATAATATAAATACACGTTTCGGTACAAAATTTTCGTAATATAATTGATATTTTAAGCACACTACATCAAACTAAACCACTGTTAAATTTCATTCCTGTATCCACAAGTCACGAAGCATTCGATAAACGATCGGTATTCGTTCGATCTAAATTTATATTGTTATGGGCGAGAGAAACAATTTGTGGATTGCAAGTACCAAGTTGTCTTCATTTGAGATCTGTGCTTTTATTTTGTATTCTTGACAACTTCATATTTTGACAGAATTGATTTTGAATATTACCAATGTTTAATATATTCAAATATTTTCTTTGTTTGTTATTGATTGTATTGTATGTATGTTGTATTTATATATCTGTTTCGAAAGTGTTATGTTTATTTTTAACAAAGAATATGCGTGTTATAACTGTTAGAGTGGCCTCATCCAGATGAAAGAAATTGCAGATATTTTCAAGTTCATTTTATAAAAAGAATTTCTTAGAGTTATAAGTAATAGTTCCAGTCTTTGTCTTTAACTTACCTAAAATGATTCCGGTAATCTCTAAACGGTTTGAAGAGCTAGTTATATTGTATCGGCGACTTAAACTACAATCACAATGAATTCATACAAAACTGACCCTGTATTTATTAGAAGGTAATCTATAGACGCTACAGCGCTGCTATATTACAATATTTTGTACTTTAAAAAATACTAATCTCATCTCTCTACCGAGGATATACTTTTTGTACTAGAAAATGAAAAACTTGTAGAACTATCACCGGCGTCAGATTCACCGTCTATATAGTGGTCCAGGTAGGAGGAGGATTTGTCGAACTTATTCAGTTTCGTACTGACTGTGTCGCGCGCGAGCTTAGAGCGCGAGCGAGGCTTGTGTCAGAGAGCGGCGAGCGGGCGGCGGCATCGCGGCGGCGTCGTGCGTGTTAGGCGTGTCGCGTGTGAGGCGATCGCGCGGGCGACTGCTGGGCGGGCGGCGCGTCGGCCGCGCGCGGCGCACTGCCGCCGCCGCGACGCCCCCTCCGCCCCCCCGCCGCCGCCCCGCTACACCCGCACCCCCGCACCAGGACTGATTAAAAATTCTTATAAAACTTTCTTGCCAGGATAGCATCTTCTCACGCCTTCACGCCACTTTCTTTGGAGGCAATGACTAAACTTTATTGATACCTGTTTGCGAGCGCCTAGGGCTATTACTTTTTTAGTATCTAAATATGGAGGTTATATCATATAAAAATATGAATTTAAAAAGTTGTATTGTGTTGTCGTTACATAATTATTTCGTTCGTTCAATAACAAATAATTCATTCATACTGGTAACATAATATGGATCTAATCTTAAATAAAATCTTAGTACATACCTACATTAATTAGGAACTACATTGCTCCGGTAGTAGCTTAACGTAACAGTGTTTTCCGACGAAACTACCTAAGTGTGAGACGTGTGTATAGAGGCCGATTGCCCCCACAACTTAAGTGGTGGTTGGATCAACAGACCTGTATGTATAGTAAAGGTCAGAAATCACGGTAACATTGTAATTTGAAAAAGCTTTACTTATACAATTGTTGGATATACTTATTTGTTATAAAATTTGAATCGATTGTAATTTGAAAAAGCTTTACTCATACAATACTTAGATAATATATTTGTTATAAAATTTGAATCTTTGAATTTATCCATTGAATATTAAGTATCTTTTAAATGACAACACGATTATTGTTTTTTTTTAAATATTATTAAGCCTAAGTTTTGTTTATATGTGAAAAATAAAATAAAACTAAAACAAAATAGAAATGTAATCCGTCAATCAACGTTCAATTCCTATGAATAGGGTCCGCCTCCCGCGATTAAAGAACCCCTCTAACCCCCCCTTCCCCCACGGAAAAGCGTGACGACCTACAAATATAATTTAGGTAAAACTTTCTCCCTATTATTAATGTATACCGTTTTTCACTGCATTCATAATATTCGTGTTTTGGTAAATGCTTTTAACGCGCACCTAAAACTTACCCAACTTCAAATGATTGATGTCTTAAGAGATTATCTAACAGAATTTTAATATACATGCCATAAAAGAATATGTGTGTACTAAATAAAGTAGGGTAGTATAGGCCAAAGGCCATCCAAATGCCATTAATGGAATGCCATCTTGGGGTTCATGGCATTACGATAGCTCACAAAATCGCGAGTCACTTTTTAATTTATTTCGTCCACAGAAAGCGTTTTGGTGTTTTATTTTCATTTCAACGGCGACTTGCGCTGTACGGGATCTCTATTTTTATTTATTCCTCTCCCAGTTTTTTTTCTCTTTTCAATTTAGTCCCGATCGACGCGGCTCGGGAACGGAGACGAATCTCATTTGAAATTGAATCTTTTCATTTTTCTTTATTCTTACTATCTAACATATCTAATTGGTTATATTTACATATTGCTATTGTTCTTATAAATCTGTTTCTCAAAAACAATAAAAATATATTCAATATAATTAAGGTTTATTGATAAAAAATATACATCTGTTTGTCCATTGCAATATCGCGAATACAGTCATTGATACGAGGCTAATGAATATGTATACGGGCAGGTGTACACTCATGATTAAGTATATGCCACCAACGATTTTCGTACTACTGTTGAATGTTTATCGTAATACGTGCTTGATTCGTTTATTGATAAAAAATATTAGTTAGTTTTTTACTGAATAATAATAATAATAATATCTGTGGACAAATTACAAACATGACATAATCCTTAAGTAAGCAAATTGTTTACTTGTGTTAAGGGTGTTAGACAACGAAACAAACAAAGAACACATTATAAATAATGCGAATATATTTAATAAACGACCATACCCAGAAATACAGACATCTATGCTCATCACATACATGTCTGTCCCTACCGGGAATCGAACCGAAGCCCCATTGCGCTACTATACGTTAGGCATCTGCGCTAACCACTCACTAGATATTCCATTTTTTAATTCTATGAACACTTAAGTAACCTTCCAATAACTGGAATCAATAAACCCCACGAATCATTCCCCTGTCGTCGGCAGAATCGGGTCTAACAATTAATTACTGAACTTGTTTAACTCAACTAGAACTATTAGATAAACCTTATATAACATTTTCTAATATATGTCGCAATCAATCTTATCTATGTGTTACATCATATATTCTTTATGTGTGCGTATTTAAGTATGTGTTATATCTGTCATAATTTTAAATAACGAATAATAAAATAAGGCTTCAACGATATTTTAATAAAATAACTAGGACTGGTGTTAATTAAATATAACTATTACAAGCTATTTGAATAACATAACATGGATATTGTATCTGGAACGGTGACAATCGGCCATATTTTACACTCCGGAATTCCTTTTCATCCAGTGACGTTAGTAAGCCACAGATAAAATATATTCATACAGATTAAAAAAATATAAATCTCATTGTAAGTGACCTAAACAAAATTATAATACTGATATTAAATTTATTTTATTAGGGCTTTTAAGATATAACTCGTTTGAATTAATTTTCGTATTATCTGACATGTTTATAAACAGTTTAAAAGTAATTAAATGTAATATCGAGTTGCTAATAGCAGGTAATTACATCGGTCAATTCTGTAACGATGTAAAATCGAGATAAACTCAACTTTATGAGATTACGTTATTGATATCAGACCAAAATGTTCATTTTTAATTTGTATAAAGGACTCAGGTGATACAATGTAACCTTTATTTGGTTGATATAATTTTTGGCTGCGGCTTCGCTTGTTTAGGGAATAGGAATAAAAGTACTTAAAAAAGTAATTAGTTAAATAACAGACAGACATCCTCACGTCCTTTGGTGATAAACGGTAGCTGGGGGCCTTAAAAATAACTTATATTCATACGTTTACCAAGTTTATATTTGAATTTTCGATTGACGAACAAACATCCTAACATACAATTATTATATTAGTTACATTTAAAAATTAAAAGGGTGATCAAAATTGCAAATTTATTAATATTCAATAATCCGTTCAGTTAATTTTTTGATAAAAAGTTCAAAACATAAATGATAATCAAACAAATAAAAATGTAAAACGTATCAAATTAGCGGGAATTTATCACTCACGATAATTATGTCAAACATGGTGGTGACATTTATTGGTACCACTCGTGCAAATCCGAGATAAGTTTGAGAGATCGGTAAGTTTGTTATAAATTACATTTTTAAAACCATCGAAACTGGTTTAATTGATTTCCTTAAGAAATATGTTTGTCATAATTCCCACGATATCTTAAAATGTGAGAATGACATGTGTTTAAAATTTAAAAAATATTTGGTAGTAATATGAAGCAAATATATATATCATTACAGTCTAAAAGTTCCTTTGTTTTTATTAATTTATTGATTACACTATTCATTTTAAAATATATTTTTTTTTAATTATTTTACATTAATAATTTAAACATACACAGCTGATCTCTGGTATGCATTCAAAGTGGAAAAGGTATATATAAATAAATAAATTAATTAATTAACTAAATTCATAAATTAACTAATTAAACCTATAGCGTAAACAAAAATAAAAAATGTTTTATATTTCTCCTTCTGATTGTCTTATATTTAAAAGATAGGTATGCAAGATGTTTTTTTCTGTTTGTATATAAGTTATGTGCGTAGGGTGACATGTATGAGGATTATTTTTGATTTTTAGTTTCAAATTTCTTAAATAGACTGAGATTTATGAACGGACGAACTGCTATTTCCGTCGGACGAGTTGAAATTTATACATATATTTGTAACTCGACCCAGGACAGAATTTAGTTTCGATTTTAATTGGAATATCAACTTAGTATAGATAATTGTCAACATTAATAATACAGTTATGAAGCTTTAATTAAAAATTGTATCATATCTCTGATTTATAGATTTTTAACAGTTATTATATTTAGAAATATTTGGCTTTTATCCAAATTGTTTCTTTAATATGTATTTTATTACATTTTATTCAAGACTATATTTTATTAATATTAGTGAGATCATTAATAATGATATATTTAAATTCTAATTTTGTTTTATTAAAAGTTAATTTTGATATTTTATCTTCACCCACATATGTAGCTACGGTTTGTTTGAACTGAAACAATTATTTCAGTACAAGCTACAAGGGAAGTATTTTTTTTCGGTTAGGTTCAGTTCCCTTGCACTTCCGGTCCCAAAACAAAGAAAAGATTTACGTCTACTTCGAGTGGATTTTCTAAAAGTATGTTTACAACTTTACCTTTAACAATACAATAGAGCAACTATTATATAATATATTTAATAAAAAATACTTGATAGTTATAATCACGATATATACAAACGTTTTTAACCATATCATAGTATTAACGATTTTAACAATAAAACTACCGCAAGATTTAGATATATTTACGTGCAATATAAAATATTTGATGGAAATTATCACGATATATAAAAACGATTGTAAAGAAATCATGGCAACAGTGATTTTAACGACTTCATAGTTATAGACAATTATAGCTTAGGACACTATTCCAAAAATAATTCAGAATGTGATCATTTAAAACATATAAATTTAGAAGTCGAATTAAGCTTTCGACACTAACCGACATTCACGGAATCCGTCGCAGGACGTAAATCACGATGTTAGAAAAAAAAAATACAAAAAATTGAGAAGTCACGTGAAAGTTCAAAAATATCAGCCCTGAATATAATTACGTCAGAACACCCGCTGATTTCCGGTTATATGGATGATGTACCTACTATTGTACTCTTGCGAAATTTACTCGAAGTGGGTAATATAATTTTTAATATGAGGTATAAACTATTTTAAATACTATGTTATGGTTTAAGCGATAGTAGTAATAAATTTAACCAGATCACTTTTTACCGACATAAAAAATATAAGTATGTCGGTATTTTTTGTACAATAAAATGTTATAATTAAAATTAATTTAAATTGTATGTACACACATACATTTAATTTTATTTATGTTATTAAATATTATGGTTTTTAATGTGTTTTATTATGTAAGAAAATTCTTGTTTTTTATTTTATATAAAAGTTAAAAAAAATGTTCCGATAGTAGGGGTAAATATCTAGTTATAAATAAAAGATCACTCCAAAGTCCTAACCTGCAGGGGCTTGAGATGCAAATAGTTTCAAAATGTGCCTATCAAGGAGAAAAAGTGTGAAAGTTAAGGATTTTCATATTTAATAAATTTAAATACGTAAGTATTTTATGGGTTAACAAAAAATATTCTTTTTTCATTATAATTTTGGTAGTGAGTTTGAATTTATCTATAGTGGTAATTGGGCAAGGTTCTTTCTCTGTGAGTGAGTCTACACAATAGATTATGATGGTATCGCTTTAATTAAAATGATAATTATAATAAGTAGGAAGCAAACCCGAAACTGGCTCTACGTAGGCGCTCGACGCGATCATAAATTTTTACGCCCGCACAGGTTAGCTTACGAAATCATGTGTTTTTACACTGTTAGAATATTTATAATAGGTCATTGACCGTTGTTTTGTTCTGAATCTAAAACACTGATTAAATTTTAACTGAATTTCACATGATTTTATATATCCGTTATTATGTATTCTATCCAAGGTAAATGGTAGTCGTTATAAAAATGTTTTCTATTTTAATATAATGCAAATATAAAAGCATTTTGTTAAGGGTGTTTTAAAAACATTTGCTAAAAGCCTTACAAGTTTTCCTCTTAAGAAAAAACCTCTTGGACTCGGAGGACGTTAAAAGCAATAGACTTTAGGTTCCTTGAGACTAAAGTTAAATATCCATTTAAATCTTCGACGCCGGGAAGCCTCTTGGGAATTCAGCGCTGCAGCTAAAATAGCGCTTTTACAGCTATAGTTTAGTCTATTAAAATATAATGATCATCTATTTACATAGTTCTATATTACAATATATATATATTAAAAACGGATATTTATAACGGATTTGATGCTATCAAGGCGTAAAAAGACTAGAGACTATAATAAAATTTAAAACTCGTGAGCATAAAATTTAATTACGGTTATTAGCAATATCATCGCTTACTTACTTAAGATTCTTCTATATTACCGTGTAAAGAAAGGAACAACATATTATATTTAATTCATTCGCATCACAAAAAGCCCAAGAAAGCGCATCAAGCGACAAAGCGATACTTTCCCACCTAGAGTACATAGCTTCGTCGACGACGGCACTAAATCAATACGAGCCATCACGCCCCCCTCCCCCCACCCTCCCTTCGAGCCGTTTTCCCGCCGAAAGCCACCACCCTTGAAAAGCTCGAGAGCTGAGCTTCTACTTCTGTTCGGCTTTGTTGAGGTGTAGAGCAGACGCGATGTCTTGGTATTTGTCAAGTTCTTAATCAGTAATTTTCTTTTATTTGTTTATGATTATTTTAAATCATATAATACTTTATTAAACCAAAAGAAATTTTAAAAACAATTAAAATTTATTTTAAATAACTATCAATACATATCGTTGTTACATATATTTTTCATGGTGTTAAAATTTTAATTAAATAGTTTTTGTAATGCTTAAGATTACTCAATCCAACTATAATTATCCGTAACGTTTCTACTAAACGACTGTATAAATCAAACATACGACGCTATTGTTCGATTCGCGTTAGATTGATCATATTACTTAAGAGTGAACGAGATAGATATCATTCATGATTTTCTTCGCGAATGTATATGTTAAGTATTCGGATTAAATACTATTCAATAATCAATTTACAAACACGTGGACAAATACGGCGGATTTTTTTACATATAGTTTTTTTTAACATTTACGAGCTGTAAATCAAAACATTGTTTATTTATATAATTAAAATACTTCTTGTATCTACTGATAACCTGTTATTCTTATGTGTGTTTTAAATTTTAAAAAACTTTGACATATTTTTTTTTATATTTATCTATGGTTATGTTCGTAACAAGCTATTAAAATAAAATTTCCATAAAATATAAGAATGTGTTAAAATCAATATAAATAAAGATTTATGCGGATACAAATATTATGTATTGAATATTGAAATATTAATATTTAAAATGTAAAGTTTTCGATCGACGCGTCAGGCGGTAATGAAATAAGCGTAGGACAAATATAATAAATCTCGTAGCGAGGGGGCGGTGGCGACTTCCTCATTCGATATTTGAATTTAATTTAGCGTTGCCTTGTCCCTATGAAGCTTAAATGTTTTATATTAATCCATTTAAAAATACACTATATATCATTTTAGAAAATAGACTGTCTATTTTAGAAATAGTATATATTATATATAGCATGTTTTTATTCTGAATAAAAATCAAACATCATTAAAATATTGTTTTAGAAAATAGACTCGGTTTTAAAAATAAAATATTTAGCGTGTATTTAACATGAAGTAAAACCAAACATCGTTAAAATATTATTTTAGAAAAAGTACTCTATTTTAGAAATATGTATAACATGCTTTATTATCAATAAAATCCCAACACTGTAGTGTATTTACAATGTTGTATTGAGCAATAATTGGTAAATCAATAGAGGTAATATATTTTGTAATTTAGTTTAAGGTTTAGACCGATGTCGGGAGGTGATCGTGTTTCGCGTGTTTACATCCAGGATTATCTGACGTTTGAACTCACGGTGCTGTGTTAGGTCTGAGACACACTCGGTTTTTATTTAAATTATATTTTTGTATACAAATTTATACACCTTGTGGTTTAAGATTTGTGTACTTTTTATATGAAATATATTTAGGAAAATAATACATTGTATACAACTTGTTATTGTTTTTAAATGATCATGATGTACCTGCTATTTCTATTTTTAGCCACCATTAATGTACAATGACAAATCAACAGTATATTTTTGTAAAATGTAATTTTGTGAGTATAAATTGACAATCCCAAGCTATATAATTTTCTCTCTGTATAACAATTTGGCCAAAAACAATTAGGTAGGTAAATAAAATACTCCCATTGTGTACCCAGCTTAATACGTGGCCGCGATAATAATCCGATTCGGGGCACGCTATCTATCTATCTTACTAACTTTTGCTATACACTATACTTTAACAAGGACTTTACTTTTTAAACTCTCGCTAGATAGTTTAAATCGTGACTTACACTAGCTAAGGCATGTTATAATTACCTAAGATTACAGAAAAAGATTACTTACGAGACCCGTCGATAAAACCTACATGCAAGGCGTAAATGAAACAATTTAAACTAATTGTTATCTTTTATTCCTTCGCTTTGATTTATAGAAAAAAAGAAAAAAACCGCTCGAAGAAATGCTATTAATTACGTTTATCTTATCTGTATCAAGACTATTTAAATTTTATATTTAAATACGGCGGAATATATACATACATAGATCTGTAGAACAAACATAGATTTCGGTTCACACGACGGGTAGATGTGGCAAAATGGGACAGCCTGATGGGGTGACACACTGTTATTATTAGTTTTTTGTCCCCTCTCTCCCCTCCCTAGCTTCGGCGGCCATTCCGTTCGCGTTTTTCTCCATTTTTTATTGCGATTATACCGTCGTTTTCGCTTAGGGATTGACATAAATTGGGTTGAACACAATTTATCATTAAATATTTAGTTGATTATTAAATAATTTATTTCACATACGAAACAATAAAATTAAGAAAAATATATTTAAGTCTAATTATATTCACAAATTTCACTGAACTGAACTTTTTATAGCATAATTATAGGGTTAACATTTTAATATATTTAACTATATAACATTTATTAGCGATTAGGGTTGACATCTTAGCCCTGCGCGCGTAACATCGAAACTAAATAAAATTAAAGAATACGTAAGGTGGCAAGTTGATAGTATTGTTTATAAACAAAAGCTGTTATGCAAGAGGAAATATAGTAAAGACCTGTAAAGAATCTGGTTTACGACCGTATTATATGGACGGGGAGAGATGAAGCGATTGTTTTGGGTCGTAAATAAGACTGCAACAGGTACGTTGCCAACGGGACTCCACGTGGCAGCCACTTTCACTTTTCATTATCTTTGTATGTAAACAGTTTTGTCAAAATGATACAAATAAATGAGGAATTTTAGATCGAAATATAATTATAGACCTACCCCTCATAAATATTATATGTATAGGGTGGTATTGCCCGTGGCTATTGTGTGGACCTACTCGGTAATCGGTGACGTCACGGAACAAAAAGAACGCAGGAAGCGACCGCTAGTATATCATTTTGGTGATACGAAGTTTTTAATTAAATTTCAATTTTAAATGTATCTTTTACTTCTCTATACCTACCTATATTCTATCTACATAATAAAAATAATGTAAATGTTTACAATTTTTTTGTAACAGATTTATTATTCGAAATTAAATTAGCTGGACTCAACTTTACTGACACTCGATTTCAAAACGTATTTGTGAAATGTAAGTAAATGTAAAATCTATCCAGGGATTTTTTTTAACGGTATTCTAAAGTCCTCATGGAGATTACCACGGACAGGAGTTTGTACATTTTTTTGATATATACATACGATATAAATTATTTGTATAGTCACACTCAATGGATACCAAATATTATGCTATAAATAATAGGATCATTGTTAAAACATTTTAAAATATTGATTTCATTGGTGAAATTCTAGCAGCGGACAGATACTGGCTAAAATAATAGCGTTTTATAATATAAAGGTAGTTACACACTTTCTTTTTAAGACATATATATGTAACACTAATGGTGTTCCAGAACCAAAATATCTAATATTATTCGATTTCCTATCATGTGCAGTTTATTTATCAAGTGAATTTAAAACATACAACCTTTTAAAAAATCCTATTTTTTCTCTTAAATTAATAATTACATTATCCAAGGAAGTATATTTCGAAATACTTGAAATTGTTTTCCCCTTCATCTAATTTCTGTGGTAAGGTTGCATGTTAAAATACAGTTAAGAACGATTCAGATCAGACCAGTACCAACCTTTGAAACATAAAAATTGGCCGTGAAATTTTAACTCAACGCCGAGAACGTTCTACAATTATGAAAGTTCGTTTTGTTTTTTTATCGACATAACGAATGTGTGATTCGCTTTGGATATAAACAATCTTTACGGATTTGGTATTACCAAATATCTACTAGCGATTGAAATTTCATCACTGATCAGTCTATTCTAGTAGGTACTTGTATTTTGTCAACAAATATTCATTACTTCACGGATTTGAGCGTAGGTATAGAGTAGCGTCTATATAATAAAAATCCACAAGATATCTTAGATATTCCTTTTCTTTTCTTTCTAAAAGTCTATTATTAAATCAAACTTATTATAACACTCAAGAGTTTTCGGTTGATCGAGATGTGGGTAATTTGCGTTGAATGATTCATTTGCGGGGTTGATGTTATAATGTACCTATACGTCAAACATTAAATTTCATTTAAAAAGAGCAATTGTTGAGTTTCTGGCCGGCTCTTCTCAGCAGACCAACATTCCGAGTTGGTGGTAGCTTTTGATAGACTGACTATACTGACCAATTTATCTAATAATTGTTTCAAAAGTACGTGTAAATGATTATTTGGAATAAAGATTATTAATTTCAATTAGTTAAGTTCCATCCTCTTTATATCCGTCGGTAAAAAGTTGGTATTAGTAAGTACGTATATAAGTCGGTAGGTATATATACACGATATTTTGTCTTGTAACATATCGCAAATAATTAAAGTTGACGTTGTAATTATCAATATCTTGCCCGCATATCATAAAACGAATGGTCTTCCATATAAGGCGCTATATTGTTCAATGAACGGCAAAAACAAAGAATCCAAGAGCTAATCTATGATGAGGGAATTTTATAAACATCTGCTTGTTGGAATCCGACATGTCGCATCTGTTACCGTCGGTTCTTTTTTCAAAATTCGAATGCGCAAGAGTCGATTCCAAGCTATAACGGCAGATGTTTATACCACATATAGCTAGCTGGCTATCATTGATAATTCAAACTTTATTTAATCGTGTTAAGGAAGAAAATGGAATGAGTTTTTTTTTATTATAATTTTCCTTTTTTTTAATAGAATAAGATTATGACGTTGAATATAAAATTTGCCGGTGCTTAGATTGTGGTAGCGATGGTCGGAGATAACGGTAAACGGGTCATTACGACCCTACCCTAACTTCAAACTATATTGACGTGGTGCATTTATCAAAGGTTTTATAGCTTGGGGTTTTAAAGAGGTCTTCGCCTATTTTATCGTTTCCTATTTGTTAATAACTTAATTTGAAAAACGGAGCCATTTTTCTTATTTCCTGTATGACTATATCCGAATACAAATTGGATAACAAAACCATTTACAAACCTACACAATAAAAAAGATATTTTGGATTAATACACAGTAGAAGAAAATCTAATTATATTCATAATTCAAATATTAAATACAGTTACAATAAAGTGCTACAAAATTCTATATATATATAAATACCTACCCTTGATTTATTTAGGGGTTAGCATCAGACGGACAAACAACTCTGGTAGCATTGTACAAAAAGGGAAATCCTAGCCAATAGGCACTCGAATTAAACACAAAAGATTTTAAATCAATCGGTTCAATGCTGCGTGTCGTATGTCTTTGGAAGACTTATTCCTTTGACCCCCAAATTCAGTAATTTAAGTTTTCCCCTCCGGATAGCATTTCATTTACCTCTTCAACCGATACGCTGTGTGGGACGAACTAATCTTGGACAGGGAAACGTATAGAGACGATTATCATTGTTGTTACATATATAAATTATTAATAACAAAATAAAAATGAATAATGTATTAAATTGCCGAAAACAATTCAGATAAATGTCACAATTGAAAATAATTATCAATAAAGTTGTAACAATGTACAGCCATCTCTATGACAGATTGTTTTAAAACTATAATTACATATAGATAATAAATAATATTTTCTAAGTGAGACTCCACAGATGATCACACTGATAATACCCTCCATTGATTCGACACGCCTCTCGCGCCGGTACAATGATCGCGAGCGGGTCCTACATTGTTGTCTATACCCTCTATATCCTTATATATATATATTTATACCAGTCTATGTATGTTACTACAAATTCTATTCAAAACCTTGTTAAAATATAACTTTGTCTATTGCCCGCGAAACTCTTGAACTCTATTGAGAAAAAAATGCGGCACATTATTCAAAATAATTCGGTATCAAAACCTGAAATTACAGACACATAAAATCTAAGGTCGAAAATATTATATGTTAACATAAAAAAACAACATGTCTTAGTTATGAGACCATGGGTTACTTGTGTACAAAATTTGGAGTATTAACTCTTAAGTAACTATGTTATGGAGATTACAGACGGACAGACATCTCTATCGATTCTATTAGGTAATGTTCGAAAGTATCTTTTAATATGTTTAGCCATGATAAGCTTATTTAAATTTAAATAAATACGATACGATAGCTCAATTAGTAGAGCGACGAGACGGTTGCCCAGAGGTCGCGGGTTCGAACCCCCACCCATGTCGGTTTATTTTTTATTCCATATTTTATTTAAATTGCTATAAAGTAGCTTTCGCTACTTAATATATATTATATACATCAAAGTACATTGAAATAATTTAAAGTAAATCTTGGTATATTTATATTTCCATATACGGCATGTCTAAATTAGCCGCTTATGAGCTGACGATGTAAGAATTTAATCTTAGAGTTAATCTCGGTTTGTGTGGCCGGCTTTATATGGCTCGGCCTGGTTTGTTTACATCATTGTTGGAACTAAAACAAATAACTGAGGAATAAGTCATACTTATGTTATATAAGTAGTATATTGGTTGAGAACTCACTTTGTTTTTGTCAGTTCTTATAATAGTTATATAGTATATAGATAATTAATATATATATCTGCTAAATTCATAGCGTGGTAGTGCTTGTGGAAAATAAACAATTATGCGTTTGGGGTGTAGGGTGCACGCTGAGAGAGGTTGCGAAGTAACCATAGGGTGCATGCAATCTAGAAGAAGAATGAAGAACCTATTTTCAAGATTTATAAAGACAATATAAAATAAAAATATTGCAAGCTTTGCTAGGGATAAGTCTTGTTTAAATGGTATGTATTTAGAACGTATCTATTTAAATATTTTTAACTCATCTATACCTGTCCCCGGTTTATTTTTCATTTTATATCTATTTAAGATGTAAATCATCTATACATATAATCAGATTTAACGAACATATCGATATATAAATAATAACCATGAAAATAACAGAGAAATAAAATAATATTATTTCCGTATTTTCACTTACCTCCTTCTTATCCTAGACCGTGTCTAACCTAGAGCGTCGAAGCTGATCACTGACCCATGAACCGAACAGAAAGGAAAATTTCTCCAAAGAAAATACGACAATATAAATAACTCCATAGCCCTACTCCTACATCACCCTATGACAAAAGAGTTATCGGTGCGTTGAAAACAAAAATGGCAACCTGATTTATTAGGCATTAGGTTGGTTTTGGGGATCGGTTACATTATCCCAAATTTGAATTAAATCTTTGATACCATTCAATTAATCTGAGTATTACACAAGAATTGAAAATCATTTAATTTCAGCGAGTTTATAATATAATATTTGTTGTTCGAAAATAATAAATAAACATGTATATCCCTACTAAGATTATTTTAATTTAATAAATATGGAATGTAAAATAAACCGATACGAGCAGGGATTCGAACCCGCCACCTTTGGGAAATCTGAGCGACGAGACGGTTTCTCAGAGGTCACAGGTTCGCATCCCTGCCCGTATAGATTTATTTTTCATTATATATTTATTAAAATTGGTTTCCAAATCATCAAAATATCGACTAGTTCTTTAAGTGATTATCTTGAGTGGTTTGTATAAATAAATAGTTCAGGTAAGAAATAAACACTAGTCAATACTTACTAAAAATAATATGACCCAGTGTAGATTCATTGATAAGCTAACTAACCTAAATAATGTATTAAATTATTAAAAATGTTGTTTCATAATATTCTCACTTAAAATGAAAAGCGCAAAGTAATTTGAATATATTTGAAATTAATTACAAATTCGTTCTTCACCTAAATTAAAAGTTCTTAAGTAAAATAATAGCTATTTATGCTAATTCTAACAGCAATTTTATTGTATTTTCAGCTATTCATAAATCATGTATTATTAATGTTTTCAGAATAAGAAGGTAATTTTCATGATATTTTTTCTAGTATTGACCAACTTTTCCTCTTACAATATTTTTTCTTCCAAATCGAAGATGGGAAGTTAGTCAAGCCAAAACTCGATATAAGATGAATTATCGTCGCCACTACCGGCGCGGTTACCAACCGGATAGTCCAGATTTATACCCGGGTACGTTCCGTGACCGGTACCGTTGTATACCCGGGTATGAATGAAGGAGTCTTCATATAGTTCTCGATGTCCGCTCTTGAGGGCGCAATTTATGGTGTGGAAACGTCATCAAGCACCGTGTTCGAATATAAATCATATGTTTGCTTACACAGGACGTCTAAATTTCTCGGATGTATGCTTGAATTGTCTCAGTATTTATGGTAGGGGTGTAATTGTTTGAAGAAGTCTTTCGCACAACTTTGTTATTGTAGCTACTTAAAAGTACTTGTTAATATGCACAAGTACAACCTAGGTGTACATTTAAATGCAGTATTGACAAAAGTATTGACGCTAAACTTTTACAGGTAAATCAAAACAGTCGCTTCACAATGTTACCTAAACAAAAGGTAAGAATTGGGTCAACGCCAATTTTAATTTACGATTCTTTTTGTTAACGGTTACGCAACCTACAATAGAAGATTGGGAATACAGGTATGTTTGTACAGAACTTAATTTGCATGAAGTTTGAAACTTTCACTTTCATTGTGAAAATTAGAATAATAGGGCCGTTTAAAAACTATTCCAGTAGCTGCCGGGTACAGCTACTTTTTCTACCGACGCTTTCCAATGTGTCTTAGTTATTTATATATATATTTTGATCGTATAATTCTTTTAAAATTGGTCGTTTGTTTGTTGAAAATGTTTCCTTTAAGTTTTGTTTCTGTATATATAAATAAAATTATTAATCTTTGCTAGATTAAATAATTCATGATCATATATTCTCCTTCATGGTATATGGTAACTTTTAGAATATCAAAAAAAATAAAGAAAATGATGTGAAGAAAACTGTTTTTTTTATTTCATGAAGTACCGAAAATAATTGAACTACATGTTAGAAAGCAATATAAACCAACATATGGGTCGTTGGTTCGCTTTCTTTTCTAAACCACATAAAATAGAAATGTTACCGGCAAGTCAAACCCAATTTAGAAAAGATATTTTTTTAATTTGGATGTCAATTATAAAAGCTTAACTCAAATAATTCTTAGATATTACAAATGTAGAAGCTATAACGTATTTTGTATTGGTATTTGTTTCTAGAGCGGTTAAGTTATGTTATTGAAAACACAGGGGAAAAGTATCAAATGTAGCGCCATCTCTCCAAACTCATTCGAGTTAGGTAACGTTTAACAAAACCACCCTTAGCAAAGGCACAAACCTCACCCTAAATCTACCCCTAGCGAGCTTTTACCCCAACTATATCACATCGCTGCTAACGCCATCTCGGAAACGGAGCACGAACTTCCAAAAAAGCTTAAAGTTCCGTACTTTTCCGCTTCGCAGCGCCACATTCAGAGCTTTTGAATGAAATCAAATATACTACGAGAAACATATTTTAAGGAAAACAAAATAGAGTTGTTTTTTGAGTGCTGAGATTGCGGTAACATCGGCCTGAGTATGCAAATTAACGTGGCATTACATGGTAATTTATTTGAATCGAATGACCACTTTGCGGTGAGGTGCATCGAGCACTGAACGTTTATATGGGGACCATGACCTTATATCGTGTCAATTTATAGCTGAATCGTAAAACACTGTTTTGGGTAACAGCTGTTGGGTCTCGTGTCTTAGCACAGTGACCTTGTGACTTTCACCTGTTTCTCAATTTAACTAATCTTATATGGATAATTGTGTTTGGATTTTTGATGTCATTCATATAATGAAGCTCAAGGGTTTATTACGAACAAATAATTCCAAAAAACCTGTCAAGTTTTTTAAATAATTATATGCCTTAATCAAAATATTTTCTCAAATTGGCCACCTCAAAAAACACACCTCAAGTGTAAATTAATTCGACCATACAATTATTTTGCTCGCATTCGGCTTATATGGGAGGTTTTGATTGAGACTACATATTGAGAATTCGTATAAAGACTTTTACAGTTACAGCTACACTGTATTTATGAATTGGAACAATATATTTGCAAGTGGCAAGATTTATGAAGACAGTGTCAGCGAACACACGCCTGTACCCCGCTCTTATTGGGCACAGAAGAAATTAATCTTGCCTGCAATGATTATGTTTCTATACGATTAATATCTGTGCATATATTCAAGTAAAATTAAGAATGTGTTATTTTTAATTATTTATTTACAATTAATCCAGCAATTATTAATATATGTCTGTAAAATAAAAAGGGTACTAATAGAACTACTCAATAAATGTTTTAATAAATTATGATGAACATAATGATGATTGAAAAGATAAGAATCGAACAAATTGTCCAATTACAACATTTTAGATTTAATCAACAATAATTTCGTTAAGCTGCTATGAATCATAATTCTGAAACAAAAACAATGACTCTATAAAGGCTACTTTTATATTAAATGAACATCGTATAGTTTTTTTCTCGAACGCACCTTTTCCGTACGTGTAGACGTGACAGGCAGTCGAGGAACGGTTTTGTCAGAACCATGGCTAATGACTTCGACAATCAATTAATCTTTCAATACATGATTATCAGTCTTATTGCGTACAAGTATATTTTATTAATAAATATAAAAATTGTTTTTATAATATTAATATATGGGTAGATAAACCAACCACAGACCGCACTTTCCCAGCTTGACTACTCAGGATAGTTTTATTGAAACTGGTCTAGTTTATAATACGATTTCAAAAGGGGGGTAGAAGTATAAAAGTCATTCCAATTTTGAATATAGAATAAAATCAATTCAAAGCTCGAACACCAATAACAATACCTGTAATGTTATTGAATATTACAATAATGGTATCGATTATAATTTGCGTGCGATGCTGGGTGCGATAGAGGCGCGAGGCGACAAGTAAGAGACAGGGTTTCCCAATCGGCGACGCGATCGGCGCTTGCGCACCGCACAATGCTATCGTAGCTGCGATCGTGGACATGCACTCTCGCGCCATTACGATTGGTCAGGCACCTATGCGATGATTAGCTATTTTCGATATTGTTTGTTTAATTCCTTGCGTAATTTTATCAGTTTTATCTGGTTTAAATATTTGCACCTTTACTTAGATGTTTGATAATCTCTATGCATAATAATTTATTTTTAGATATGTTACGTGCTTTATATAGCGATGGAAAATTCATGCATAGTAATTTGTTTTTTGTTTTTATATTATCTGTATTTTATACTATATTATTATTTGAAATTTTGGTTAAAAAAAAATTATGCTTATTATTATTGACAGAAATTCTAGAATTCTATTTATATTTTGGTTACATTTAAATTAGTTTTTTAAAAGATACCTCCGGGTCATCCTTTTCCCAGACCTACTTGCCGTTGGTAATTTAAAACACATAAAATAACAAATGAATGTATTCATATTACGTTCACTGCTAATAAAACTTCTAGTATACGGTATTAGAAAAATAAAGAGTGACTAATAACAGCTATGAAATAAAAACTCTAGTTTTTTAACAAATACAAATACCTACTCATTTTAGAATTTGCATTTTTTTTTTGGAGTGAAAATTTTGAATATTTTAATCAAAGCTCCGTTTGTTGTCTTGATATAGGTTAGTTTCTAAATTGGTGAAAAACTCTATAAAATACCAACATACATATTATGTTTTAGAGATAGATTGAAAATATGCCTGTATCTAAACTTTATATTTTCAAATGCTTACCTAAGAAATAAGTACCTTGTACCTACATTGTACCTACATTGTTTCATTTTTTAATTTTTTTTAGTTTCTTTTATTGGAAATTGAATATAAATGTGAGGTGAATTAACGAAAATAAATTTGCAAATTAAATAAATAAATTAATTAAGTAAATAAATTGAATAAATAAATACAGTCTATAAACTCCCACGGTGATCAGTAAGTTAATACTCAAATATAAAAGCTATAAAGACGATTTTATCAGTAATAGAATTGATAAGCGTCTGTCGTAAATAATACACATCGTATATTTTTATTATGTGTTACTTATTGTTACTGAAATTATTTTGTTTTAGCTATATACCTAAGCCCCCGGCTGTACTTGCATTTAAATCAAATATCGATACTTTACTAAAGATTTTATAAATTTCTAATATCCCAATAAATATATATATATATATATATATATATATATATATATATATATATATATATATATATATATATATATATAATTATTCGTAAATAAATTAAGGATATTAGAATTATTTAAGTTGTATTCAATTACTATTATATAATAATAAATTTAGTCATTTATTGATATCGATATTTTTAATTAATTAATTAAGTAGATTATAATTAATGTGTGAAATAACCCCAAGAAATAAATTTGACGAATTTTCGTTAGTTTTATAAATATAAGACTATTTTAGCTATTAGCATTTATATTAGTATCTAGAATGAATTAGCTTTCTAGAATTAAAAACTAAAGAAAACAGTCCCACAGAGCAAGTTTGAAAGTTGTTGGAAATTTAAATTTTCAAAATTACCTAAATTATATAATTTTATATTTAACTGGTATAAGATAAAATATTAAAGTTATAACTGTGTTTTTTTTTAATATATTACATAAATTAATAAATTTGAATTAAGAATATTATATTGAATAAAATATTTTTAAATGTAAAATGTCCTCCTGTCGATCTGTCGGTTAGTCAAGCAAGAAAACCAATTTCTTTACTGTTTCTCAGATAGCAAACACCTTCACAATAATTGACCAACCGCCAATCAAATGTTTCCTGTGTAACCAGGTCTGTAGTTTAGACAAGATGTCTACAGACTTACGACAGATCTAACAGTCAAAAACAACAATTATATTTTAGATAACAGTTTAGAAAATAATATAAAATTTATTTATGAAATAAAAATTTTATAGTAGAATTCATCTTTCTCCTTAAAATGACTAGTGAATAATAGTAATAAGTTTTTATCTACTCAATGTCTGATGTCTGCACCGCTTTCAAGAAACTAGGAAGGTGACGTTACCAATGTCATTCGTTCTCGTAAACTCGAAGCAAGGTGTTTAATGATGCAATGATTTGCATAATAAGCGCGTTCAAACTCACTCAGTTCTCACGTCTATCACCTCTCAGCGCCATTTTGGTATCCTTATAAAGTCCGTAAGTAAAACCGTCTGGTTATTGAAATTTATTTAATATACAATATATACATTTTTTATTTAATATCTCATTAGCAGCACAATAAAGTTAAAGCTAGGGAGAATCGTTAATGAAGTTGTTATAAAATTTTATCGTTATTTATTTGAATTCCACTTACCATTTACAATCGATAAAATAATAGTACCTGAAAAATATAACAATAAATGTAAAATATGCAAACGTATTCATTACAGCAAATATATATAAAATCAATTAAGTCCACAGACAGGCGACAAACCTCGGTACAATCTGACATTTATGAGTGCCATAAAAACGCTCAAGTAGTGACTTTTACTACTTGTTTAGTGAACATTTATGTCTGCCTTACCCTCGCTCAACGTCCTCAGTATTTAAAAGCGCAGTTTCGTACAGTTTTGTTCGTTTTCGTTCTTTTTATTTACTGTTATGCAACTGTATAATGCTGTGGTTACTTTTCAGTGGCGATTTATGAGAACGTCTTTTGTCTTTTGCGAGAACATGCTTGTTTTAGTTTAGATATTTATTATATAATAAATCGACTTGCATTTCTACATAACAAATTGAGATAATATTTACATATAAAATTAGAATATTTTGTTCAGATATATTATTTTAAGTTATAAATCAGTAAAAAACGTGATGTTTGTTCAGCTGTTGATGTTATCGTGATTATGTAAATAATAACTATTAAATAACTCTAAATATATTAATATTCACCTGACGTTTATATAAGTATTGTTAAAAAAGTACCACAGGCTTCTGTTGATAGAACCGAAAGTTATGTCTTATTATTTATTATCACATAAATAAATGTACTTACAAATGAATTTACATTATTCGCACATTATCTGATTAAATAAGTAGTAAAAATTTACGTTCTTTATTTATTTTCCTCATTATGTACTTAAATGTCATTCCGTAAGTTACTTCTGTACTTGCATTCACCGCCCGTTGTTCACATTTTTATTTAAATAAATTGTATAAATAAATAAAAAACAAATATTTTCTAGCTGCTAATAAGCCTAATAAGTGAGCTTAGGACATTGACCTTGGTTATGTATTCAGCATTCATACAAGTTTTACGATGTTAGGTTTTAAGTCGAAGCCCACCCGGTAGGACATACCTGATGGTATACCTATCCTCACAGGAATACCAATGCTTGTGCTAAGACAATGACGTTCGTTTTCGTCCTAAATTACTCCTAAGTCTAGGACTAAAAAGATTTCGTAAGCTCGTGTCTGAAAAGCAGTGAGGTTTGATTGACATAAATGGTATAGAATCCGTGCGAAGGCAGTTTGATGAGCCTTAAGTAGTGACCAAAGGAAGTGTACTATAGTACGCTAGCACCTAGATACGTACGCAACTAGCGTATGTAGGTAGGTAGATATATTTTAAAAACAAAACACTCGGTGGTACAAAAATGAATAAAATAAATAAAATTTAAAATACGAATTGATTCCTGAAAACTACAAGCTGCATAACACTTGTCAACTTGAAAGTACTGAATGGTTGGTTGGTACATTTTGCTTTGATTTTTAGTATTAAGTAACAAGATTAGGGTATGTACACAATGAATCAGTTCATCGTACATTAGCATGAAGATCTAAATACCTAAATATAATCCCTATTTACTATGCTCTACAGGGCTTTATGTTCCGCTCCAAAAGAAAGTCCTTGCATACCATAGTAATGTATTCGTTCGCCAACAGAGCCTTGTTTTCGCTTCAAATTAGACAGTTAAGAGTCTTGAAGCGCCGCTAAATCTATTCAATTAAAGCTACAGGCCTCTCTACCGCAGCGTTTTTTTAATTATATGCAGCTCACAGACGAAGATCACATTTCGCATATCAATGCCATTCATAAGTTACGGAAGATGTACTAACTGATCACGTTTTTTTGCAAAGGTGTTAGAGGGATATCGAAATAATTGTTATATTATTTAGTGATCCTGATGATGACCTGATGATTCACTCATGTTTGTATTTGAATATTAACCAGGTTATAAATTGATATTTGATTGATGGCAAAGTGTTTATTTTTCAACAAATCTTGTTTTTTCTTATTTATCAGTTATATACGGTTTATGAGGTGTGACAACACTACAGCTAGCAAATGAGGCATGCTGCTAGTGATGGTCTGCTCGATAAAAAAGTCTTCATAAATTATTATTTATTTGCCATTATTCATGTCTTATAGCACTTTCATTCACCCGTTACTTTTACTTGTATGGTAGAGAAATAACGATTCAGTATATAAGGGTAAAATATGTTTTAAGTACCCATCTGCATAAATTATTATTTTTTTATCCATTCTTCAAGGAAAGCTGTTTAAATATAAAATATTTATTTTAATTAAAACATATTAAATGTATAAACAAATAGAGAATTGTATTAAAATTTATCATAAAATAACAGATAGATTGTTTATATTTAATTATACAATATTACTAATATATATAAAAAACACAAACAGCTTAGTAAGCAATAAGTCGTCCTGAATTGAGTATAAGGATCTTGACAATCATTTGACTGATTTATAGAAGCAAAAAATGTTTAAGTTTTTTGTTATTTGACATATATTATAAAAGACGATAAAACAGACATAACGCGGTCATGAAACTTGATAATTAGCAAAATAATAACGACATAAATATATTATTATTATACTAAGAACTCATAAAGAAACCCTTTTAAAAGGGAAGGGAACTAATTGGACCATACATTACAAGCTTTTTTTAATCAATTTAATAAGGAATATTATACTATACAAGTATTATTATACAAATAATAATTTTAAAAATACCTTACAATAATTTATTCGTCAATCTAAGAAACCAAAAGGTTTTAGACACAAATACGATCTAAGAGTCATAAATTATTCGCCAAAGTTTGAACCTTGAACCTTGCTGTTTTCGTGACATACTATTAATCTCATCTGCTTACATATGCCAAAGCAGTGTGATTTAAATGATAATCGCTTGGTGTCGAAATTATTAATGACTGACCCATCAAACTGAACTATACATGCAGATTGGAAGGCTCGTAATGATTAAGTATGTATGTCTATTACGATTTTGGTGATTTGGTTTTGGTATCATCATACTGACATTCGCTTGTTTTGTTACAGTTTAAATAATTTATTATAAAGGAACTAATTACATGAATCTGTTGATGTAGTGTGAAGTAGCTTTATTGAAAAATACTATCGTTCAAAAATTAACTAACTGTTCAGGAATGTATACTTACTTATTTATGTCGGTACTCTTTAGTAGAATTACCGTCAACAAAAACAGTTATCACTAAATATATTAATATTTCAAACATGCTTTTATTAGACGTAAGTATGAACATGAACTTCATATTAAATGAGTCCCTTTATAGGGCTTACCGCTTTGTAGACAATTATTATTTTTTACATATCCTTTTAATACGTTTACGTATTAAAAAGATGTGTAAATTGACACTTCTTTTCTTTTGTAAATTACGAACTCTTTGTATATTAGATATTGTATTGAGAGTTAGTCATTAAAATAGTTATGGACTCATAAAACATGTCATATTTAGATAAAGATAAGTTCAATATAAAACCTATAATATTTATGTAGAGTTTGGAAGCAACAACAAAAGAACATAAATATTTAAAGGTTTTATTTGTATATATTAAGGCTAAAAGCTTGCTTTGAACTGTCTAAAAATTCAAGTATGACCTAAAATCTCACAGCCATACCTGCTTGCCGGAAGTGTATCGGTGTCAAATCAGTAACCAGCCCTACATTAAAATTCATTGAACACTTGCTCCAGCTATCACGTAGTGAATAGAATAGAACCATAATATTTTATTATCACTTGTTTGCCTTACTCGTCCCGACGCAGGCGGTGTCCAAATTATAATAGCAACGATCAAATAATAACAAATATTATTAACTATAAATTAACCAACGATTTTTCGATCGTTAATCAGATGTATAATAAACGATAATTGATTCAGTTTAAGTACAGTTGTGTTTTATTGATTTTAAAGCGTTTCGTTTTGTGATTTGATTTTTTTATTTTATTGACTGTTTGGGTGTTGATTGCAATTGATTTTATCGGTAGTATAAATTTGTTTAGTTATTAATGTATTTTGTATTTACATTATGATGATTTATTACATGTTTCAAAATATATATACTATTGTGTATATAAGAGTTTTAGGAATGAATGTGGATTGTATAAGAGAAAAAGATGGCCGATGTGAAAATGGACGGAGTGCTTGTAAAATGTATGGCAAAGAAATATGACGTATGATAGAAAAGCGGGGAAGGAATTGACATATTCCAACCCAAATAATAGGGATAAGGGTTGATGAATAATAACATTATCTTTTGGAAGGAGGATAGAATAATGTATTTATATTATATTATAATTAATGGTGAGTTTTAATTTATTCCGGCTGTCGGGATAGATTAGAACAGAGACAGAGGCGGGTTGCATATGTACTAGTGATTTTTCACGGCTACGGTACCCGTGTCCAAAGGGCAGGCAGCGGTGTTCTAATCACGAGCGTTTATCACGACTGGACCTCTGCTATTTATTACCTACTTTATATAAGTGGAATAATCAAAAATAATACCTATGAGCTTTAAATTAAAGTACACAACCACTGCAAGCTTTACTTTGTCGAATTACCATCGGCGTATTCCAGTGAGTTAAATAAATTTGAACTTTATTATCTTGAAATAAGTATTACAAGGAAGGCAATATTTAAGTGGTAAGTTGGTAAAATGTCTCTAGACCGTGTCGCTACTAGCCGTAAATGCATTAAGTTTGTTTTAGAGATAATAATCGTTGCGAATGCGAATGCTTTGTTGTTTAAAGATAGAGTTGTCCTCGGTGATTTATTTTTGGTCAACTCTGGTACGACTTAATAGAATAAAAGGATGAAGGCAAGCTATGCGGTATGGCAAACCTCTTAACTAGGCAAAATGTTTAAGTATTTATATTATGTACAATACTATTCTAATTAACAGATATTATTTATTGTTTCAACCGACATTTAAATAGAAGGCCAGGAAATGAGAATTCCGGAAACATTACGTATAAAGATTGAAGCCTCATAAAAGCTAATAAAAGCTAAAACTAATTTCATATTCCTAGTAACTTCATTAAATGTTCGAATAAAACGTGTAATTCTACATTTTTGGGCAATCTCATCTAACTAGCATCTAACTTCCTCGAAGCGGTGGTGGAATGATTCCCACGCTACCATTCCAAGCGGCTACGTGTTTACCATTAAAACTAGTTTAACCAATATTTTGTGTGAATTGTCACTTTTAAACAAAAAAGCCAGTTTTTAACTGTCGTAATATTTTATAAAATACTTTTTTCCTAAAACAAAACTCGTAAAAGAACTAGACGTATCATATTTTACGTTTAATTAAATTAAGTATATTCTTGAAATATTAACATAATATGTAGATTTAAACAGACCGGTGGAATTTCGGTGTAAAAAGAAAAAGTTTGTGTAGTTTCTTCCTGGGTTTGGGGAAATCAAAACATCCACCTAACCTGGTTTATTAAAATAATTTTCTTACAGTGCGTGAGTGCGTTCCGATACTGCCTTCTGTCACGCAAACTAGTTTTTACAATATTTTTTTTGCTATCTTTACATAAAACATTATCAATTTTGAATCTTATTACGTTGACTTACGATCTACAATTTTTTGTAACCAAAAATTATATTAAATTTGTTTTTAATAGAAACGTAATCAAAGGTTAAACCAAACCATTTGAGTTATAGCTGTGAGTGTATATAAACATAGATTAAGATTATTTAGTGACATGGAAATACTAATTAACCGTTAAATATGTACAGTTCATATAACGATAACACATAACCACTTGGCAACAATATGTCAAATGAATGTCACGAAGTCAATAGATAGATGTTGTAATTTATTTCTCGAGGAACTAAACTTATACCTATCTCTTGCACATACTAATAAATTACATTATAATACAGTGTTTTCATATAAAAATATATTATATAACATAAAAACAATTCATAAATACGTATATTATACATACAATACCCACATCTTGCTAGAGCAATCTCTAAGAGGGGGAGGGGGTGACATAGACAAATGACGCGGGGCGAACGGGCATGAGTTATAGCCACCAATCGAGAGTGCTTCTCTGGCGGCCATTTTTAATTTTTAGGGGTTCTTTACCCTTGTGGATATTATTTGGAAGCCATTATGAAATAACGTTTTGTATTTTTAAATTTACTTTTAATGATATTGTTTTAAAATTATTCTTGTTTCAGAGAGTTCTATGGAAAATAATGAACTACTAGTAAGTATTATAATATTAACTTTAAGTATTAAAAAAATCTTAAGTAGCATAAGTCAATAAATAACATGTTGACAAGGTATCAAGTTTAATAAATATTCTCATAAATCTCACCGACTAGAACGTGTTATGCCTTTTATTGTAAGCCTATTATTTAAGAACTGTTCTGTTATTAGTTATTATGTTATCATTAATACGTACTTTAATTTAATATAACGTGTTTGTTTCCGGAGACTTTGTAGTAAGTAAACAATAGATACTGCGTATTTAAAATGATGACCGCATCAATGAAGGACGCACTCTGGTGAGAAATTAGATGAAACGATTGTTAAGAATAGTGACATCTAGCGGTGAATAGATGAACCTCTTACGAATATAACGAATTTAATTAATTTGTATGCTTTATTTTGTTATATTTTAATTTAATTTTTTTAAACATATTATAAATAATAGAAATAAAGCAGATGCTCAAATATAATGAGGAAATACATTGTTCTTAGTGAACAAGGCGAACGTTTATCACATCGTAAATAGAGTCATAAATAATTCATTACTATAACTGACTGACTGACGTAATTATCACAATTACGGCCACCCAGGCAGCTTCTAATGTAATATTAATTTATCTTTTACCCAAGTTGGGTAAAAGATAAGTGCATACTTCACCTTTATCTTAGGAGGTTAAACCGCGTGCGTAATTAAAGGTAAACTAAACGGAACAATGACAATAGGACGCCGGCTTGTACTCAGATTACGTTACGATAGGCTATTTAATTTATCAACATAATACATATATATAAATAGTTGCGTGTTACTAACTTGAATAACGATAAATATAATTTAAAGTTCAATAACCTTAAGAACGTTATGCTAGTTTCTAGGTGATATTGTAACTGGTGTGTAGATAGACAAATTTATTATTATATATTCAACTTTTTCAATATATCTATTAGAATAAATAAAGTTAGAAATACCTTTGAATAATCAATCTAGAGTTCAAACTTTGAATATAAACATATTTTGGGGGTATTAGTGTTAATTACTTAGTAATAATTAACATAAACAGTTTAATAAAGAGGGTCCATTCGACCCTTTACCGGACACAAGCTTCGGAATGTGCAATTACTCTAGACTATCTATCTATGTGCAAAGTTTGGACAAAGAATTCGGTATACAAATGAATAATAACTGGAGTAATTTAGGGTACCTAACCCTATTAATATTATTATTAACTTTTATTATAAATAATATTTGAATAAATAAAGGTACCTTTAAATATTCTATCCTTTTAAAACAATTTAATATCAATGTTGATATCATTAATTATACCATGTCACCCCAACCTACCCAAAGCCCTTAAATAAACCCACTAGAATAGTTCACTAATTTAGTTAGTTATTAGTTGCTAATGATGTATTTGACAAAATTTCTAAATTTATTTTGTCACCTTACATTCTAATTGAATTTATGATTGAATTAAATTGTAATAAAAATGGGCTGTTAACTAAATATTTACTTCCATCTTAACCAAATTTAAGACAGAACAAATTTTAAGTAAGTTTCAAATAATGATCGTAATTTATAAAAATAGTAAATTATAAAATCTTGTAACATCATAAGTTAATTACAAAATGTTGGTTATAAATTCATTTCCACAATAGATTAACTAGCAGAAGGTTCTAACGGTATTTTAAAGAGGCAAGCACGCACACATAAATAATTTTGGCACGCACACGTAAATAATTTTGGTGGGAACAAATAAGCAAACTGATTAATGATTTACGAACACAATTCCGTGTCCGGGATTTAGTACATAATCTAGCTCCGCTGGAAACCCTAGGAGAATATGTTACTGTTTGGTTTATTGTTTTCTTCACCTGGAATTACTATTTCATTAAAGTCAGAGTTAATGTTTCTTATTTCTAATAGACATACCTATTGTACTTGTGAAATATTAGACTATAGTTTTACAATTACCTACTATGGAGAAGTAGTTCCATGGAATATATCTGGCGAACTCCATGGGTACTTTTTTAACCAATTTATATTTCTTTCAGAGTATTGACTTTTCGTGTCATAAATATAATTGATATTTAACAAATTAGAAATCAAATAACGTGTGGTACCAAAAGTAAAACTAAAATAATCAACCACCCAGATACTAGTTCTGAAAGGATTACTTATACTAAACATATTTTTTAGAAATATAACTATATACTTTTTTGAATATAACAAGCCAGTTATATAACATTGTAACCCCCAGTAACAGCTGACCGATGCTGATACACAATTGGTCAGGTGTTACTGAAAGGTCATTCTGAAGGGTCCGTTTCGCCGAGCCAGAGGTTTTTGCTATGATTTACTACCCCCTTATTGATACCCTTTTAATTTCATTTTGCAACACCCGCACGGGGATGTTATTCAAAATAGAGGGAGGAATAATCTTTGTTTTATTATCGTAATTGAGAAACAATGGTAGAATGGTTATCGCAGACGCCTAACATATATCGGAGCAAAGGGCCTCGGATTCGATTTCCGACAGGGACAGGCATGTATGTGATGAGCGTAGATGTCTGTATTTTTGTTTGGTGTTTTGTTAAGAATATTCGCAGTACCTACTTATAATGTCTATTTCTATGCGTTTGTATCGTTGCCTAACAATCTAACGCAAGCAAATAATTTGCTTACTTAAGAGTAGATCAATTTATATAATTTGTCCTGTGATATTTTTATTATTTGTTACATGTTGTCGGATTGTTCTTTTATTTTTAGTCTGAATAATTAAACGTTGTCATAACACGGGATGTAACAAAAAGGATTTAAAGACATGGCCACACTTAAAGCCATGCTAAGCTTAAACCCACCGCAAGATTTACTTGCTGGATAAAATCGGCTCCCATTTAGCATCGGCACCGATATCACAATACAGACTGCCAGCCGATTTAAATTTATTTCGGACGTCGGTAACTTCCAATTTAAACCTCTTAATCCTCTATGATGTATGTCGGTATTCGGCGGGATTAAAAGTTCCACGGAAAATAACCGGGAAAACCTTTTCCGGGGTTGGATTGACCCGGGCAGAAGCGGGATTAGGCGACCGGGATTGGATATACATAAATCTCGGGCAAGGCTTTAGGGGCGACGCAATTAAGCCTCCAGAGCAGATATGTCATTTTGTGACGAGCGCCGTCCGATACTAATCGTACAATTCGCACAATACAGACGTAAATACATAATTTTAATATTAAAATTCAGCGTCGGCCGCGTCCCGGGCACAATGGTGGCTCTGCCGTGCATGGCGTCATAAATAATTCAATTTCATAGTAATAAAATACGCGTGACCGGCGCTACGGCGTGAAAACTTTTCAGCAATTACGGGTTGAATTTAACAAAAAGCTTCTATCGATCGGACACGGACGGCGGGGCCGGTGAGGAACGTCCGACACTCGTAATTCATGCATCAGCTTGGAAGGGTTAACCACTGCATCGATGACTTATACTTTGTACCAACACAATCTGTGGAGGGTTAATTAGTTTAGAGGCTATCTACAATCCAGACATTAAAGTGGTTTATTTGAAGCTACATGTTTTACGACTTGCGTAATTGAAAATTAAGATACGCGGTACGAACTCAAGTTGAATCTTTGACTATGATATATGTCCTACGAATAATGAACGCATATAAATATAAATCGCGTGGCATGACATATTACAATTAAATCATATTATATCTGTGAATATACTCCATGCTAATAACATTACTTAGATAGAAATAGAACACTCCATACCAATCATCTTTTATGAGTATAATGCCGCATTTAAAATATAAGGTAATTATTTTAAAATACCATAACTAGAATAAAAAAACTGTGCGACGTTTATCGCATAGCTCGTCCATAAATGACTGATTTATTGGACTTTAATAACTGCAATTATTTACGCCTCTAGTGTTACTACCATTGACACGTTCTAAGACTACGTACTGAGAACTGGATATAAGTATCGCATGTTCATTCATAATTATAGTGATTGCAAAAAATCTAATCAATTATCAACTTTATTTAGATTATAGATCTATGCTTAATAAACATATTATATAACAAATAACTCTTTATATCTAATAGTTATTTATAAACGAGTTATATTAAGAAAACTGTTCCATGCTTGGGTACCCGGATATGACGTGGAGCGGCCATTAAAATTAGGGTTGGGCCAAACCCGCGGCTAGGGCTGGGCCGACCGGCGCGCCTTGGGGAACGGTTCTCGGATAAAAAAAGAATAAAATTATACAACAATGAATAACCGGACAACATCGAGATGAAAGATTCCATGTTCAATGTTCTTGTTACTAGCAACATATTGATCATATTAAAAATCGATATTAATTTTTATTTCAAAACAAGATTTGTACTTTAGGAAATATAGCAAGATTTTTTTAATTAAAAATATGTAATAGGAAGAATTAAAAAGCAATTTGGTAACCGTTACTAATTTGAGCGGGCCGAAATTCTCAATTTGGGGGCGCGGCCAGAATGGCCCTAATCTAAAAGCTGTCAGTTCGCAGGCGGGCAGCTGCGTTCCTATATACCCTTACATTTGATACCATAAATAGATACAGGTATATTTTTTTGGAGCATCAGCAAAAAAAAAAAACAAAATAATATTATTTTTTAGATTAAAAAAAATAATAATTGAAAGTAAGCTAACATTGCTAAATTACTTATCTCCTTCAAGGCGTTAAGTATAATTAAGTAGGTGCTGTGGTTTTTTAAGCAGATGTCTGTTGGTATGTGATCACGGTTTTTCTCATTAACCGGTAAAATCTACTTGAATATCACAATTTATATGAAATAAGAACTATAAATCACGATCTTCCTACGAGTCTTTGGACCGAATTTAATCTTTTTAAATACCATCTAATTCTTGTGCGCCTACGCAGTTCTAAATTTGAATATCGGATAAGTCGTAATATGAACACACCGGTCGAATGTCTCAGTATTTCGTGTATATTTCGTAATTAGCATAATTTAGGAAGCTTCGATTCTCCGTTTTGGTATTTTCTATTTGACATCTTTAGATACTTTACGACACTATATTTTCCGCGTCTAAGAATATATTTTTACAAATGTTATTTCTTTACAAGCGCATAAATGTGAACTGTGAATAAAATGAATACTAATAATGCTTTTATGATAAATAAATTTTAGCGGTGTTTTAATTTACCTACTTGTATATTCCAAATCCATTTTTATTTTCAAATACAATATGTATCTAAATTTATATATGCAGGAATCTATCGACAGTTGAGATTAATAGTATATAAAAGCTATTTACATATATTTTGGGAACAACACTATTTTATCGGCTAAACACCTTTACATGTAATTAAAATAAATTATCATTAAATTAAATACAATTTCTTATCATTGGCGTGTCACATAAACTTGCCCTGTTATCAAGAATCGTCTTTGATAATGATAATACACTAAGCATGTGCGTTCGTCCCTAAAGGGACTATCAACTGTCCTAATTTTATCGATTCAACGATTTTGTTCCATACATTTTAGGGAAAGTCCAAAAAACTGATAACGATAAATAATATAAAAATCTATTCATATATTATTTATATATTGTTCTAAACGTGTTGGCGCTAGATTTTTACGACTGTACTTTCTTTACAATATTTTTTCAATTGAACAATAATAAAAAAAATCTAGTAATGCATACAAAAGTAGAGAGAAAAGAGAAATTATTTGTGTCCAGTTTTTAGACAACTCAAAATTGAATCTTAAGACATTTCAATAGCAACTAAAAAATGAACAAAGAAACAACCAAGGCTACAGTGGAAGGACGGAGCTAAAAGAACTTTGAAAAAACTTTGACATATTTTTAGAAACATCAAGCATGCTGCGACAATAAATTATGTGTAGCGTCAGAATAAAAAACTGGATTCATTGTTGAAAGTTTTTAAGTGTTTTGATTTCGAACAATATGCATAATCGTGTTCATGCATACTCCTCTGCATAATATGCAAACACATTTACCAACACTATGCATGCATAACATGTATTGTTCATTAATAAAATTAAATCTTTGAAAATATATTTAAACATCTAGGTACAGCTAAATTAAATTTATTTAAACTTTAAATATAATGAAAAATAAACCGATACGGGCAGGGATTGGAATCCGCGACCTCTGTCAAACCGTCCCGTCTCTAACATTTGAGCTACAATATCGGTTTATTTTTCATTCTACATTCATTTTAAATATGAAATTAAAATGTATACTGTCACATAATGGTAGATAAAAGTTTATATATAAATAAAAACCCCGAATTCTCTTTCAATCCAGAACGAATGTTTCCTGAACATTATTTAGATTGAGATATTTTTCCGTGATTCCCTTAAGCAATGAGACGCTGGTTATTGCGAGGCAGATCCCTCTATATATCCTGAGCGGATAACTGAAAGAAGTGAGCTCTTTCCACGGAATGATAAGAATTTCATTTCCTTCTCCCTATCTGAGGAAGTTTGACAAAAATACCTAAGTGATAAAAGAATTCACTTAGAATGGCGCCTCTATTATTAATTTTTATTTATTATATAGTAAATATATGTTTATATTTTATTAGTATATATGTTATTAATAAGGATAATAATAAAATAAAACTGTTTCGTCGAACATCGGTTCGTTCTTTGATATTATGAATTCCAAGCGCTAGGTCAAAACTTTGGTCCGAACCTTTGTCAAAAAACTAACATTTTAACAAGGACGTATGTTTAATGAATTTAAAATATACTCTATTTTCAGTTAAGGAAGGTTGTTTTTCCGCTGTCTAACCATGTGTGGTAAATTTTGCTTTAAGTTCCAAGATTCCTGATGACATCTTTTATCTTAGTAAGTTTCAACCCGATCTTTAAATAATTCAAATTCGACAACACTAATAAATTTATTAAAAAAATATATTTAAAAAAATGTGTATTATTACATAAATTATCTTTCAATATTAGTAAGTAAAAACATCAAATATGTAAGTAAAAATAAAAATAAAAATTCATAATATTAATTCTAAAATCACAGTTATTATTATTTAATAATTCAAATTATTTATTATGAGAAAAATTAAGTAGCTCAAAATTAATACTTACAGTATATATAAATCCTGTTTAAGATTCTATGACCACTTATTTTAATTTATGTCGACACTAAATCACTAATAAATAATCTTCATTATCACAGAATACACAAATACCATGACTTGTTCTACTAAGTTTCTTATTGGACCACTGTATTATAATTAATTATGAATTAATAATATTATTATTGTGCCGCAAGTTTTCGATACGTTTGATCTATACAAATTCTTATTTACAACTGACTGATCGATACTATGAGTTCGTAACACACCTAGCGGAGAGGAGAATCCGCGAAGTGCACAAACCTATGTTACAATAAACATATCGATATCTATTATATTTTTTCTAACACAACTCTACGACCCCAACTCACAAACTCGACTGTACAAAAAAGTCACAAGGTAGGGGAAAATTTCGTAAGCCATTGCTATACAAAACTTTTGACACGAGTAGTGCGCTTGGGCAAAGTCTATTTTAGTGCACGAGACGGCGATAGTCTAACATTGTCTAATCCCTACGAGTCGGAACGAGACGGATAGATTAATGTGTGTCGCGTTTGAATAAAGTTTTGGGGGACCAAAGAATACTGAGCCGCGGGATACCGAGTAGGTGGTGATATAGCTTTCGTAGCTCGCCCGTTCCCAAATCGACGGCGATGAGTAATAATATTTGAAAAGCAAGATTTGTTACCTGTCGACCGCTAGGAGATAATGCCTTGCGTTTTTTAGAGAGAAACACAATTAACTAGCCCTAAAACATAAATCATTCTGTACGAATACTGATACAGTCGCAGGTTGGACAATTATACTCCAACGATGTAATGGTTGTGGGAAATTGAGGTAACCTTTTACCAAATTCTGTGAAATAATAACCACTTTTAGATGGATTTTTTAAAATTTTTGATGTTGGAAAAAATATATTTTTTTTATTCAATTCTTAAATCGGTTTTCATATATATATATATATATATATATATATATATATATATATATATATATATATATAAATAATAATATATTAAGAAATGGGAATTGAACTAAAGAGCCAGTTATAGCCGATTAACTCTACAAAAGGTGATCGTTCAATGAAGGTAATTTAACAATTACGACCTGCCCCGAGCTTAAATTACACTCAGAAACACCGAGTACAAGCCAATGGAGACTTCGAAAATTGCAAGTGGTTACAGAAATCGGCCGCTCTATACCATCCTGGTTCACAGATCGAGACCAAATTGCAGGCTACAATTCAAATTGCATTCAGTTCAACCAGGTCATGCCAGGTTAATGAAGATGTCAAGTTATATATATGTGTATATTTTTACGATGTTTATATTGTTTTTATTCGAGTATAATTTTATTAGACTCCATGGGCGTTACAGGGTCGCTTGATTTATTATGTTTCTGCTGAATCGGTTTATATAGACATGTTTAATGATCAAAACAACGTTACAAATGCTACATACGATAGACCTTATTTCGATGCTTATAAATTATATTATCATCCGGTTATCAACCATTTGAAGTTCTGTAATATTTCAATCTTATCCACGCTCTTCTATCATACGTCATCTCAGTGGAGACTTCCTTCTTTACATTAATTTTTCACTCCATCCAAATGGTCACACTCTTCTACATTCCGAGGAATCTTCTAGTAAATGTTTTTTATCCATATCACCTGACGTATTACTTGGTAAATTTATGAATGTAAAAAGAAGTGTAATGATAATCAAGAAGCATTTTAATTTAGGTGACATAAACACGAAGCTATCTGGCGCTGTATCGATAAGAACCTTAAATGACAAACTGCGCTTGAAAGAAATGCTATAGTGTTTATTTTTAATTTTTTGCTTAAGATCCCAGATAAAACATTACGTAGAATTATTTAAGGTTGATATTGATTTCAAAATCGAAATAATAGTTGTATTATAATTTAGGATAGTAATACCAAAAACTATACTAAAATGAAATCTCCTATGAAATCAATTTAATATTTCAAACTGAATTCTGTATAGGTAATACCGAATATAAATTGCGTCGGCATAATCGATCGAATATGTACATTTCTTGATGAAGATATTAGGTACGCCAACTGGTTTTATTATTCCTGTGCAGTTTAGATGTTTTATTTAACAAGCTCACTTATTCAGCGATAATATGATTAAATAAATCCTTCAAAATAGTTATAAATCACCACTTATTTTATATGATTATTTTCTTAAAATCCAGTAACTCTTATTTTAAGGTAGACATTAATAAAAGAGGGGAAGGTGTAAAAGATAAAGTTAAACTTAAAAGAAAGCCCCATAAAACGGCTATTAATACTATAGGAGTGGCATTCTCCCACCTAATATTTCAAATACCAATAAGCCACTAACCCGAGCACGGCTCTAATCTAAACGGCCTTTTTTAAAACTAATAAAAGAGCTCGTTTAAAATAGCCACCGAAAATCTCGAGCCACCGAAAGTCTCGAGTGGTCGATTTATCTCGAGTAAACAAGAGGTATGGCCGATGTAGTATTTAATGATATCCATCAGTCTATTACGACTATGTAAATATATTCAATACACATCTGTTTTAGTGTTTCAAATCGGTTACTAGGTGTTTTATTTTACATATCGATTAGTAATATCGATTTTGGTAATTGATATTTAATTTTGAGTTGTGACATAGAATGAAAAGTTGATTTGTCCGTGTACATGAATTTTTCGTTCTATATTAATTTCATATTTAACTAAGCTTGAAAATTTATAGCCAATTTGAAACATAAACGTATCACGAGACTAAACAGAACCGTCGAATAACTTCATTGAGATATAACTTTCTTAATAACTCAGGGAACATAGCCTTCGGTGTTGCAATGGCTTTATAATTCTGCACTGATTACAAAGGGGTGCCGGCGGCCGCAATTTCGTCTTGTACCGATCGCGCCGTACATAAATTACCAGTTATTGATGAAGACATTCAACCTGAACTCGATACAATAATAATTAAACACTTTGTTCAGATACAGTCAAAAAAAAATTAAATTTATTCATACTTCCTAATAAATCCTGGATTTTTAATGAATGCAAATCATACAATGTTATGTTGACGTTATCAAACGTTGTTTTGCTGACGGTGCATTGTTTTCGCGTCTGCTTTGCACTTCGCTGAATCTGATTTTCGGACACGGCTCTTTAAAATCCACTTCTTATTAAACTCTCAACCAGTTTTACCTAATTCCGATGATAATAACCGCGGCGGAACAAATGTGATTAATTGCTTTTATTTCTTGTATATAATTAACACCTTCATATAATTTCTTATGGATGTGTTACATTTGATTTTGCGTATAACTTTATGTGTATTGACGACACCGCAATTAGCTTCGTATTCTGTTACGATTTATTTGTTAAATCGAACAATCGTATTGAAAGACGGATCAAGATTTATGAGTCGCGCTTTAAATAAAATCGCCGTGAGGTTTCAGTGGAGTCACAATTGTGATTTAAAAATGATACGGTGTGATATCGTAATGTATCAAGATGTGTCTATTCAAGTGTATGCCATGTGCCAGAGTCACTTGTATTTTCTAATACATGGGAACGAATACATCTGTCAGTGTCTGGACCCGATAGCGTACTCTCATTCATGTGTTGAGCGCGGGAAGGGCTTTAGACTAGCTACTTGAAAACCAAAGCTAATAGGAAAGTCTGTGACTTGACTCTAGATCTTGACTTGACTTCTGTGCTTGGAATTTTAGAAATTGAAAATAATATATACATATAAAATTTACTGTTTGTATACATATTATTTTTAATATTTTTTATGATGCATTAGAATTCTTAAAATTATTTTCCTGTTTTAGAATTAATAATATACAATTTGTTATTTTCTTTACAGTTATTTGAACAAGAGAGCATAATAACGGTCTGCGCTGTTCTAAGATAGTTTATGAGATTCATTGTTTAGACAAACAGTCCTCTGTTCTACGGACGTTGGCTTACAAGCGCTATTTTATTGACTTCCTAATAAACTAAATAATACCTGAAAAGGAATCTACATATCAAGTTAAAATAATAACTCTGTGATTATATAAAAACAAATCCACATTATGTCATTGAGATGATTGGAAAATATGTTGTTTCTTGATATCTTATACTGTTTATATTTTATTTACGTCATCTAAAAGCAATAGAGGTATTAGCTCGATACTCAAGTATTTCAATTATACCTAAAGTAAACATTAACAAAAAAAATCTTGGAATTAGCTTTCGAATCATTACGTAAGTAAACAAAGATATAGGTACTTGTCTTAGAAAAACAATATGTTAAGTTATAAATAATGTAAATAAAATAATTGCAATAGCTATAAGTACAATATTAATATTAACATTAGAAAACAATTTTTGAATGCAATCGGAAGACAGCTGCAAAATTTATTATTCTGATAACATCAAGTTCCTATCAAGAAAGAATAATTAATAAAAAAACATCGTTTAGACGCAGTTTTTATAATTAGTAGATTATTGTATTTTATATAATTTGTTTTAAATATATATATTATTAATATATATTCTTGTTATTAATTAATCCAACGTATCGAGCATGCGAAAATTCCACACATTGAATATTCGATGTATGCGTACGAAGTATCTATGCTGAATAACAATATAGTATTGGCAGAGCGCCGAAGACGTCTAACTATTTATAGTCACATCTCAATTATTATATAACAATTAATCTTTATATATCATAAATATTATTTATCATAACGAAACATGTTGGTTATTTTATATGGTTTAAAATAAATTTACGGTGACCATAAATAAGTCTCATAGACTTCAGTGAAGTGAATGACATGAAAATAGAGCATAGCAAGAAGTAATCTTGGCAGTTTCAACTTCAAATGATATTGACAATGGGTGAAGTTGGCACTTTGAGAAGCATGTCCGGTATATGAATGTGAATACGAGTCATATATGAATGACTTGCTCGACAACTTTGGGAAACGTTTATATCTTTCTTGACATTGTAATATTTGTAAGACTATCAGAAATATAATACTTTTCATTTGCATTTACTACTTGTTTATAGCAAGATTTTGTATTAAAAAGTTGTAGTAAGCCATGCTACACATATTCATGGATTATTTAAGAAAAACCCAGGTTATATAACAACCGGGCTTTTGCTAGAAAACCCTATTATGTGACAATAATAGCAACGCATCTAATCGTTGAGGTTGTGTCGTAGCACGCGTGGAGAATAACTAATTATGTGATTTTCTAAACAAGAGGTAAATTAACCACACAAAAGAATTGTACTGATAAAATATAAAAATTAAATAATGTTCTAACATTGCAAGACATGAAATTAACAATATGGTACATCCCTATTTTTCATTCAAGGCAGGTAATTATAATGCATATTTAATGGACAATTCTTGGCTTCAAATTCACTAAGATAAGGTACAGCTATAATGCATGCAGCTTGGCTCTGTATTATTTATGGTGTGATTTTTGGCAACCAGTGTTGGTACGCCTGCTTGGCTCAGCTAGATTTGCAATCTTCATAATGCATGCACTTTTGAAAACATTGTTACTGCCCTCGGCCCTTTTTTTGATGTATCCTTTGGTTTAGTTTCGACTGTTTTTTTTTTATTTTGGAATTCATATGCAAGATAGATTACGGTATTTGTACCGCAATTTGCAATTAAAAGCAATTGCTTTTTGCTATTATGGAGGTAAGTTATTTTGAGCTCAAATCAAATCAATGCCACTAATACGTTACCTTTCACGAATGAGATGGTCTTATGATAGTTTTCATACCTGCAACATTAAAAATAAAATAATTAGAACTTATTAATTAAAAAAAAATAGAAAATTGGAGATTGGAGATTAGTAAAAGTAAGAAATATATGGACACGCCTGATACATATAAAGTAATCTGTAGGTAATCTTATTTCCCTATTTTATTTATTTGAAACTTACTTTGAATATATTTAGAGTTTAAACAGAGACATTTGTATTTCTAAACTTAGTCTAACAACTTACAAACTTTCTTCTTAGGTCGATTTAGACAATAATATATGAGAATATTATTGTTAGAAAATAAAAATAAATTGTTATATGTCCTTTTTATTACTCCATAGGAGTCTCTTCTATTCGACAGCAATTTAACTAGTGCAGGTAAGTAGTTACATACCTGACTAATATTAAATTAATACTAGAATATGGTTAATAATGTAATGTGCTAATGTTTTCCGTTCGGTGTAACTGAAAAATGATAAAATTATTCCGAGCATATCTTGCAGTGTTATAAGTTTACTGTGATTAATTTTTCTTTTCTTGCCCCAAGTTCAACAAAGAGTTGAGGGTTAATACATGATTTATTTACCATGATTTATGTATATATAACCCGAAATACTGATAGCGTTAAGCGTTAACCACCCACACTCGGGGTCACTTATAAATCATACGCGACAACTCAAAAATGCCAACTTCAAAACATGTTTGCTGGACCAGTACACGCACGGATGGAAAGACAAGAAAAACAAACGTAAAAAATAAATTACTTTTGTATACCTCCTTTCTTTCCCGTTGTTGGACGCCGAACAACTCATAAATCACAGAAAGATAAGCATAAAAAGATTGTATGAGGTGGGTACACGGTAGAACTAAACTTTTCGTATTTCGTTATCTTGCAAGCAGAGCCTCGATACGAAAATATTCCTTTGTAGAAAAGCAGGTATTTAAACAAAAAAATAACATCAATTTTCCTTCAATTCCATTGTTCTAATGCTTTAAATAGTTAAATATTCGATATAAAATCTTAAATCAGCCTCAGTGACCTGTGCGTTTAACAAATTGTCGCCGTGTTCCGCGCTGCCACATGAGGGGCCATTTGTCAGCCACGACTATACACGGGCGCCTACTGAGCAATTAGATTTGTTAGCTTGTACCCGAGCAGTTTCATCACGCCCCCGCTTAACAACAGATGCTTGGACTAATAACCTCTCGAAGTTTCCCCTTCCTCCCCTTCCCCCGGCCCACAGCGCTCCTGAGCTACCCCAGCCTCCCCTAAGCAACCCAACTAAGATAGATTGCGCCACCATTCTTGCAATTTTCCTGTCGTATCTTGCCTCGTAAATTCCTAGTGATATATTGGTTTGGATCTCTCGCGATGCGACCAGGAGCATACTCGAAATATGATAAGAGTTATTTATTATTGTTCTTATTGGTTTTCTAGGGGCGGTATGTAAAAGTATTCCATTATGGGGTGCTATATTACGTATCGATCGCTTTCGAATGTACCATTACATTTGGCTTTGAATATAATTTATTTGAACTGAAAAGAGCTTAAACGGGTCTCGTAAATCACGTGATTCACCCTTAGGTATGTGAAAACAAACACTTGATTCATATCCACACACGCCAAGTAAAAGCGGATTAAATGTAATAACAAAATTGTACGAAAACCGGGAATATTTAGAATGCCACAACTCTCCTAAAATTAAATAACGGAATCTTTATTAATTTTGTGTCAGATTAAAAACACTGGAGACCCTTTCACTGCAGCAGGCGCCGCCATTACCATATTCTAACAGTTATAAATTAAATCATCGTCAAACAATCGTAATGACGATATAAAATACGATGGAACCAACTGAACAACTAAACTTGATAAGTATTTAAGTAAATAACTTAGTAAGTTAGAAAAACTCATATACACCTACAAATACAAAAACCAATTTCAATTCAATACACAATAGAACGCTCATAAAGATGTCGATGAAGTAATCAATTTATTAGTATATGAGGTTCTCCTGTCAGGAGGAGTTTGTCGAAGGCATAAACAATCCAGAGGAAGCCGTTTCGTCGACACCGGAAGTGAGTCAAGTGTTGGTAGCGGAACTGTTATTGCCGGAACGACTACTACATCCGCTCGAGTAGACTTCAAGTCTACTGACGTTTAAACAGAATCTTGATTTCGCCGATGGAAAATCCACAAGGATGGTGAAAGTTTAACGAGGACTTACAATTTATTACCATTGTAGATCTTTAAAGATTTTGTCACTAAAGTAATTGTGTTATAAAGAATATAAAAAAGTACATCTAAGTTCTTTCTCTTCTTGGCGTCTTATCTGCTAGGTGTTTCTATCAATTAAGAAGATAACATAACGGTATTTTCCAGTTTCAATGATTCACAAGTGCACGATTTGTGACAAACCTAATACCAATTAATGTTTTGTTTCAATATACTTGTTTACATCTTTGTAAGGTATATACATAATTGTAGTCCCAATTTCAAATATATTAAGGACTAAAATAATCTGATAAGAATCCACATAACTGAACGGTGGCATTAAATGCTATTCACGTACAAACATCACGACCTATTTAATTTTCTAGGCGCTGTCGCCGTTCCCCGTTTAGCTTCACTTTCGCTTTTCTGTAAGGTCGCCTCACCAGTGCTTTTTACCAACCTGTACCAACAGGTTTGCAGCCTATGTTCAATAACTAATTACTAACTCATCTTATCTACAGATAATAAATCAATATGAAAACTAGCTTTTAATTAAATTTCGATTTGTGAGTCCTTGATCTTTGGTATATAAGGTTTCCATTTGCATATTATGAAACTCGACAAACGAAGCTCTTATTAATAGAATTTAATATCAATACGACATTATGTGAATAAATTGTAAAGGGTTTTTGAATAAAACGATAATTCCTTTTTATAATAAATATTGCTTTGTTTGAATATGACATTAATATATATAGACTAGTTAATCACCATGCTGTCTGTTTATTGAGCGATTGAGATTCAAAAATTAAAAAAATACCAAAAAATTAAAAAAAAAGAAAAATTTGAGTAGAGTTTCTTTGCTCGGACCTTACCTGCTCGACTGACGTCGACAAACGCGAGTCAGCTTTTTCCAATTAGGTACTTTTCTCGACTAGGTACTCCAGAGTCCAACTGATCATGAAATTTTAAAAGCCTAAACCATCTACACAATAACATTCATCGATTAAAACAAATCGATTGTCTATCGATTTAGTAGTTTTGGAGGAGAAACGTTACAAAGAATGCATAAATCGTGACTATAAAAGCTTCACTCCTCAATAGCAATTTAATATATATAATAACGTTTTAATATCATTTGTTAGATAACCTTAAGAATAACCTAAACCCATTTTATATAGTTTATGTACTCCCCGATTATAAATGTTTTCGCACCCTTAGTCTGCGGTGACATTTGAGACTCTATGAAAAAACAAAACTCCAACAATATGCAAATGTCATTATGTCCGTATTTTTGTACGTTTCGCCAACTTTATGAGGCGAATAGAAAGGGTTGAGGGTTAAGACTATCTGGGGTAGTGATAAAAGTTTTTGATTTGCTATTGTCTATTGTTTATGAAGTGAATATAATATAAATTAAAACCACATTGTTATATATATCACGCGATACCTTCTCCATGAGTGATTGTTTAAAATAATCGTAAATTACAAAAATGTATGAAATATGGTAATTTAAGCTGAGGTTTTTTATATTCATTAATTATACGTGTTTTGTTTTTATTTTTTGGAATGTTTTGATAAGTCTATAGTCAATATTAGGTGTATAAATAGGTTAAATAGTCTTCATGGATTTTTTTATTTTTTTATTTTTTTCTGAATTCGTGCAACAAAAGTCAGGCTTAGATAACTCTAATTGAAATAAAAAAATGACCTTGACTCTGAATATATATTTGAAATTAAAAATATTAGGTATAAGTAATAAGTAAATTTATTAATTAATAAACAAATTTATCTTTTTATCTTCCAATTAGTAATAAATTAGAAAATAGTACAATCTGTTAAGAAAACACTTGGAAGACAAGTCGTTGAAATTGTTACTAGGCTATCACACTTCAATAATTCATCACAATCCATGGAATGCCATCACAGTAACTGCTTATATGGGCTATCACACTTTGCAGATCTCATCACAGATTTGTCAACTAGGTTGATAAGTGGTTTCCTCAATCTTCTATTACAATGACTTCGATAATTTACCTACTTTCAGTTCAATCAACCCGAGAATGGAGTATTTAATCTATATACATATAAAATAGTTTAAAAATAATACTATTTAGTATTTATAATGGTTATTTTAGATTAATAAAATACTTCAATTTCTTTTACATATTTTATCTTAATATCGAACTGTAAATTAAATATTCTTTCCTTTTTTGACATCTGGTAATAAAAAAGGATAATATAATAACAAAAAATGTAGTAAATCATATGATTACAAATTCACATAGAATTTACGTTTTTAGTATGTGGAATAATTTATAGTTTATTACCAACAAAACAACAAAAAAAATATGATTGCACTTTAATTAACAATAGAATATTTATATATGTTAATTGTAAAAGTAATCAAGATAAGAGAGAAATAATAAATAAACAGCTTTTGCTTGCTCTCATCCCATTTAAAGAAAATGTGGAAGAAATTAACTCATTGCAAGTCAATTTCCTCCACGCTCTATCATCTCAGTTTAGACTTACTTCTTAATCTCATTTTCCTTCTAAGTCTTCTTTTTTCTCTTCTCTTATATTCACATTCATACTTAATACTCTGCTCGTAGTTTCCATTACCTGACCATACCATATAAACATGTAATGATAAATAAAAAAAAAAAGAAAAAGAAAAATTATAGAGTTGTAGAGCAAACATAGATAAAGAAAATAGTTTTAAAACGTGTGCAAATTTGCATGAATTTTTAACATAATTTACCTTATTTCGTCGAGTTATTAATAAATTAATTCGATTATTATTATTAGTTTTAGTTGAATATAACATGTTCAGTTGTCACAGTGATATATTAATTAACATTAAATATTCAACTTTATGTAACTCAGTTCGCGTTTATATATATAAGTTTGTTTTATCGTTAGAATGTAGGTATCTGTTAATAATATATTCACGTTATCTACGGAATCTTAAGTGGTTTTAATTTTATGCTCTAATCCCATTTCATTTCATATTGTTTTTAAAATGCTTTCAAGCTATTTATTGTTTGTAAGATTTTTTAAATGACCCGAACTATTTTAGGGATAAATAGACAGGGATTATAAGAATTCTGGTGTTGGTGATAAAAGATATAAAATTCTAATATTTAAGATGATCAAAATATATTACAGCAATCTATCCCAATACATCATTTACATACACATGCCGCCATACAAAGGGCTCCCGTTTAATTTTCATAAAACAACTGTTTTAAATACGTCTGCGTCAGAATAATAACTTAACCCTTTCTATTTCTAAATTGCGTCTGCGCTGTTAAATATTTATAACACTTTTTAAATATATAAGCAATATTTCAATTTGGAAACAAACATGTTCCAGAATATTCTTTCAGATTTTTTTGCTATTACTTCAATAATAATTAATAGTAATATTACAATAAATTGAATAAGTATTTTGATAGTGTTCCGTAAAATAATAATTTCAGCCGGTACTTACATAATTTTAACGAGTACTTAATTAATGTTTTAATAAAAAAATACAGAAATCAATCAATCAAACATCTAAAATTATTTAATTAATTAATTAACTAGCAGTATGTAAAATTGCTTCGCCGCCGACAATTGTAATTTTATCGAAGAATGATTTGAATGAGTGATTCTCGATAATTATTTCACATTTGTTATATATTTAAAATATATCAAAATATTAACAATTACATCACATCCATGGTTATGTATATTTTGAGTACTAAATTATGTATCTAAATATAAAAAATACCTACATTATTAGCTTAATTTTAATGTCAATGACTTTAAAAAATTAGGACTATTTTTTTTACAATTATGGATGTATAGAACAAATCAAATATTACGAGAAATGAAATAAAACGAAAACCTTGAAGTACTTTAAATGCAAACTTTTTGCTTACAATTAAATTAAACGAAATTATACTCAAAGGTAATACAATAAAAGCTATTTTTGTTTAAATAGCACAAAGCAAGCTGTCAGTTTGTCTTTATCAGCGCAACCAGCGTCCGATGTGCTGAGTAAATTTATTAACTGTGATACGCGTTCAGTGTAGCGAACTAAAAGGTGATTTTAATTATTTTAATTAAAATTAATTACACCCACACCTAAATAATGTAATTTGCGAGATAAGATTGACACGTCACGCTGGGTGGTTATACTTTGGACATCTTGACAGACAGATATTTGTTATATATGTACATTTTGATATTGAGAATTTATGTAAAAATGTTTAAGTCAAGAATTAGATTTGTTTTAAGGTATAGTGTAAGTTTATAAAATATATGATTTTGTAAGTGTTCTCAACACTGAAAATTTTGTTATTATTTACGTAATTATTAAACTTAAATGATACAAGATTGTTCATGTAAAATAATATTTCTTGATGATATATTCGTGTTTATTTATAAATTATCGTTTCTTTAATAAATGTTATATAAATAAAATAAAAAATAGTGTATTAATTTGAATAATGATATATGTTAATTTTATTTACTTGGAAATTCTAGATCCTTTCTTTGCTAAGATATTATTTATATAGTGAAGGTAATAATAACTTCAATTACAATAGAATTAATTATTAGATATTGATATTACTAGTAACATAAATTTGTTATATTAAGCATAGAATGAAAAACATACAAAATATATCGTATTTCCAAATAAGATAAAACGCTGAAACTAATAAAGAAATTTGAGTAAACAACAACAACGAACTAATCAACTGAAACAAGCGAGAATGAATTAATCAAAGTTTAAAACAAAGCATGTAGCGGTAAGTACACTTATGTACTGGAATTGTAATATTAAAAGCCACATTTTAGAGCATTTTCGGTATATTTTATATATATGTATTAAACATTATATTATACACTAATTATATTAAAAAATATTTTATTTTATATTTTTTTCTTTCATACAAAAAAAATATATAGTAGATATAAAACAATTAATTTTATAATAAAAGATAAAATATATAATTAAAGAAATAAATCCAGCCAATTTCTTCGTAATTCTTCAAAATGTCGACTCTATCTTTAATAACAATCTTATTGGCTCTTGAAAATAAATTACCAATTGAAACAACTTTATAATAAAAGCCTACTGAAAGTTCCTATAAATATATACATGTGTGTGTGTATATGTGTGTGTACACGCTACACTCATATTTCGCCACCGTGTGCTGTATTGATATATTGTATTGTTTATTGCGCGGCCGAATCAAAACTTGATATATTGTACTGCGCGTGCTGTTCCTGACTAACTTTCATATTTGGGAGCTTTATGGAGTTATAAAAACTGGATGAGGCATTTTTAAATTGTGGAGTACAAATTATTATTATAAAAATAAATTAAAATGTACAAAATTTTAATAAGTGAAATTATAAACTCTTTAAATATAACTTCGTACAGATACATAGAAACAATATTTCAATACATTCAAGTACTGTAACAGGAATATATCATTACTTTCGCCAGTGAAAGTGTAGTGTAAATTATGCGCAAGGCCCTTCCAGCGATTAATTTATTTGGCAATGTTAGATACGTAGATATATGGTTGAGCCAAGGGAATAGTTGGGATGAGGAGGGATAAATTATTGCTTTCTACAACTATGTGTCTGCGCCATGTGTTATGTTAGACACTGTTTTAAGTTACCACATGAATAACACCATATAACTTAGGGATCAATATGGATTTTAAATGTTAAACATATTCGAAGTTCCGTAGGATTCATTATAAAATTATTGCTATGTATGTATGTGTTACCGCCCTGTTGTTCGAATGGTTAGCGCAGACCGTTAACGTACAGCGGCGCAACGGGGCTGGGGTTCGATTCCTGACAGGGACAGGCGTGCATGCTGATCACATGATGAGCATAGATGTCTGTATTTATGGGTTTAGTCGTTTATTTAATATATTCTCAGTATTTATAATGTGTATTTCTATGTATTTGTATCGTTGTCTAACTCTTAACATAAGTAAATAATTTGCTTGCTTAAGTGTTAGACCAATGTGTGTTATTTATCCTATGATATTAATATAATTAGTATATAACTTAGGGATCAATATTATTTTAAAACGTTGAACATATTAGAAGTTCCGTAGGATTATAAAATAATTGTTATATACGTTTTGTTATATATATGATGAATTGTGAGGTGATTTGGTGTTTTTGTGCTTAATGTGGATACCATGTCACCGTCCGAATACATTTAGCTCGAGAAAGTTTTAATGGATCATGTTCTCGTACACATGAAGGATTTTTATAACGAAATATAACTTTGGAAAGCTTTATATGACTTCTAACTAAAATATCTTTAGTAATAAGAAAAAGTAATTATAAAGTTTAAGATAATAAAGAAAGTGCTTAAACATTTTACTCGGAAAAAATACTCAACAGCTGTTTTGAGATAAAGTATTTTGACATTCCGTTCATAATTTTTGGTAATATTTTCTGACTCAGAAATGAAAAGTTAATATGTATATTAATTAACTGACTGTATTACTTCAACTGCTGTAGTTTTATATAGACAGAAGCGAACAGAAATTGCTAGCAATTTATTCTATAAAAAAAAAAATAATGCACTCCCAAAAAACGTAACAGAGAACACGCGACAACGTGGTCATATATCAGTGGGGTGTTGATTCATTGGCGAATAAAACTACGCTACAGGGGCGAAAATAATTTCATACATCCAAACATAATTCATACATCCAAACACTTTCATACATCCAAACACTTCCATACATCCAAACATTTTCCGATCCATTTCACGTTCATTCGATGTAATGGACTCAAAGACAATATCATTCGAAAAAACGTCAATACGTTCTTAAATATCGAGGGTCAGACATTATGTCGTCTGCCAGCATTCCGGTTAAAACAAAAAGTCGCGATATGGTCCAAATCATATACTGTTGCGTCTCATTGATGATGTATGGTACAAAAAAAATATTTTTTAGACATATTAAACAGTTCATGCCGCAAGTCCGCCATGCTTGAGCTCATGAATAGGAACCCCGAATAGGTTTGATACTAGTCCAAATTCAGATTAAATTAAATACGTGGTTATAGCCGGGTAAACATTTTTTTTAATAATATGAAATATTTTTTTTTTGATCTAAAATACAAACATATTCTAAGCGTTTGTTTTGGGTAGAGTTGCGTATTTAAGCCAAATATTTTTTTTAATCCCCTTTTCATTCCCACATCTTAAGGGGACTACAGACTAAACGACTCTTTAAACGCCCCTGTCTCCAACAAACAGGGAGGGACTGATAGTGTCAAAAAAAGATAAAAAAATTATAAATTGCGTCTTTTTAAAATCCTCCCTCTATCTTTTTTATTTACTTTTCAATGTGCCTACTTTTCGTAGATTTTTCTTGCGAAACGATGCTTATATAGTCTTTTAAACATTTTTAATTAATGTACCTAATTATATTTCGGATCATACTTTATATATTAGGTTAGAAACTACGGCTAACTGTTTATTTTATTGTTTTATGATTTTTTATTAATAGAAATTGATAATAAAAATATTTAAAGTTAACTAAAGATTTTCCCGAAAAAATATATAAAAGGATTTATTGAACAGAATGATTTATTGTACTATGATCCCTGCCCTTTAAGTGTTGATGTTAGTAAGAAAACAGATCACACGAAATACAGTCAAAGACATTGAGTGGGTACATTAAAATCACATTAGTAGAAACATCTGAGGGGCCCGCGATTTATCTCTAGCGGTACAAAAATAAATTAAAACAAATTTTGGAACGGTTTTTTTATCTCCTTAGATGATGGCTGGAAAATTAAATTATACGGAAGCTGTGATAAAAATTAATGCATTTCAAAATTATTTTTGACTTATATATATCACAAATACAGAAAGAATCACGTGTATAATAGATATTGTCAAGCTGATAGATTCATAATATATACTGAAAGTACAAAATTCATAGATCAATTCGCACCCAATACATTTTTACAGGTCATTAACATATTAACACTTCATCAGGCCAGGGTTCCAGCCAACCGCAGTCACAGACAGCCTCGCAATTTGCCTCACGAAGGCACGTTTAATATTAGAAGTCCTGATTTATGTCCTGCCCCTATAATGAAGTGTCTCCACACTACAAACGTGTGCATAGCACTAATTCACTACAACCGATTAGACAACCGGTATGTCGAAATTCCACCAAAAATAACTCTAGATATATCCACAATTTAATTATATATAAATGTGTAATTCTCTATAAACACTATAAACACTATAAAATAATTTAAATCAAGTTAAATTAAAATCCAAAACAATGTCGTATATAATTCCTAATTTACTTTCCGTCGGAGCTGTCTCAACGAGTATAACTTAAGATGGTCACTCCTCGTTTATCTTAACGTTGAGAGTAAATGCAAACGAACCGAATAAATCCAATTAGTTTAAGATCTCATTAAATCAATTCATTTCTCGGACAGTAATATACAGTTGCACCGTGTCTTTGTTTTTAGTGGCTTCAATCCAAACTATTTGTTATTTCTGAGCTTAGCGCTTCCCAAAAAGTTGTTTCGAAGACGCTGCTTAATGTTTACCTTAAAGTAAATAATGGCCGTGTAAGGGATAAGAAAGATTAATTACTTGTTTATATTGACCTTAATGTTAAGTTATCATTACCCTTTATTAAAATTTAAATATCTCAATTCAAAGAACTGTTGATATCGTTTGAAAACAATAAACATTACAATATGTAATAGCCATTAGAGTTCTATTATAGTGCCTTAATACACTAATTGTCAAGTGCTATATATGTTAATTCGTTTAGAAATATATTTTCAGTTGCCGGTATATCCGATACAAAGGCCGCTGGTCGGAGAAGCAATAAATTAGAAGGAAAGCTGCGAGCCAGGATTTCCCTTGGGTTTATTCTCACTCAAGAGAGCTACACCTAATCCAGAAAGCCTTATTATGCTACCCTTAATACAGTGCTCAAGACTGCTTGAAAATTTCTTCGGGGGTAAACGGTTAAGTTTTGAGATTTCTTTACTTCGGTCATTTTATTCACGTCTCGTTCTTTACGTAATGGCCTTTTAGTTTATTTCATAATATGGTCATATATAATGTAGTTTAGTTTACATTCTATTTACAAATAATATTAACAGGTTCAAATTATATATTTAAACGAAATTTGCTAAACTGAATAAAAACAATATAATCTTATAGCATATATAGCATTCCCTGCATGATCTAAAATTCAGTCCCCTTCTGTGTCACTGTACCTGTCATTCTTAATAAATATTAATAGATGTTGACAACAGTAGAGTTAGTAATATGTTATAAAGTGAATGTACTATCTACATACGTCGACATTTGTCCGTTATTACGAGTTCTTCGAACTACTCTGCTACCAATTTCTCCAATTTAAATTGTCTATGAACACCGCTGTCTGAAGGCAGCCGGCGCATTCCACGGTTATCGAAGGCGCAAGCGCAGCCGCTGTCAGATGAGAGACAAGGACGACAATAGCGACAAAAATCACGCGGAACAAGGACGCACTCACACGCAACTTGTATCCGTTTTTTAAATAATTGAGCCAGGAATGACGTTAGGCACCCTGCAATTTGAAACATTTTATCAGACTGGCAGCCCTAGCACGTACGCCATTTAATTTATCTGTGACTCATATTTAAACTCAAATTTAAAACAGTTGCAAGTGCTTGATTGCTCTTATCAAGACATTTAAACATAAGGATTTTGAATGTTTGATCAAAGCAATGAATATGGTCTGAGAATCAATAAAGATAAACAATCATTCCAACTAATGCACAAAGTTTTCAATTAGAACGCACAAGAATTGTCGCACCTAATTTGAGCGTAGGTTATAATTACGTCCTGAACGCTGATTGGCTGTAGCATGTGAGATTTTGTGTTCTTTATTTAGGTCTTGTGTTTCCTAAGACCTAATCTATGCACTGGGCAGTCTATCTTTAAAGTGAGTCCCGCAAGTGTTGCGACATCTTTTATCGCGGGTCGCGCTTCTGTTTTTGCTTTGTTTGTTTGTTTTGCAATTGCGGAGCCATATTGCGCTCATAAATTATTACGGGGAGAGATTTGTTTCCATAGTTCTGCGGCTGCAATACATCAGCGTTCGCCGGATGTTAGTTTATGTTGACGCTAGCTTTGTGTTTGGCGATTTTGTACTTGTCACATAGACCGACGTGACAATTCCAGCTTTTATATCTTATCCATATAGCATATAAAATAGATTTATTTATCACAAAAGATTTAACACCATTTATTTTAGTTACACGCTGTATAACATGTGCCCGAAGTTATGAACTGAAATATCGAACTGGAAGTTATTGACAACTCTTTTATTCCCATAAGATCTCACCATCTTTTGCTCGGTAAAAACCTCTAGTTTATCCTAAGCGTTTGCACTTGAGTATTTATATAGAGCTGTTACACTGATAAAAATAAAATACAATTTTCTTGACAGTTAACATATGACATTAGTTTGTATATTTATTAGACACTTTGTTGTTACTCCTTCACTCCGTAATTTATGCATTAGTTTACACATTGAATGATCCAGGAAGATTATAAGGTTATATATAACTTGTGCCAAATGTTCTATCCGGTCGTTTATATGATATTAGACTTAAAATATGCCCGGATGGGAATGATTTATGGGTTTTTGTTATATACTCCAAGAGTTTTTAAGTTTCGTTCTTCTTATATTATAAATATTTCCCTAGCTATGTTCACATAAATTAATCGGAGTTTTGCCTGACTAGATTCACGAGTTCAGTAAATCGGGTGTAATTTGTTTTAATTTACGAGAACATAGCCAGCAAATATATATTTAATAGTCATGTTTCGCGAAAGGTAAATTACAAAAATATTTAATAAAAAATTTTGGTATTATCAACTCTATATTTGTCATCGAGGACGGCCCCAGTGCGTAATGTTTTACGGTATGGGGCGAGACAATAATGACTTGCTCATAACATTACTCGTCCGCTACCCCGTACCATGAGACGGTTTGACTCGAAGGATTTGGCGTCTTTACGTTAATACGACAGCTTTAATATACTGTTTGATTTCTGAAATAATATCATGGTACAGTTTAAGACATACTATGATGGGTAATTATAAGCATTATTATTTGATATAAATATATTAAAAGTTAATAAACCCTTTGCAATGCTCAATTCTAATTTTATAGACAAAAATATAAATAAAAATCTAGAATTAAATGTTAAATTAAAAGAAGTTAGCTATTGTAAGGCCTTATATAAAAATAACAAAGACAATAACCAAAATAAAACACAACACAACAAAAACTACATTAATATAAATAAACAGAAATTTATTATTCTAATCATGGTAGGTATTTATAAAACCTTTAATCAAGATGGCTGCGATAAAAATAATAACTATAATTCATTCAGTGGGTTGTCCCAAATTTACATAAAATGAGATGCGTCTACGCCTAATTAACCAGCGTTCAACATCAATCATCAGTGACTTTGTCAGTCCTCCAGTGACTCTCGAAGAAGATGGACGTCTCCCGCGTTCCGAGCTATTTTAACCCACCATAAATCTTGAAACAAACTAACACTGAATTTATGGAAGATTATATTATTATAGTAAATTCCAACTAACACTTGATAAATGTCAAATTCGTGAATCGTATACCAATTTGTCCTTTTATCATCAACGTTTTAATGTCATCTTGAAAATTATACATAAAACGTTTTATATTTTAAAATGACACCCTGTATTTTATTACATTCTGTACATCGATAAATAAATTAATAACTTAAGTAATTTTATAACGACAGATTAATTACACGTCAGTTATATCAAATCGTTTTAATTATTGTTTATATAAGTGTCACAGCAATTAACTCTACAATTAGGTTATTATCAGCTAACATCGGATTACGAAAACGCGCCCTCAGAAAATAGCTATGAGGTAATAAATCATGTTATATAATTAATTTATTACAAGAATCTAATAACATAAAAATGTGCATATTTTTATTAGTAATTTATTTATTGTTCTAAAAGAAACTATTATATAAAAAGAATTTATTCAAATTAATTTCTACATTTTCCCTTGGCCTTAATAAAACGAGTTATTTTAATAAATAATAATTTATTGTTTTTAAACAACGAAATACAGACAAGCCACGAGGGAAATGTGTGTGTATATATATATATATATATGAGATAGACAATAATCTATAGATACAAATAAAGCCTAGAAAATAGAACAATAATTTAAATCAAATACACCTGAAGTTACAAGATTGATTGATGGGATAAAGAAAGGGAAATTAAAAAGCAATCCATACAAAACCACTTATCATTTGAACATTGATATGAACCCAAGTAGATACCATCATACTAGAGGGTTAATGACCCTTTAAAATTCTTCATTACAAGCACCTATTTATGAACGATAGTAGCGTAACTATTTTGGAAGTGGTATTATGATTAGTAAATTCTATGTTATATATATGAAATAGTTTAGATATATTTATATATACATATATAAAATAATATTACTGTATGTACTGTATTATATGTATAACATAAATACATACATATATTTACGTTTCTATATTAAGCCGTAATAGATATATTTTTTATAAACATATTTAGCCAAGTTCAGTTTAAATATAGAATGAAAACCCATCAATGTGTTACACGTTCCCACGGGTGGGCATGAACCGTGGTATGTCAAAGAAATGTACGTAATATCATTCAAATATAAAATAAACCTCGTTTGAATAGCAATTTAGATCTACTACCAACCAGTATAAAGAGAGAACTCTCATTTCTCTATTACGTATACAAACGGACATACTCAGTAATTGCTAGCTCTGATACCTAGATAGATAGTTTCTAGAGTGAACATTATTAAAATAAGTTAACTTGCTAAGACTTGTTTAATAATTAATAAATAATAGTAAAAAAACATAAAAATAAATATAATAAGAAAAAACTATATGAAGAAATCATAAAATGATAATATAATATCACACTTTTTTTGACATTAAATACATTTTATCATGTAGCTCTTTTACTTTTTGTTTTTTTTTACTACTTTTTCTTTATTATATTGCATTCTCATGTTCTTGATAGGTATGCAAAAATCAAATTAATCCGACAATTCAAGAATTAAATTCAATGTTCCCGTTACAAGAATACATCGTATAAAACGTATAAAAAACTCTGTACAAATTATTCATATTAAATGCAATAATGAATGTCTGTAAAGCCAGTTCAAAGTTATTATCAAGAAGATCAAAGGTAACTTCAAGTTTAACTCATTATATATGCTTGGTTGCGATCAGAACCTACTTAAATACTTATCTATACACATAGAAACAATAGGAAACTAAAAATGCAATGTGATAAAAAAGAATGATAACAATTTATTTTTCCATCATTATATCTATAACTGTCTCTTTCTCTCAATATTCTTTCTCTTTTTACCTATTTTTAATACATTTTTTCAATTATGCGAGCAAGTGATTTATATCTTTTATTATCTCCTTCTCCATATTCTTTCTCTATTTATCTATTTTTGATAGTTTTTTTTAAAAATGATAATTCATTTTTTCAACAGTTTACAAGTTATCTAGATTACGTTAAAACAGTAAAAACGAACAGCCATCGCTTATACAAATTTAATTATAGTTTTTAATTAGAAATAATTATAAAAACAGTCAATTACTTAGCAACGGTTAATGTTAATCCTGTCAGTTTCTTGCTATTTTTATAAAACATTTAAATAATAAATGCACCTATTTCCGCTTCAGTACGCTTCACCATAACAGAAGCAACTTACATTTCACTTAAACAAGAATTCTTAGCGATTCTATATTAAAATAAAACTATTTTTAAGATATAACTCACTTAATTTTAAAATTACTATTTAATTTTAACCCGACTTATCGAATTTGCAGCAATGGTGTTCACGGTAAGACGAGATGAAAGTATCTGTCAGTTAATTAGTCATCTACCTCCAACGGTTTCTATATAAACTTTATATTTGTAAAATGAGTTTATATCAATGTAGTACTCGTGAAAATCTTAATATCTTTTAAAATCTCTTGTCTCGTGAAAATCTTTATCTAAAATAGAATTCTATAATATATTTAATTTAAGAAAGCATTTCTCCTGAATTTTATAAATTTTAAAACTAATAAATAATTCAATAAACGTATTTTTCTATACATTCTAGACCACCTATAGTAATAAATTGACGAGAAATGTTTCAACGCGCGTAAGTAACTACACCTTGCTACCACAAAAACAAATAATTAAGGGAACATAATAACAACCATTTGTCAGTTAATAAAAATTGAATTTTAAAGCAATACCGCCAAAGATGATATTAAATTGTCTGTGTATCCCGTATTGATTAAAAACGGGATACCATAGCATTCCGTAGCAGGTTCTTAGTCTTGATATATTTTCATAGAATTTACCAGTGTTTTTCTGACACCTTTCAATTGCGTGTATCGAATTCTAGAAAGCTATGTTTTTTACATTAATTGGATATGGTATTATGGTATTGCAAATCATTCCAGTAATATTATATTACCGTGAAAATAAAAAGTTGTGTGATATTTGATTGACTTAATACTGACTTTGCAATTATTTATTGTGTTCGTATAAACTAGTTTCAGTAAACACAATTATCAGTGATAACACATTTACAATTTTAATACAATAAACTCTCAATAACATCGCGAAGAAATACAAAAATGTTAGGAGAAAATCAAAAGCAATATTATACAAAAATTTCAGCTACAGTTCTGGAAGTTGCCTGCAAATGGAATAAAGTAGGGGCATAAATAAGAGAAGGTTTTGCGGCGAGCGGTCTAACGAGACGACGAGGCAACTTCTAGCGGGAATTCTAAGAGTTGGGAATTCTTCAAGTTTCCAGATGGAAGAAACTTTGCTAAGGTGCGGTTACACTCGGTTTAAGGGAGGATATTCAATTTAACGTTTTATACGAGAAGCCACTTAAGAAATAAACTTACGTAATGAAATTACTGTAAAATTTGAGGTGTAATTATTGATAGTGTTGTAACAATCGTGATATAAGTCGCGTGTTAGAGAATCAATTCATTCACTGTAGTTCAGTGGGTACAAGATACGCTCCAATTGTTTCTTCACAGTTAAAACTGTGCTCTTTAACATGGAAGTGGAATTTAAAAGCAGAATAAATCATCCATTAATTCATACAAAATTTAAGTCACACAAAATTTTAATTGAGAAATTGATGTTGGGTTCATTGGATGAATTGTATAAATTATAAATTAGTAGCAGATCTTTTTACACATGAAAGTGAAATCTAGAATTAAAATCAATGACCATGTGAATTCATACAAAATTTAAGTCATTGAGAAATTGATCAAGATTGAATTTGTTGGATGAATGTATGAATCATATTTTAGTAGCAGATATGTATATAAAATGTTTAGTGGGTTAGCTGTCTAGAATAACATTCCAAGACCTAATCTATCGCTTTGTTTCATAGTCCTGATAATATTATAACAAAACTGCCAACGCATTGTAGGCTGACGAGGTATTCATTACGAGTATAACATTTTTGCATAATATACAAGGAACTGAGATTTTAGCAAGATAGATAAGCACTTTCTTTAATAAGCAGTATATTAATAAAATGAAATCTGATGTAAATAATATAAAATTGATGGTTAATATGAAGATAAACGGTAAAGTTTTCACACGATTTTTCAAAGGCATCTTAACAAAGGGCGTCTAAAAGAGAATTGAGGAATATAAGTCGTTTGGAGGTTACTAGGCCCGCTGAGACCGGTTTGTCATATGACCGCCACGTGCGGCCTCCACAAACCATATGTTTGTAAGAATCACTTAGATAACTATGTATAAGAAGTTATTATATATGATTCCGGAATATTGATTCTTGGTTGAAAATAGATATAAATATCGCACATGAGTAATTTTAAATTATAATAAATATAACATGAAAAATAAACCGGAGGGATTCGAACCCGCAACCTCTGGGAAACCCGTCGCTCTACCAATTGAGCTATATATAGTATCGCTACCCATCTCGGTAAATTACGCATTCTATATTCTATATGTGATTGTTTTTATCGGTGTAATGATATGTATACTTTATTTGCGTTTGTAGGTTAATTAAACAAATTTAGTGTTAGGAGTGTATTTTGGTGAAATTTTGTAACAGCAGTTGAAAAGCAGAGGGAGTGAGGCGGGGCAGGGGGCCCTCGCAAACTTATCGCATTATTCAAGCGAACCAGACTCTTGAGTAATTTTGAAATATTACTATTTTAGAGCGGCACCATCACTTCGACGAACTAAGTTTTCTTTAATAAATAACAAAGTATTATATTCCTAAAATGACTTCAGATAACTTAAAAACAATAATTTACTGAATTAATCAAAATTATTAAGAATTATTCATCAAATTCAAGAAGTGATACACACGAATAAATAAATAATTCAACAAAATGTAAGTAAAAAATTAACAAAAAGTTCAGCAAAAAATATGTTTTGCTTCAAAGATGTTGATTAACAAAGACTCAAAGGGCAATACAATTAACAGTAGCAATTTAAAATAATAAAACAATAGATATTTCAACTAAAAACAATATAAAATAAACACATGGATGAAATAACAGTACAGCATTCCAAAAAATCTCCATGAAGCACAAAAAAGACAACATAATGAAGTGAAAAGATTCAAATGCTGGGTTCTGAGCCGTTATGTTTACAAATTATACTTAAGTCGTAAAAATATCTAACAATACAAATATCCCGTAAATGTATTGCGCAAATTGACAAAGATTTACAATCTCTAAACAATACAGGTAAGCAATTATTATGTTAATATTCTAACAATGTAGTTTTTAGTTGATATTTTGAGGCACTGTGGCTAGGACAGGCTTTATAACACCTTGAAGTAATTTACGACACCGTTTGTATCGTTTCCGTGCTTTTTATCTAAATATCTTTAACTTCTTACCGCCTTTTAGTTAAATTAGAATCAGTATAACCAATTGTAAGTAGCGTAAGTAACGTTAGTTATAGCAATAGTTGTTCTAATTACAATATTAAATCTCTTATTAATCTTATTAAATCAATTATATATTAACAACTTGGCATACTTAATTAAATTATATACAAATAAATAATATTATTTTTAATTTAATAAAACTATCAGAATTACGCTTAATAATTAAATAATTAAGACTATTTGTACGCAAAATGAGTTATTGAACAGATGCGGTGAGTTTACGATGGCTAATAGAGTTTATGGCTTTTTTATTGACATTTATGTTCTCTTGACTCCAGCGTTTACGACCACCTCATTCATTATCTAACTGAGGTCAAAACATCTTTAAATCATACACAAAACATGGATGAATATAGATTCATTCTTTTAAATCGTTCATGAATATATAAATACATTTACGATTTTATAATTATGTTATATTTTGAAGTAATTTATTATTTTGTGTTTTATTAGAATAATTGTGACTCAAAATGAGTCCCTTCAAAAATATCTTCTAATAATACACAAAACATGGAGTATACATTTATTATTTTAAATCGTTCATGAATATATAAATTTATTTAATGTTTTATAATTATGTTGTGTTTTTTACTTTAACAAATTGTATTATTTTAGATGTAACCCACTATGTCCCCATCCAAAACAATATATTTTTAAATCATAAACAAAACATGGAATATAGATTCATTGTTTTGAATCTTTGATGAATAAATAAAAACAATTATAGTTTTATAATTATGTTCCATTTTGAAGTTATTTTACTATTTTGTATATTAGAATAATTGTTACACAAAATGACTCTATCCAAAAATATCTTTATCATACACAAAACATGGATGAGTAGGTATAGATTCATTATTTTAAATCGTTTATGAATACATAAATTCATTTATTATGTCATATTTTCATTTTATAATTATGTCCTATTTTGAAAGTATTTTATTATTTTGTGTCATATTAGAATAATTGTGACTCACAATGACATCTAAAACATCTTTTATTCAAGCACAAAATTTGGATTAATAAAGATTCATTTTTTTGAATCGTCTATTAATAAATACATATATAGTTTTATAATTATAGTCTATTTTATTTTATTATGTTGCGTTATTAGATGCGACTCACAATGATTTAAATAAATATTAGTATTAAAAAAAACTTGATATAAGTCAATGATGTAACAAGCAAGAACCGATGAGAATACAAATGAAACCTGCTCCCACTCTCCACAATTTATGGCCTATTCGATAATTATTCGGATTTAAATCTGAAGTGTGCTTTACGGCTGGTTCACGGTACTTCAAGGTTCTAGATAAGCCAATTTGCGTTTTATTGTAACCGATTCTAACATGTGATTTGAACCCGACTGATTCTAACATGGTACTGTATGTGATTCTAACATGTGGTTTGACTGATTCTAACGTATCATAACTGTGCAATTTGTTGGTTTTATATACATATAGACATTTTTCAACCAGGTGTTTTTATGTCCAGTGGTCTGTGGGAGGTAAGTTCACCTGTTTGCTTCACGTTTAGCGTTTCGTATTTTTTTTTTGTTGAAATTAACAATTCAATACCACATGATCGTCCGCACGTGACTTTAATATCGATTTTTGCGATTTTACTATACGAATGCAATATATATTTATTTCATTACATTCAATAATATGTCAACTAGAAGCGCCTCTTATAATAAATATTTACTTATTTATATAATAATAATAATAATAAAATAATTTGATTCTATTTATCTCACAGTATAAAAATGTATTTTTTTATTTTTTATTTTTAATATTTTTTAATTTTTAATATTTTTCTATACGATATTAGTTCTTAATAAATTATTGAATATTATTTGTAGCAATTATACACTTTTAATATAAAATAAGAAAAATAATAATGTATGCAACTACTTAGATCTTCTTGTAACGGATTTGTCTTTTAGGGCAGTAAGTGCCAAAATTACAAAAACAATACTAATAATTTGCCGTCGTAAAAGGACTTTAAAATAAACTATAAATATACATGAATTTTAATCAAATTTGCTATAGCAGATGCTCGAAGGGACTTATACGGTAATAACGACTGCTGGCCGGCACTCAACCGCTCTTCACATAAAAACTAAAGAATTGTAGGAATCACTCATTAACTTATTAAGAAAATAATTTATTATCTTGAAGATTTCTTGACGACATAATCTCTAGTTTTTTTAATAATTGATTGTTCAGTATCATAGTTTTAATACAATTTTATCTTTATTTATGATTTTTTTCTATGAAATAATAAATGTAATTTACCATAATATTGCATTTTTAATAAAAAACTATATTTTTTTATAAATAAATTTATCTTCTTCATCACGGAAAGACACAAGTGGAATAAACCTATGAATGGTATAATCGCACGCAATTCTTAACTAAATACCACGTCATTCAAATACTGCAAGTTATATAAAGAATTATATTATATTTATAATTTAAATGCGCAAATAAAAATTTTCATTTGATTAATATTATCTTCATTCACAAATTTTGTCAAATGATTTTATATACCTATATTTATTAATTGTTTTAATATTATTGATACAAAATAATAATTTTATAAAATAAATTGTTATTTATTTTTTTATTTTTTGAGAATTGTGAGAAAATAATAACTTTCATTTAATAAATGTTATCATTATTCACAAATGTATGTTAATAGATGTATATTAATTTCATATTTTCTTTAATATTGCTGATTCATAATGATAATTAAATAAATTAAATTCTTATTGCATTCTCTCTTATTTTTAACAAATGTAACAAACACTACAGAATATATAAAGATTGAGATCTAACACAAAAGGTGAAATGGGACAAATATGGCGACGAGCATGGACAGAATTTCAAATAGAGAACTGCGCTTGCGCAGCAAAATATACCATGAACTTTTCAACATGTAATACAGACAAAGTAATTTATGTTTTTATTGTACTTGTGTGTGTAATTTACACCACGTATTATACTATGACACTAAGATAGTTGGCACTAAACTAAATTGACACTTTCAAGTGTTGGCACTTCGTGATAATTTTTTTATCGTGGGAAATGAAACAATCTATAATATTATATAATACTCTTGTCACTATTTTTTTTTTGCTAATAGCTAACATGTTATTAACAATAATTTATTAACGTTAGTGACAGAAACAATTTTAATGAGTTATTACTCCTTTTCATGTTTATATTTTTTTTCTTTCAGATAATTGACTTTGTTAAAAAATGTTCTGTTTAATAAAAAATGTGGATACTTTAATATAAAAATCATTTCTTACTTGCTAGTAACTCTCATTAGAATAATATTAATAAATTCTTCAAAATATATTGATGAATTTTTAATTTTTACATCATATTATCTTTGATAAGAAACAATTTTATAATAACTCCTTGGAGTTAAAACAAAATTTTTATTTCAACTTCATAATAGACCTCTAATAAATTCAATGTCCTTCCACATGTATTGCTTTTAATTTAATTTCAGTATGATAAATGATAATAAGAAATGATATTAAAAAAATTTAACAGTTTAAATTTTAAATATTACAAATTCACTATTAATAAACAATTACTTAAACCATTTTTAATGCTTGATTCTGAAAATATTAAAAGATTTTTCATAATACTTTTATGAAAAAAGTGGTATGTGTATAAATAAATACTAAGATAAACCTTATTTGTGAAATAACTTCTCCAGTGTAATTTTATTTTACTAATTTTATAAGTAATAATAAGTACATAATATTTATTTTTTAATACTTTTACATAAGGATAGTTTTATATCAAAATAAAAACCAGCGGAAATAAACGTTATTTTGTTAAATTTATGTAAATAATTGATCATTCTTATCTAATAATAAAATGTGAGTATTTAAAAAGATTAAATTGTGTAGAAAGTTTTAGTTTTTCTTATTATCCATACGTACACAAGAAATAGGGAAGTTACTAAAAACAATTACTATCAAAATAGTCGTTACAAGTTCACCCAAATAATGTCAATTTGATTTTATCATCGCATCTTCAAACCTATATCATTGAAATAAGACTCAATTTGGTGTGCCTGTTATATGTTCATGTATAGGACGTTATAGGCAAATATACTATATTATTATTTCCATATCAATTTAAGAATATTATAACATATTTATTTAAGTTTTATTAATTTTTCTCTCTGATGTATGGGTAAATGTGTCTTAAATATGTAATCTACCTACCTTATAGTGTGATTTTCATAATAATTTATATATAGTCTTATAGCTGAAGAACTTCCATATTTAACTTAGTTATTAATGTTATGATAAATATATCATTTCAGTCTTTTTTGTTACATCAAAAGTATAAATCGAAGCTAATTAACCAATGGTATTTAAATACAAGCCGTTAATAAAACAATAATCTAACATCAATTATAACACCTCGTACTGTAGGGCAATTAAAAATCTGCTCATAAAACGATAAAAGAATCAGCTGGCTATCAAAATTTAATCATTACAGCTAAAGGAACCTTGAAAAGTTTGTTTGGTAAACAAAACTTGTGTGGGACCCTCTGCTCCGGAGCGGGTGAAGTTGGGAGCAATAAATCGGCTATAAACTCACCTTAAGCGGTGCGGCCGCCGTTCGCCGTCGGCAAACGGGGACACGGCATCCCGCTGGAACTTCTTCACAAAACACAGTCTAATAAAAGAGTTCCGAGGATCACTCAAGTCACGTGTCAGCGTTTTAGACAGAGCATGAGCGCAATACCTAATGTGTCGGCGCACGTGGTTAAGCGATCGTCAGGTGCGGAGCCGAGCACGTCGTGTTGTTTATGGCGCGGTGTGTTACGCAACGCGTAGTCGCCAAGGCGCGCGTCAGTAGAGTGTGCCGACCGATGCTTTACGAGCGACGCCGCCCCCCCGCTAGGCGACGCCGCACGCCGCGGCGCCGCACTAAATCTGCGACCAACAGAAAAGGACACCACCACCCTCCGTTAATCCAACACCATTGATGTCCGAGAGACAACGTTAATCCGAGCGATTAATTGAACGGTTCGTCCGCGATAGAATTGTATCCGTTGTCCGTAGCGCGGCCGATCCGTGCAAGTGCGGCGTCGTAAAGTTTCTTCGTGTATCGTTCGATGCACCAGACGCTGATAGCACTATGCACGACTGTAAAGTAGCTCTACTTGGGTATTATATTACGGGATTAATATCATAATTTTTATATTAGTATAAATGATTTAGTTGTATGGTATTAAGTTGTAATGTCATATTGTCATATTAGAAAAATAATCTAATAGTTATATTACGCATAAAATTTCAAATAGTCAAACTGTAAACTCTTGCGCATCCATGACTATGTTAATGTTTTGGATTGAAGTTTTTCATCTTGTTATAAATAAAAATAAATTATAAAAAATATTGTGTATATGTTAGTTACGTATCTAATTATTTTGTATGAATTTTGTTTAAAGCATTTAGGTACCTACCTACTTGACTGCGTCCTAGATTTGGTTATGTCCGTGTTATTATGTTTTATGTTATATTTTCTTGTATTAAATATTAATATATTACTTAAATAAATAAATAAAAATTAAAAAAAAACCTTTTATTCCTTGCACATAAGAGATTTACAATCCAACAAAAAAACAGTATGCCTGCAATAATTAATCAAAAAATAGTGTTAAGAAATACTATAATTTTTTAAATATATTAGAAATTAGAGATTTTATATTTTTTACCATAGTTGTCTCAACCATAATATATTTTAATAGATTTTTAAAATAAATACTTCTTACAACAATACATTTCTATGACTGAAGATGTCATTTATTGTAGCTCAAATTTTTAGGTTAGTTTTGGGAGGAACCTAAAATCAACCAATCGCAATGAAATATTCGGGTGCCATCTTATTACCCCCACCAATGCGCGCATTGAGATAAATGGCCAGACGCATTTGTCACTCACAATGTGGTGTACGTGTTTGTATATAAAATTTGTGTAGTCAATGAGATTTTTTTTATTTTTTTTGTGCTAATGTTTTATAATAAACATAGTAAAATATTAAATTTATTCCTTCTTTTATAATATCTATTTGGTGTTATAAATTTAGATTTTTTGTATGAAACTAAAGTTTCTCACGTCAGTAAGCATTGTTTTCATACAACTGTATGACTAAAGATTTTTATAAGTGTTTTAATATAAACGTGAATATAAATAAAATAAAATTTTCTATGTGTTTTTTCTTTTTAAATATATAAAATGACAACAAATCACATAAAAATATTGATCATAATCAGATTACATTGTTTATTTTCCTGAATTAAAAACAATATGCATTTAATTTAACTACATTGTCCAACAAGATTTTGATATTTGAATGTGATTTTGTCTTTTTTAATAAATATATTAGATAATCAAAATAATACCTATATAAATAATGATAACAATTAGATTATATATTTTATCAAATCAAAAACGATTTGTATTAAACGAGTTGTAAAAAGAAAATGATATCAAAAATACTATAATTGAATTTCAAAAGATTAATATATAGTATTGCCACATATCCAAATATTAGTCGAAATTAAATGGTAAAACTTAACCGGAAACGAGTCTTGTCTGTTAGTTCTCTAGGGCATTATAAATCCATTTATTCATATTAATAAGTATGTGTTCAGCCAACCATGACATATGGTAACACGATCACAAATGAAGAACGTTCTTGAAGCGTAAAATACTTGGCATTGCGCTGTGATACACGCTCATCGTGATGACCCTATGCATGGTCGTTCCTCAAGAAAAACGTTAGATATGAAACAATGTATTTGTCCAGCTTGTAAGAAATGAATTGTACATTACAATGACAATAAATTACATATTTTTCTTCATATAAAGAAAATTATTTGAAAATACTTTTTAAATTTAATGTTTTTTATTCGGTTATTTAGTTAAAACAATTATGAGAAATATCAGCCAAGTCAAGCCACTTCAAGCAGTTGATCAAATTTTAAAATAAGCGAAGGAATCGATAACAACATGTAGGTAGTCCACATAAAAATGAATCACCTTTTATAGTAAATAAGTAAACTTATGAGGAAATTTAAGAATAACAACAAAAACAGAAACAATAACAACAATAACAATAAAAAGACCAGCGCAAAAGTTACTTGGCGTGGCGTTGTTGATCTGAGTTATTATATTAAAAAACGTACATACAAAAACGTATGATTAACATTAAAATTAAAAATATATTGCTTAAAATTAAATATGATCTTATAACTTACAAGTATACACCTACCTATGATCTTAACATTATTTTTTTACATAGAATAAAAATAAAAAAATCCGAAGTAGAGCAGCTTTCATTCCGACGCATAATACATTTTGTTCGCCACATTCCTGAGCACGTTTGAAGCATACCCTAAACAGCTGATTTCACCGATATACTCTCATCTCCTTTATCGTTCAGTAAAACACGCAATAAAACAGAGAAAACTATAGTTTATGTGCTCTCTCTTGAGTCGCGAGGACGGCGTGCGTAACCTACATGCGGCCATTTCGAGATTTACGACCTGGGAATTGTGAGTTGGAGAGGGATGAAAATATTACACTCTTTGCCGACGGTTAACTTTAACGTAACGGGCCTGCTGATACTCTGAGGGCAAGGTTTCTGTAGTATATTGTAAACTTTCCGAAACTCCGTTTAAAACTAATTATTTCGCACATACATAAATAAAATAACGAACGTAGTATAGATATTAATAACAAAAAGTGCTGTGTTCATAGATTTACTGTTGGGAATATATCTATTTTTCAGAAGTTTTATCTGAAAACTTAACATATACCTGCACTTTGAGTCGCATACTAGCTCATTTCATTACATTAGTGTGTGTAAATTAAACTATTCGCTTGGGACTGTCGGTTCTATAGCTTTCCCTTTTGTTTGTTAGAGTTATGGGTGAGTTAGAGTGAGAAGTCGTAAATCGCGGAATGCGGCCCGAAGTGACATGTTTATGGGCGGAGAGTGAACAGCGTAGAGTGGGAACGCGGCAGTTGCGAGCATGGCGCCGGTAGAGTCACTAATGCGATGGAATTTATTAATAAATATAATCATAATATCTAATTATCTTATAATCAAAATTATTTAATTAACTTCACACATACATAAATATCCTACCTCTACATACGCACATTAATAAACACATACAAGATAAAAAACTGATGATTGTTATATCTAAATGGTCTTTAGGTACACTAATAAAGTGTTAAATAGTGTTGAAAAAGGAAGTAATTACAAAAACCTATTAAAGGTACCATTATAGGGGTTATCTTAACATCTTTACCACCGGTAACGATCACCACATAATTACCATTAGTCGTTATGAACTCCATTGAAGCAGATCATGCCACAGGTGGTAACTTAGGGGACCTTCTAAATCCAATAAATTTAACTTCACACAGAAATCAAATTCTTGTCTCTATTGTAAGGTGAATTCATTTTGACAATTATTTGAACTGTCAAAATGTAATCGTTTCGTAGTTACTAAAATTAATGTAATTCTATATTGTTTTTGTTTTATAAAATGAAATCCAATACACTTTGTAGCGCTAAATAGATTTTACTAGCTTTCTTTTAAGTATCTAGTAAATATATTTATTCTTTGGCTAAAAATTATATAGATATTTTGTTTAACTATAGAGTTCGTGGGGAGTTTGATAATCAAAGTTTTTAATTCTGTTTGAAGATTGCTAGCATTAAATAAATGATCTCACTTTTATGACACTTTCAGTCTTGATCTTATTTATAAATTACAAAAAAATATAGCTATATGCGATTATAAGTTTCATTAAGAAATGTCATTTGAAAATTTATAAATGTATACAAATGAATTGTTTGTGAAAGAACAAATTGGTATAAAAAAGTATTTCTATATTAATTAAATTAATTAACAAAACTTATCAGAATAACGATTAACGTAAACCTTCCACAAAAATATTAATCAACATATTATTATAATTTAATAATTTATAAATTATTCAAATAAATTCCAAAATAAAAAATATGTTGAATAATAAATAAACAATACATAACTTAACATATTTATTATTGTATTGAAATTTAAATATAAAATATTTTATTTGTCATTGTACCTACCAACTGTATTCTATATAAGAATTATCAATAAATTCAATAAGTGATTGTGAATAAACCAAAATAGACAGTATGGAGTTAATATTCATATTTGTATCCTGTAAGTGTTCTAGTCCTGAAAATAATAGGCGATTCCACTGCAAGTCACGTTGCGCAGGCGCACCCCGATGGAAAGCTGAACGCATGATCTATTAATCAGCCGCTCTCACTCCCACACATGTGACTCTTCTGTTTTCGTCTCTTTTCCACATAACCGTATAATGTCATTAAATGACGACACAAAAAAGTGAGAATGTATTTGTTTTATACGTTAAGTGTGAGAATCGATTATTGTAAATATCTATTAATTCAAAGAACTCAAGTTATTATTAAAACCATTGATTAATGTGAATATAATAATATATAATAATGTAAAAAGTTATTTTACAACCGATGTTTTAAACAAAAATAACATTTAAATACGTAAACATTACTTTTAAACATCAGCCAATAATTCAAACAGATGACAAATATTAATATTTTTACATACAATATGCAAGATAAATTGCGGTAACTTCAAGCTATTTATTATACAAATAATAAAATCGAAGGACCCCCGTCATAATATTATTCAACCCTGAGGGAATAGAGAAACTTGATTTAAACCAATATTTATAGTAATGTTTTAATGTAGAATTATTAATTTAATACATGCAAATAATAATATTAATAAATTAATTAATTATCCATTATTATAAATTAATGTAGCATTGTAATGTATACAGAATTTGGAGCACAAAAGTTTCATTTGTTAACAAAAGAAAAACTCAGTTGTAAGCTATGCTTTGCAATTTATCTTTTTCCACAAAAGCCGGACATTATTGTTCGGTCCAAACGCTCCTAAATCTTCGGAAAAGTAATATATTTTCGTTTTGCCCAGTGCGGTATACAGTACATAGGATAGAGTCAGTTTGCTTCGGTACTTTTTGTATCCACTAATGTTTTATACATTGCTGGTTTTCTCAGTAACTCTCTACGTCACTCCTCAGTTCAATGCAATGGAAGAACATTTTTCAATGTTTACGATATATTTTCTCAATTCTATGCATTATAACAACGTTTTGAACAAACATGGCTATTGATGTGGCCGTATGTATGGGGACATCTACGTTATCTAAATACGTAATGAAAAGTCTACCTTATTAATGGGCAATAAGGTTCTTATTCGAAATTTTCGGTTCACGTACTATAAATCTTTATTTTTCTATGTAGCAAATTGATCGTATGGACAAACTTACAAATGTTATTCTAAGTACCATTAAGATGATGTTCCAAATACGACTTCATTGTTTTTTTATAAGATTACGTAAACAAGGATAAATATAATTTTAAGAAAGAAGAAATCTAGAATATGCCTAAAAACTTTTAGGTCTACTAAGAAGTATATAAAACCTGCAGACACTTAAGCTGACACAATATTCCCCTGATGTATAAATAAAATATATATTTTAAATAAATATAGAATGAAAAATACTGTATAGATACGGTAACTGAATTGATAGAACGACGGGACGGTTTCCAAGAGGTCGCAGGTTCGAGTTACTGCTCGCTTAACATGACTATACTTGTTTATAAATATTTTCGAAGAAATAAATTATACTTAATTATAATAGTTGATTAACACAATAAAACTAGCCAACACGTATAGAATAATTAAATCTATATATATATATATATATGCCAACATAAAGACGGGCTCACATTGCCTACTTAAGAATGGTTCATTCTGAGTATTACGTAATGGAGGCGCGTAATTTGAGAATAAGCTCAGTAAAGCAGCGTCAAAATATGTAAAGATTTTTATCTTTTCCGTAAAATGGCTTGGGAAAAAACATAAAGAAGGTGGTGTCACCTGATCCCGACAGGCGAGATTTATTGGGCTCGGTGTACCCGCGGCCTTAGGTCGCCCAGAGTTATGACGCTTGGAAATAATTTACTTACGTGTGACAAGAAATAAAAGTAGGACCTGGATAATGATCGCTGAATCAGTTTTTTTAATATAAACTTTGTGATATTCGTTTTTTGAAGCTCCCTTGATTTATTGTGATGTATTTAACATTTTAAAAATACATATTTTTTATCTAATTTACGAGGTCTTTTGTTGAATTCTAACACGTGTTTATTTCTTCTTGGAAACCGATTTAATATTTTTCCTTTAATGCATTCATTTTTATTATAATTATTATATTATGTATACAGTATTTATTTTTGAGTTATAAATAACAATTTTTTTTTAGTTATATATAGGCAATTTAAATTTAATCTCATTACAAGATAAAGACATTTGTAAAAAGTGGAAAAAAATTCAAAGTTATACTACAGCATCCACTCATCTCAGTTCAAAGACATAATCTGGATATTCGTTGCAAGCTAAAATAAACTTTAAATCAAACACCATTAAATCTGTATTGTCCTGTCGGCAAATTGAAGATACGTCACTGGGGTCTGAAGATACAGAAGCTCAAGTAAAGTGGAAGAAGTCCCTGAGAAAATTGGCACAAGTGGTTTTAGCTACGTCGGGTGATCGGAGGTCGGGGGGGGGGAGAGGGAGAATAAGAAAATAAGGGAGATACAGAAGTACCATCAGTTGTGTTTTCACCATATTTTGATGATGACTTTTTATGCTACGGGATATGTTATATAAAAAACAATTTTGTATAGTTTGTTCATTATTAAGATAGTTGAATTATTTGTCAATAATTAAGATTTGGATTATCTTATAAGTTATAACCATGCACATATAAATTGTAATCAACTATTGTTATGAGTATGTAGTAAAAAATATATTTTACATTAAAAAAAATTTGCACAGTGTATCTATATGAGTTGGACTATAACAACATAAAGGGTTAATATAAATATATATATAGTTAGGTATAATTGTAGGTCTGTCTATTCTTCACAATATTCTTTGTCCTCATAGGGGTGGCCGTCGAATGTTCGCCCAAAGATAGGACTCGCGACAAGACGTATAGCTGCTTACGAAAAATTTTCAACAGTAGCTATCGGATTGGCCTCGAACGGAAAATAAGAGGGGACATTGGCAAATAAATGAACGCTGTAAATTTCCCTATGACAATAATACAGGTCAGCGAAGATTCTTTCACGATAGCCATTATTAATGTAAGAAAAACACTAAAAACGCCGATTTGACATAAAATAGTAGTGATTGACGAAGTTCACCCGAAATTACGTGATTTTGACGTCTAAAGCTCTTAAAGTCGTATATGATTTTTTTTATTTTATTACTCTGAATGATTGTTATAGTTGGCACTTCTATTTTATTAATATCGACAATAAAATTTCACGAGGCTTGTTAGATATTATTTTTTGTTTACTTTCAAAAATATTAAGGAAAATGTAACAAAACTAGTCTAATACACAAAAAACTATGTAATAAATAAACGTAGACATTTAATTTATTATTTGATAAATTTATTCAAATTCACAGTATAAGAAGAATCTCAACTTAAAATCCATTTAAAAATGAAATAAAACTTCGGGTTCATGTTCAATTAATAATCGAAATCACACGTTTGGAGAGAGACCGTCGCGGATTTTTCTTCAAAATTTATATCCTCTGCCTTCATGGTGGGGGGTGGGGGGTGAGGGGTGGGGGGGCGACTTCATTTCGCCCACGTCGTTTATCTTAAGGAACATAATTCAGAGAAGTCTCTGTCAACTTATTCTTCTTTCGCCTAAGCGTAAAATGGAAGCTTTTTACTGTATCAATGTAGGTACTTTATTTATTGTTTTATTTATTTTATAGTTTTTTGTGAAATATTAAATATATATTTAGTAATTAAATATACGAATCAAATAAGCAAATGATAGTGATAAAAAGAAAACTGTTTCTCTTCTATAAGTCATTCGGTAAGCCGATGTAATGGTTATATGATATTGGGTGGGACGCTATCTATCGTCTGTGTGTCTGTGTCATAAATAACTGGCATTCATTACTCCCCTACAGACGTTAGGAAAGTATTTAATACAAAAATCACTATTATACTTGTAAGTGGAAGCAGCCATTGCGGAACAATTAAGAAACCGCGGTTTATTTGATGGAAAGCAAATGTTTCCGGGATACGATATAATTCTAGCGATAAAACAGATGTACAAATGTTGAAGAAATATTATCCCATTTTATATTTTTGAGAAATATTCTCTGATAACCTGTTCGTAAAAGGAATAAATTATACAAAAGCGAATATATCTATTGTGGATTAGAATTGGTTATATTTGTGTACCCTAAGGGTGTAACAAACTTGACCAATGTTTTCAACTAATGACCATTTCAAGAAGCGGTCACATCACGAAGTCATCTTTAAGCCACGAAGTCATAAAAGGCAATACGTCATTCGAAGCAATAACGGTCAAATAATAAATATCGCTTTGCGCAGACAACACGCCTAAAGTAATATATGAAGTCAAGAATAAATAGGCAATTTAACACGGGACGCACGTTCTCCCGAATATTGTCGAATATTGTCGAATATTGCCGACGGGAGGCGAATTTACATATCGTATCGCGATTCGTGGGGTGTTTTTATGGGGTAAAAATTAAGTCGCGATGGTGAATGTAGACTTTCAATTGGTTAGTTCTGATACCACAGAGCTAAGATTGCATGGTAATTGCATTTGAGGGAAGTCATTCGATTCGAGATTATTTTTTTCCGTTATTAAAATCGAGATTGACTCTACATTTCGGATATTCTAACCATTATTGTTAAGAAAACCCAACTATCAACATTATTCAAATATAGTTTTATAATTATTAATTAATTAATTCATCAACATACTATAACTGGATTATTAAGAACAGACATAAATTCACTTCATTAATATTGATAAATTAGGTAGTGTATTTTAATGTACACTTAAGTGGGTGGCACACATTTTTGGGTAAGTGTCTCTAGTACTCATTATCGGGACCCACATATGGTAGTTATCGCTAAGGATGTTAATTTATCAAAACCAATTTAATACCAAGTATTCAATTTATAAAAACGAACACACACATTATAGACAACTCATTAACAACTCACTCACTCAATAGATCTCATTCAAAACTCATATAGTAAAACTATTTTTTTATATTACTTAGTAGGTGCTTTTCTTTTTTTTTAATTAAAAGACGCCTGTGAATACCTATAAGGAGATTTAATTTTAATCCTTAAGAAAATATTTTTTTATTAAAATATATATTTTTTAAATAAATAATAATAAATTTAAGTCATCAACAGCTCGTCTAGTTAATTATCTGTATCCTATACCGTTCGCGTTATTATGAAAGTGTCATAATAAAACTATTTATAAAAGTCAACCATATTAGGATTAAAATCAAAACCTTTTTCAACATCCATAAAAAAAATGAACCACAAATAAAAGATAAGTATAAACAAAACACACTCTACAGTTGTAAAAATCATAGAAATTTGAAGATTAATCAATCCGGGTCCATATACCACGGGGTAGGAGCGCGCGGAACGAAATGTGGCTTTAAAAATTTGGAACACAATCCGGCTATTTGTCTTTCCAACGTCTCTTATAAATCAAGGAATAAAGCAGCCAACAATGCTTTATGGCGGAAAAAAAAGCTACATAAGACGGAGAAATAGCAGACGTTACATATACATTATGAATGTTAGTGTTGCGTAAGAAAAAGATACAGGATATGTTTCGTAAGGTCGTTTGTTACGCGGATTTAGATGAATCATAAAAGACTGGCGAACTATATGAAACCGTTGGTGATAACTGAAATTGAAAATATACCTTTAAGTTGTGTCCAATAAACTGAAAGTGCACCTCACACATCACTTAAACATTTTATTATTGAGATTTTTTTTTTTAAATACATAATATTGTAACTTGATCTACTTAGACGAAGATCTAAATACAGAATGAAGTTTATATGAAGCAGCAGATAGTTTTCTTCTCTGTATATACTTATTTTAATTAATGAAGACCCTTTAAAAGGGCGGGACATGTTCAAGTACTTATAGGGTTATAAAAAGTGAAATTCAGTTAAGTATCCAGTGGAGGTACTGGTATGCATATTGAACAAATTAGGTATTTGAGTTTTGTCCTTTTATTTGTATCTAGTATTAAAAAGGTATAATTAGTTTTGTAATTACTTTTATTTATATACAGAAGCTAAATAAATATGTCACAAATGTTATATGTCTGTCTATTTTTGTACAACATTTCTTAAGTAATTCTACGAATTAACAAAAATAAGGGTAAAGTCTCAATAAAAATAGTAGTCTAATTATTGTTTAAATTACGAAGACGTAATTATCTTTTATTAAAGTTTTTATAAAGTACAAAATATTCAAGTAAAGAATTTATTTACAGTATCTAAACTTTCTTCCATACAGAAACGCAAATATAGACAGCTGATAAACACATAACATTGTAAGCATGTAGGTACATAATCGCACCTATATGCAATGTCCAAAAATCCATATTTGGCGGCCATTTTAATATCCAACGTCATTATTTAACGCGCGTCACATCCGTCCGCACTACCGACGCACTCGCAGAGTTATTACCGTGTAACGCACTATATCACGCCGAATTTATTACAACCTGAATATGATAGATTTTCAATCCGGCCTCCATAATGTACAACGAAAAACGTTCCACTGTCAAAATAGGGAAATAAATAAACTTGTGACAACCAATTAATAACTCGTAAAGTGTCACTGTTGAGAACGATAAAAACTACGGATCGGATAATGGGACAGAAAAAGGATCACAATGGGGATATGAGAAAAACGCTGCTAAAAAGGTTGATATCCGTCATAAATTTAACGCGGATAAACTCCTTATTCATTACCAGTATGACTTATTGCTATGAATATAATGCACTTTGACAAAAGGATAGATCTGGCTGTAATATTTTCGGATCAGATATAAAAACAATCTCGACAAAGAAAAAAAATCGCCTCATTAGTCACGAATGTCCCTGAATGAGTGAATTAAAAACCTTAAAATGTTAAACGTTTTTTTTTAACAAACTGAATGAATGTGTTTTTTAACTTACATTAAATATTTTATGTCAAGCTTAATGGTGCTTGAATAAAAAATAGTATTTATTGTACACAGATATATAATTAATAGCTATTTTTGAATCAATCTAAATATGTATTTCATTTCATCTATATCTTTGAAAAGTATATGAAGAAATAAATCCAAAACTAATACATTCAAGAACCAACTGAAGTGTTTTATTGTGGATATAAAACAATGTCTTCATAAACTCGTGTAAGACCGTCAATTGTCTACGGATCAATTCATCAATCATCAAAAATTTTATTGACGTACGTGGAATCAATCTTACAATGCCTTATTCGTTCTTGTATTGACATTTACTATTAATATTATTTAAAAGTACTTTTTTTATCTCTCGTATTTAATGTTAAACCCTATTTTTGTATAATTCACACTGAAACAAAACTGTCATTTTTCTATAAAAGATTATTGGTTTTGTGAACTTTATAACGTTTACGTCCTGTAAAAAATAAATAATCCTCCTTAACCGATCAAGTATCAATTGTTGGACAATTGAAGCTTTATTGACGGCGCGTTAGTTCCTATACCAAATGACTTATACTGAACGAATCAAAACAAGCCATCAATATACATTATTCTCGAATCATTGACATATTGCAATTGACCGTCTCGGGACAACTAAAGCTCAGTTCATATTGAGTATTTTGGATAGAGTGCTAACAAGAAATTTATTATTTTAACATTTATATAACAAATAGTAACACATTGATTATAATGTAAATCTATCAATAAATAGATATAAGAGAATATTGAGTTTTCAAGATACTTATAGTACGTTCTTTGTGTATCCTTAACCTCGAAACTTAGGAAACGTTGGAGGTACATGACTAATTAACTGACTATCTAACAGACGCCTTCATCTCATCTTACCGTGAACACATTTGCTGCAAAGCATTTGAAACTTCCGGTTAAATTTAAAATCTCAATTTAAAATTTAATTGAACACAAGTAAATCCGTCAAAATAGTTTTATTCCAAACATAAATAATTTAACTTTTCTTTAATAGTTAATAATATTTCAAGAAAAGATAAAAGCGAATACTGTGTTAGGGTAAGCTTGGCTTTAGGTAATGGTTCTTTAAACGGCAAAATAAATGATGTTGAAAAGTGTGATTCGAGATGCACAAAAAGGGGATAAAAATATAAAGATACATGGTTTGATCAAAATGAAAAAGTGAGCTTTTATTGTAAGATTTGTGACAAGAAATTAGGACATTCCGAACATTTATGTCTTGAGATATGTTAGTATTGAAATATGTTTTCAATTATTTTAAGAATGTTCAATGATTTATTTTTAGGAATCGTCTCGATAACCTTAATTTACTTTACTAAAAATATTAAACAGTAAAACTTAAAATATATTATACGTTTACTATTTATGTTTACGTATAAATAAGTCACAAATGATTTCGTTTACGTTTCGCGTTTTAAAACGACACGTAATGAGATTTAAATAGTTTTAAAATGATTGGAGAAAGAATTGATTATTCTCCAATCTTCCTAACCACAAATCACGGTGCTACTTTGAATCTAATTGAAAATACATTACGTAACCAAATTAAAGTGGGAATGGTACAAGTTAGGAGAGGGCGGCAGGTGGTACTCGCGACACCTCCCTTCCCACAGAATGTTTTGGCATAAAATATCGTTTCAATTATTTACGTACAAGATTTATAGCACTTAGAAAAGTGCGCGGAAAAAACTGGCAGCGACGTGTGTAGGAAAAACGTTTTTCTTGGAAAACTTATAATGGGTATGAGTGTAGGAAAAGTTTTGAATCTCTTTTCTATGGTAATTTGTTTTGGGCGCGCTTATAAAGATATTAGGTTGGTTTTGTTGTTAAGTAAATAATAAGCAAATTTGAGGTTCCTTATGAAAGCTTCGAGTTAATTATAATATATAATTCACAAACATATTTAAGAAATACATTAGCGTTCAATATATGAAATAATTAATTATATAAACAACCCTTATAATAATAGTAGAAACTGTCTGGTACCGGAGACTAATATTTTTCAATAAGTTGACTACCAAAACAAAGGTATCAATCTTACCAATAATTTGATTTCTTATTCCTAAGAATGCATTTTTAAATGTAGATTTTAAATAGTTTCTAATTGCGTGAACCAGCCAAAAAAAGTGAAACTCCATATGACAGTATTTAAAAAACGATACAATAACTCTCAAAATGTAAAAATTCTAACAAAAGATGAAACTAGAATCGAGAAACAAAATAATATTAAGTCTCTATTATTATATCTTCACAGTTCATATTTTAAAGTAGGTATATTCATATATTGAAGTAGTAAATTGAAGGAAGCTGTGTAAATTCACAAACAATGATAATTCCTGTGACATCGCGACACATAAAGCTCAACGCATGTTTATTTTTCATTTACGAGCGTTCAGGGTAAGCTTGGGTGTCAATTACGAAACGTTATTACGATAGGCTACATTGCAATTGATAGCAATTGATAATGTCAATATATGTATAATTCACGTTATATTCGTGTGATTATATATTTTTAACAGTGTGTATCGATAAATAAAATAAGTTGTTATTATAATGAATATAACGATAATAATAATTGAAATTAAGTACATATATATATTGTTTTGTCTATTGTATTTTCATATTTATTCCACAGTTATCTTAAAAAATATTTTTCATGGCAACCGTAACTGGTCAACACGTATTTGAGCCTGCTCTATGGCTGCGTGATAATGTTCAGTAAAAATTAAATTGAATCTTGTAAGCGAGCGCAGATGGGCATTGTTGGCCCTTAACACAACCTCTTTGTGTCTTGAAAGAGCCTAGGGATTTACGTTTATAGTAATATTATTACAAAGGTATTCATATCCTAAATATATCTTTTTATTAATACTTTTAATTATAAAGAAATGACCTAATAATTTTAGTTAAATGTGTCATAAAAACAACATATTAATAATTCTAAAGTTTAAGTAATGTAAATGAAGCTTAACTCATTTCTAAATTCATTATAACATACAAACACTGAACGTAATATAAAGTAGCAAAAAATACAAAATGGCCGTTTTAATAATAATTTGTTAATGATAAATAAACTCATAAATCGAGAGAGAGCACGAATTTGTTTACAACAGATTCACATTTAAGATATCGTTCCCGCTTTGTCGCTAATCTCCTAACAACTTGGTTGCGAAAATTTTAAATCCACCGACGCAACCGGGTTTTTAATGAAGAAAAACTTTCTAACGCTTTAGTTTACTTAATTTTGCCATTTAGAAACTTACTCTTTCAAATCAATACAAAGAAAGAAGAAAAAAATATCACACTTTTATGTATAAAATATGAAATATAAATAATACTTAAAATTACATAATATAATGTTGTATAATCTCAAGAAACATAAAATAATAAAATTATAATAATAATATTAATATTTAATTACATTATCAGGACAAATTATACACATTAATCTAACCCCTAAGTAAGCAAATTATTTGCTTGTGTTAAGGGTGTTACACAAAAATACAAATACATAGAAATACACATTATAAATTCTAAGAATATATTTAATAAACGACCAAACCCAGAAATACGGACAACTATGCTCATCACATATTATAAGCCTGTCCCAGATGGGAATCGAACCCGAGCCGTTGGGCGTCTGCGCTGAACACTCGACCAATAGCTTTAAGTATATCCAGTAAATTATAGTTGAGTTATTTACCTCTTGGTATTTAGAGAGTCATCCACATATCAAATTAGGCATTCCTCTAAGACGAATTACCGGAGATCAGCATCCTCAGCCCCCTAAAGGCATTATGCTAAGGCACGTAGCCGAATGTTTTCACGTACCCCCCCCCCCCTCCCCTCATCTCAGGGCCAACCCCAAATATAATATATCCCGCAACTTAACATATATTTGTACCGTAAATCCTTTTAAAATATGGCTCTATTTTTGTCTGTTAACTCTAAATTTAAGTCGGAACGGTATTTAATGAATTTTAATGTCAACTTGGATTCGCGTTTGCAATTGGTGTAACGCTGTGCGGAATTTGGGACTTGTGTATCTAAGCGATAAAGCAAATGATATTTAAACATACTTCGCCTTAATTTAGAACTTAAATTCAGATTTACTATCTGAATTAACACAATAAAATACTTATTCTGTATTAAATATATTTAACGAAATTGTATGTAAATTAGAATTTAAGGTACAGTCATAACATCTATCTCAGTAATTACCGTCGGTCTGTTCTATGTAAAAAAATTCAAGGAAAAAATGAAAATTTATCGAGCTTTTTTAAGACGTATGGCCGACGATTCGTAGCCTGAAAATGGCCAAGCTTTACCCGTATTTGACGTTCCGAATAAATTGATATTTATAAGAAGGGACATACACCCACCGTGTTTAGTTTATAAAAAGGGACATGGACCCATCGTGTTTAGAGGGATTCCCTTTATTGCTCGTGAAGGGCAAACTGGTTCCTGTCTTTCCTCAGGTTATTATGAAATATACCAACTCTGTAACTTCAAAATGTCGAAGGTATATTTATTGGTAACTGAGAGAGGGAATTATCGGGAGGTCGGATGTAAGGGAAGCCATTATTATTCCTTTTATTGGTATAATATTTAATTTTGGCCCTTTAGCTAGTCCGAAATAGAAGCAGTTAAGTATAAATCGGAAAATTATTTACTTCACGTTCATATAGAATAAACATTGATCATTTTCCTGTTACCGAGTCAAAGAAATAACATTATAATTGTATATACGAATCTATATACATTTGATAATTATATATAATAAATAATTGTATATATTTCCAGTTACTTTATCTTGCCGTTACAGGCGTCCAAGCGTTTACATTGTAAATCAAACTGAAACACTAAATCCAAGACATAAGGAAAACAATATATATCTTATACTTCATATTATTATATAATAAATAATATTTTATCATGAATCAGTAAATAAATTTTACTGTCAATATAAATCCAAATCAACAAAGTTATATCTAACCATAGCTATATATATCTAGTTCCTATAATTAAAAATACATTCTTATTTCAAATATTTCACACACACAAGTCTATAACTATGTATGTGTGTATCTACATGTAGTTTCCATAGTGTATTATAGAAACCAAAAGATTTTAGTGAATAGGTAAATAATTAAGTTTCTTTTCCATTGTGTAAAGCTGCACTAAATCGCGGTACGTTAATAAATTATTGTGATCGGCTGCAAGTTTCAGGAGGTCAGAGGTGTTCAGGGGCGAGGCGGACCGCAATTATAGGATTCCACTTGGTTTTACTAGAAGCACCTTGAATTATTATGCCGTTTCTCTAATATTATTCAAGCCATATCTAGTTACACATGTGCAATGAGAGTATAAAAAACTACACTAAAGGTTCACAAAAACACCTAAAAATTGCAAATGAATCATTTGACCTGAAATAAGCCAGATTCCAAATCAGTTAAAACAAAAAACTGTTTGATTTCTGTATAAAAATAATAATACAAAATCATTTCACTAATTCACATTGACTAAAAACTAAACTAAAAAGTGACTTAAAAATAAAATGACTTCAAATGTAAAGTTTGTACCAAGTCACTTAAATGTGGTACCACATCCAGTAGTCCTGATCAATGGTGGGTAACGTCACCCACAGTAGATAAAATAAAGGCCCGAAGCATCACCCCTGATTTATGCAAGAGCCCTTATCCAAGATTACGATGACCGGGATCTCGATTAACTTAATAGTACCATGTATTTATATAATTAAATATACAATTACTATTAGAACTTATATCTTATCTTATCTTTTAGGTAACTTTATCTATATTGATTACTAGCTGGTGCCCGTGACTTCAACAGTTCAACAGTAAATAAATTATTGAATAAAATTAGCTATCTGCAAGTGGAAGTCCTGTCAAAATCGGTTCAGCCGTTTCAGAGATTAGCGTGTACAAACAGACTGACAGACAAAAGATGTAAAGAATATATTTTGGTATATGTACTTTGTAAACATCCATATGCAGTTACTAAAAAGCGTTACTTTCAATACTACAAACAGACACTCCAATTTTATTTATTTGTATAGATTAATACAATGGTATAAATAAGTTCGTGATCAAAAGCCATTCAAAATGTTGTTTAAATTGAAGCAACGTGTAATAGCGAAATGTCTAGCTATTGTCTGTCTGTCTGTGATTTTTATAATCCAGTGAACAATAAAAATATTGAACATATATCATATATTAGATAAAAGGTAAAATAATTTGGATAATATGAAAATTCATGGCGGTTTATATAAATTTTCTTTGAAGTACCAAACAATTTTCCGACAATTTTCGCGTACAAAATGTGAGTAATGTGTTTGAATTTGATTATAAAGATCAGTCTGGATTTATAGACGGTGTGTTACACAAGGGGTGTGTATTTATTAAAATGCTAATTTTCGTTCTCCTCCAGCTTTGGATGTGCTATCAGCCTCCCGCACGCTTTGTGTACAACCTTTAGATTTATTTCATATACTTATAATAAACTATGGGTTCACGATCTTAACTCGAATGTAACTCGGATAATATTATTTACTTTAAAGTGTATTTTTATTATGGTTTCCTTGGATATATATTTGTAACAAAAATATTTTAAATAATATAAAAAATTTTGTTAAATTTATATTTTGTACATAATTAAGCAATTATAATAACAAATTAACATTTTGGTAATAAAATATAATTATAAAATAATACAGCAATGAAAGAGTTAGGGGTATAAAGTACGGAGGGCTGTGAAAACGCAAATTCAATCATGGTAGATTAGTGACCCCTAAATATTTTAATGCTTGACCGGCGGCCGCTAACGTGGAATCGATTCCCCTACCAACATAATAAAATATATTATATAACCGTATATAACATCTCGACTAATTGGGGTCGCTTAATATGGCTTACCGACGTAAGTACGTAATTTATTTCCTTTTCCTGTAAGAGCACCATGTTTAACGCTGTGACCAACGCTAAATTACAACTAACAAAAACTTAAAAGTAAAGGAAATTTATTTCTTTTTGTATGTTATAAGTTCAAATTTAAACCTTATAGAAGAAGTTTAGTTTAGTTTAAAAATAATAACACAGGACAAATTACACACATTGATCTAAGCACTACGTAAGCAAATTAGGTATTTGCTTGTATTAAGAGTGTTAGACAACGATACAAACACATAGAAATACGCATATTATAAATACTGGAAATATATATAATAAACGACCAAATCCAGAAATATCATATCTATGCTCATCACATACATGACTGTCCCTGTCGGCAATCGAACCCGCACCCCATTGCGCCGTTATACGTTATATTATGTTGACAAAGATATCAAAATCAAATTGTCACAGAATCGAAGCATGCAATCTTTGCGCTGACGATACAATTAAAGTTACTCATTGATTGGTATTATTCAGATAATTTAAACAAAACAATTTTTTATCTCCAAGGCTTAAGGTTGAAGTCGCAGCCTCCGCCGGCGACCGGAGGCACACGCGAACATCTCAGTGCAGGGTAAAATAAAAACTAAAGTAATCGTTCGTTTAACATGCAAATTTTAAAGAAACCTCGACAGAATGAGAGTCCGTACTTAATTACTGCCATATCGTTCCATCTCAGAATAAAAGTGAGTGTAGTATAGCTTGGACTTTATTAATATAATAAACTAACTAACGAATTGTTTACTTATTTAAAGTATACTATATTAAAATTACTATTATTATTATTTTTCTGGGTTATTTCATCTTTTTAATAATATTTTTTTCCTGATATTTCGGCATCACAATTACAATAATAAAAATATAGATAATACACATCTTATAAGAAATATAATTACTGTTTATTTGAAATAATAAAAATTTATAATAAATAACATTTTCTATAAAGGAGAAAGTTGAATTGAGTAGATAGTGTATAAAGCTTTGCACACACTAGACGCAGAAACAATAACTAACATGATAAATGTAGCGAGATCTATTTATTACTTACTTATTTTTGTAGTTTTTATTATATTCCATTCTCCCTATACCATCTGATTTATATCCCCAATAGGCGCGACTGAAACAATTATAAACAGACATAAATAATACATTTGTAGGTGTAAAAATAGTTCTTTATCAAAAATTAATTACAATCCAAATGACGTAAGAATGACCCCAATATGACTTTAGATGATGTTACATTAAAACCAACATCAAACAAACAGACGTCTTCCAAATGCAATGTATCAATTATTCCGCTACCACAAATAACTTTCCTCTTTAAATTTATGGCTAAGCAATCCATTTCTACCTCTGGAACGAGAGTTTGCCAATTATTTGAGCATCGAAGAGTCCCGTCTCTGATATTATATCTACCTACTTGCCACGGAACTGAAAATAATCAAAACTTTGCTCATAAAAATCCAAAACAAAAATGCATTATTCATATTCCCTCCTCGTATCTGTACAACCAATGAAAGAAGAGCTATTGTTCCTCTCTTATTTATATAGAAATGGACCAGATAAGGGAAGATTAAGAATTTTCACGGGTCCCTATAAATTGGATATGTTCAGAGCCCGAGAGGACATCGCGAACAAAGTATGAAACTGTCTGAAAATACATAAATATTGTATTTAGGGAACGTATTACACGAGATTCAAGATAAATTGCTTTACGGAAGATTTCACATATAATAAGTGAATACCTACGTAAGTACCATTGAATTATTACTAGTTTTCTATTTAAAATACTAATTTATTTAAGTACTGTTAACCTTTGGTATTATTTTTCTTTAATTACAATTTTTTTTTTGACAATTCTCCATTCTATAATATTTTATTGTTACACAAAGCGAGCAGGTAATATATAACATTATAGAAACTGCAAAAAGAACTCGGATTTATCTTAGAAAAGTGCAGCTATTTTCTAAATTCGGCGGCACGTCTGCCGGCTTCTGCATTGCCGGTATTGGCGCAGATTTATTGGGACTCTATCAAAGAAAAAGTTTCCAGCTAGCAACCCGCTAGGCGCCGTGACAAAACCTACACTAAAGAACCGTTCACAATCACCTACAAAAATAAACCTATTAGAATACTATAAAGCTTTAGATACAATGACAAAGTCCTGAATAATAATTTAATTCCATATACAAATAAAAAAATAAAGGCAAGTACTCATTTCTTTTATAAAACAAATATGGTCAATATAAACATCAAAAACACGTTAATGGTTTAGAAAGTCAAAACAAAAGTCAAATTGTTTTATTTCAAATAGAATTATATTAAACTTATGAAACGTCAAACTCTACCTGCACGGTATCCAAAAACTAGGTCGATAGAGTTAGAAACTCCACTCTTTTGAATTATTTATAAAATTAGAATTACCCATACACCTTTTGAGTTACAGTCATAACTAATATTTGAGAATATATTGAAAGTCTAGTAACAGGTGATACCAAAAACAAAACAAAATAATTAACCAAGCACTACCAGTTAGATGCTCTACTGAAAGTATTCTAAACAGTTTTAACATTTAAAACCAAAGTAATTAAAAACTAAGAGACCAAAACCGGAAAGTATCATTCATGTGTATTCTCCTTATATACTGCTATTTTGGCATTCACACAGATGTTTAATACATTGTCAATTGCAACGAAGTCGTTTGTCGATTTAAGTGCTATGATATTTTTCAGCCAACACACTATTCATAGACTCGTAGGTTTGAAACGATGTGTAATTTTTCATTCGAATAGAATTCATATCGAAATATATTATATAAATATTAAATTGCTTATGACGGTTGGTAAAAGATTTTGAAGCAAAATCAAAATCTAAGGATTTATTTCGAATTAAATTCTTAATGACAGTGGGTGTCAGATTTTGCAAGAAAATAAATGAAAATCTGATTTATTTCGATTTTTTAATATTATTATTAATTTTCTATTCTCAATTTTTTTCTCTCAAAATGTTTACAAACTCTATATTTATATTTTTCTAGGTATATCTACTGCGCGTTTTCTGGCAAAACTACAAAATACGTCTTTGAACGAAATGCAAAGAGGCATTATACAGTATAATGCTAAGTTACTGAACTAAGAATAAAGATCAACAAGCATTAGGATCATCTTGTTAAGCAGGTTTTGGGAAAACGTGATATTTTTTACGTAAGATTTTATGATTAGTAAAACACAAAATACGTTTATTTTGATATTGTCAGTACTTTAAAATGTGTTAGCCGGATATTAGACATATTTACATAAAATTATTTCTTAGACATCTGCACCTGCTATACTATTTCGTTAATATAATTAATTATCATCTGTGTATGTCCTCTTTTCTACATATATGAAAAATAAATATTGTTTGTTTATAGGTATTTAATTTCGGTATATGAACTGTAACGAATATCCTTTTCTTAATATATACATTTTATATTTTAATGAATATATTTTCAGTGCAAAGCACTTCTTATATAATTACGAACACCACTCTTAATAAAAAAATTAAGATTATATGACTTTAAAAAGAACATTAGTTGTAGTAACTATTTTAAATAAAATCACTTAGAAACAATTTTAAATATACTTAGCGGTATCACTTACTGTACTTTAATGTCTTAGAACTAAAACTATCTGAAGTCTAGCTTAGACTTAACCACAGCGCCTCTTAAGACCATTTCACTAGTAACTCTACTTTTATCAAATAAGTATAATAAACAAACAAACACATTTATTTTTATTTATATATTAAAATTCAATTAAGTATAATATTGTTTTTCATTACGTAATATATTTATAGTAATAACGTATTCAAACAGTTTTAAAACAATAAAGATCCCGACTCTATAACACAGAGCTGATTAAGTATTCACTCCTTATTTTTGTTCGTCATTTATTACAAACGCAAGAGCCGGTTTATTAAAATTCTTGGTACATGATAGTTTATGGAGAGCTTCAGCCAGACAGTTTGACTCAGATTAAATTTAGATAATTGTCATGAATTGTGTGTTGCTAGTATGATGTACTGGGAAGTGCCAAGGTTTTAGGTCTTATATTTTTTTTACTTGACTTAAAAGTACTCTATGAGAATAGGTGTTTTTTAGAAAATGATTTTGTTAATTATTTTATATTTTATCATCGTACTCTTGAAAGTTGATAAAATATGTAATATGTAGGTATATAGCTATATTTAGATAACATATAACTCACAAATACAAGAAAAGCTTCATCAGTTGGTCATTATCATCATCAAAATACTAATTTTGCTCATACCAAATTCAAGATTACATAAAAAATATAACAGCAATAAGAATCATTTTAAAAAGTTAAAACCATCATTGTAACCGGAGAAGTAGCTGGTTAATAACCAAATGGGCCGCGGGTGGTTTGTTAAAAATTAACTCAACATTTGGGTCTAAATAAATTTTAAATTTCGTCTCCTGATTCATGTTCAACCCCTCGTCCGTTTGTAATTGTCTCTTACATTAGATACAAAGGGAACAATGAACTCTTATTATTTGGGGATGGATTTATGAATATCATGATTTATATACTTTCTCGTTTAATCAAACTGGTTCAACTAGTTTTATAAAAGTGTGGTTACCAAAAAACCACCCAAACTATTATTAAGATTTTAGTTACGCTTTAAGCTTAATTTGGCTTTCAGTAAAAAAAAATCATTTAAAAAAAATAAATATTCCAAAATTAATTGTCTACCAAACACGAATATATCAAAATAAAACATTGATATTACCTATAACATTCAAATTCATCATAAGATATGGTTATAATTAATTAAATACCAAAATGCAATAACCTTATTAAAAGAGATAATTTAACATTTTAAAATTTTAAAAATGTTATACTTTACTTAATTAACCACCGACCCTATGAATAAATATATTCTTTCACATAACATTATAATAAATTACCGCTAAAACGGGACATGCAAATTTTGTGAGAAAATGAAAAGATGATCACATTTTTAAAAACTTCCGACGTGCTGGGAGATATTTACATGAGCCTGTACTCACGTCACACTTGCCTAATTACGATATAAAAAACATTACAAACATATAGCAAAGATATTTCGACGAAACCGTTTACACATACCTACATACACATCATCACGTCCGAACACGCGCGATTTGAATTGTACCCTTAATTTGGCACTCGACCACCGAGTGAACTAAACTAGATGTTCATCACCAAAGATGAAGAACAAAGTGTCCGAAACAACTCCGCAATTAACAATTATCAGAATCAGAAGCAATGGTACCTGAGCTTGTAGTTTTTGCTCTCGAAGATATCTTCAATGTAATGTGATCAACCTACCATCATGCCACAGTTGGACTCGTAATTACTTCGTGTTGATTTGGTCACAGGATCCAACATTGATGGATTTTAATTGAGGGATGCTGGAGAATATGTCATCTGAATTTTGTTCCTCGAATGTAATTAATAACTGGAAACCATTCCGAAGGTATCTTAAAATCAATATCAATTCCCAGTTTGTACTTCTTGTTAAAAACTCATTTGAGAAACAATTGCACACTTTTTCTGTGATAACTTAATTTAATATTTTTTAGATTCTTTGAGATTAATAATGATATCGTCTGTCTGTCATCGAGGTTTATGTCAGGTAATTTCAACATGGGTGCTGCAAGGTTATGAAAAGTGTACGCCATGTGACGTCAAACCACGCGTTAAATATGTAAACTGAATGATGAGTTGAGGGTTGACACATTTCATTTTCTAATGAATAATAAAACTATAAATAACAATATGAAAATATAAACGAAAATCTGGAAACAAAATATATTGTAATAAAAAATACAGAAGAGTTAAGCTTCTCGAGATAGGATCTTATAATTAATATTAAAAGTGAGTCAATAAAATAGGTTATAAAAGCTTACCGTTCTCTTCCAAAGTCAACAAATTAGTCAATGATTTGCAGCTAATGAGAAAACGAGCGAACGATTCAGCGAGTCGTTGTAAAAAATTAAATGTCCCCACTAAGTCTGTAAGATACATAGCCCTGGACGTGTCTGCCGAGGTAATTAGTGGAGATACTAATTTACATTTGTATTCAAAATTCGAGCTCTCTCGCCATTCGCCATCGTCTGTTTATTCTCATCTCTCCTTTTTTTCTGCGAAACGTACCGCATTGCTGTGTTTCGCGTAAAAAATTGCGCGGTCCCTTAACAAATGTTCAGGACTCATTGTCTACTAAACAGTAACGTTATTTGACAAAAATATAAACAACATTTCTAGAAAATTCTACTTACATTGGAAATTAAAACATTTCATTCATATAAGTCATATATGAAGACCATTAATTAATAAAGTAGGTTAATATCAAAATAATCTGAAAGTAACATTCAAAAAGCAGTTAGGTTACACTAATTCAGTATTTCATATAAATGCTTTGAACTGACAATTCTCATATTATTAGGTGTCCGACCCGTAATGAAAATATGTTGTTTTTAAGCAGATTATTAAACAAGATGAATAATGGCCACTCGCATTACACACACAATAATAAATGTTCGAAAATAATATGAAACGAACCATAATGAAAGCACGTAAAATCCATTTGGTATTTTCATTTCAATTTTATTTAATTAAGGATTATGCGCAAAAGTCGGCGTTATATTGTGTTTTAGTGTTGTTCATTGACATATTTTAATTAAATAGCCAAAATATATTGAGTAAGATATATTTTACGGTAAATTATTCAACACTTTCCAACTCTAGCACACTCATTGCACAAGGTAATAAAGTTATTATAAAATACTTTTACAATATAATTGTGTTTTTTTTTAATATTTTGACATAGTGGTATTGGAAGACCGTCAAAGACCCTAGAAAGAATGCTTCAGAATGTTATCCTGCCAGATTCTCACTAGCACCATAAAAGTAGTATCAACCCAGAGTTGAGCGGCGTCTGGCTCTACTGCCATATATGATCGGCAACGTCATGAAGAAGGTTCAAATTAAAAAAAAATAGGAACCAATTGAATAAAAGACGCCTTTCTAATTTGTCAAAAATTTATAAATATAAGCTTGACTTTATCATATTACAGCAATAAGGAGCGACGGGCAAAAGTTAGGGTACCTTTTTAAAATATCTAGAATATGAGTACATTAAAGATTTGAGAAGCCACAAAACTCCAACCCATGAACAGCTGGAATGATTGGCGAGGCTATTGAACTTACAGAACATCATAAATTAGGAACTCTATTAAAGAAGATAGCACTAAAATAAGACCTGAGACTCAGTGATAAAAAATGTAAATGTCTGTGGCAACACTGTGAGTACTTATTATGGGAATTTAGTGAAGAATCAAAATTTAGATTTTATTTATTGTACTAATAAGTTTTGAATCAACTCTAAAAATAAAGCTCTACTGGAACAAAAATATGTTAATGTTTGAAGATATCTTTAAACATGTATAGCCATGTTAAACTTAGCTAAATTTTTAATTTATATAGAATAAAAAACAAACTGATACGGGCAGGGATTCGAACCGGCGACCTCTAGAAAACCGTTCCGTCGCTCTACCAACTGAGCTAAAGTATTGCATAAGTATCCTATACTTGGATCATGTGGAGGGCCTACCCGTATCAGTTTATCTTTCATTCTACATTTATAAACATTCTACATTCATTCATATTAATTCATTCTATATTTAAAAAGAAATATGTAAACATATAATTGCCCAATATAATTCTAATAAGTATAATTAGAGGAAATACTATATCCTGTAACATCCTGTAACCGTAACTTGCAACTTGTCCTATTTTGGACTTAAAACAATATGTGTGTATGGAACACAGTACGTCCGGTCACACCTAGCTATGGAATAACCATTCTCAAATACACTTCACTATCTATAAGCAAACAGTGCCGTCAAGTTTGGCGCCAGAATAATTGAAATAATCAATAGTCAATATGTGATGTACAGACGTGACCGATCAGCATCGGCACTAAACAGATCTACAGCAGTGAGTGCTGCTAAGTACTTTATATTTATGGTTTTGATAATCGATAACAAAGTTCAATTTGTCATTTAGTCAATGAGATCAATTTATAATCAAGCAAGTCAATTTAAAAAGGTTTAAAACTATTTACATTGAATGCATTATGTATGTATGAGATTTATTTTTTACCCTTATCTGTGTTGATTGAATCCAATATGGACATGGCTTTGCTATACTAGGCTGTTTAATTGAGAAATCACTTTTTATTTAGTAAGCGAGAGGCGTTATTCCAAAGAAGGTGACTCATCGTATGGTATTCAGAAAAACGTGTGCAGTAAAAAACATGTTAGTATTCTGTTGGTTGTGTTGGTAGAGCGCTGATTGACAAGACATTAGGATGGTATGGAAACTATTGTTCATGCCGGTCGCCGTGAACTGTCATGTTGGTACTATCGTATGTGGAATAATGATGAATTATTTCTGTTTGCGCTAAATCGATGCCAATTGTGTAAATGCTGGGAGATTATTATACTGCACCTCTTTGCATATTTGAATTTTGAATTAGACAGGAGGAAAATTTATTGCTTGAGCATTATTCTTTATTTTAGTTAGATTTATTTTCCTTGTTATTCTGAACACGTATTTTAGACTGAGCCATAAACTGCAAATTTGGTAATAATACGTGTATTGTTAATTTTAATGGTAATTTCTTGGCTTTACCTCATGTTGTCGGTACACTTAACGCTATCTGGAGTCAGGGTCTCACCGGGAACCAAACCGTGACTTTATTTACTTGAAACAACCTAAAACGAACTGTATTCCATGAAAGTAGAGTTCAAAATGTTTTGTTTCTTATCTGGTAAGGTATCGCTGTAGGTTGTCATAGGACTGAAAAGTAATTTATCGTCTCCTTTGCAGTGTAATTGCGTAAATCATGCATTTATGACAGACCTGGTCAAAGACTGCTTTGTCTCCTCATACCAGCGGTCTCACACTTGTTATTGTTAAGATAAACAAAATAAATCTATTGTTCTCAATGGCTTTACCTGAATGTATTAATTTTAACTATTTAAACATATAAGTTTTAAACGCGGCAGGTGTTTTAGTACAAATAATTAGCATGAAATTAAAAAAAAATGTTTTTTACAAAAGATCTATAGATCTTTTAACGATTTTTTTTAAATACAACATAAAGTAAGATTATTGTTGTTGACAAACCGTTGAAAAAGAATTGTGAATAATTAGAATTAATAAAGTAAACTAAGATAAAATTACCATTAAATAATATATAATAAAGTAATGTAAATTAAAATAACATGCAAATGTAATCTTATCTTAAATAATAAAGACATAATTTCAATAAACTAGTTACTAATCAACTATCACTTAAGACCTACAAAGTAAAACATTTAAATTGATTAAGTCAATCATTCTATTAGTAAATAAACTATAAAGCATTGTGAAGTTAAAGACTTAATTAGCGGCGGGACTCTGCGCAGGCGCACGGCGTTTATCTTATCTGCCGTAGTTGCACGATTCGCGCATGTCTGCGCGGGAGTTGACTTTCTCGATATTACGGACAGAAGGATTTATGTTGTGCATGAAATTATACTTAGTGTTTATGTTTTGTATTTACAATGTTTGTTTTATAAATCATAATTTTGTGATAAATTTATATTCTTAAGTAATTTGTTTATCTACTTCTGTTGCATATTTTAAATATATACTCAAATTCTACTAAACCTAATTAGAGCACTAAAAAACATTACTAAATCTATCTAATCTAATAGTAAGTAGGTAAACCTTAAGTAACTTCCAGTAAGCCAATTTAGAACACTAAAAACTAATACTAAATATTTTTTTATATCTATATGTCCCTGCTTAATTCACCTTGTGAAGCTATATATAACTCCGAAAGGTAATTAACAAAACAAATTCCACATCTTCAAATACCAGTAAACAAATGGCTATAACATGAAAATACTTAATTAAAGTACCAAAATCCGATATCAAAGCATCGGAGCATCACGAACCCCCAGCCACCTAATAAAGTAACTCTCACGTTCCTAATTAGATCGTTAATTATAAACCTCTCATGAAAGCCTTAATTTTACCCTGAAAGTCTAAAGTGTACGGATTTTGTTACTAGGCGTTGGATTACGAAGTGCATTGTTAAGATTATTATAAAATATTTAATTATTTACTGGTTACCTGTATTAAAACAATTAGTATTATTATTGTATGATTTGTGGAAGCTTTGATTGGTTTTCTTAATAGTTTTTCTAATCTACATTTAGGATCTAGAATTCTGGAAGGTGATTCTGTAACCTGGACCTGTACGGTCGGGCGAACAGCTAAATAATTGCAGTCCCTCAGCAGGTGGACTGGAGTCATTACTCTAACGGTAATCCGGATACACCCTGATTTATTACGGACAAAATTTACGTGTTTTATAAAAAATGGGGCTTAGCTCGCTCGTAAATAATAGAAGATTCTTGAAGATGTTTCTTTGCAATGTGTTTTAGACTTCAACTTTCCTTGTTAAGTAATTAAAGTTCTTTAATTACCCTATTTTATATATTAACTATTTTTTTGAGATAATTAGTTCAAATAATTAACAATAAATTTAGTCCCTAAGAAGAAATTAAAGAAAAATAATGTCTAACTTACGTTATTGTAATTTTTTTCTGTTCTTGTACTTCTTTGAACTTTTTCAAATTCTTATTAAATTACATTTACTGATCTAATAGTAACTTTTCATGAAACTTCTTTGTTAACTTAATATTAATATTAATCATTGGTTTTCCTACAAAATAAACTGTATCATCACTAAAATGCTGAAAGTATGAGTATATAATATTTATAAGTAGCTAGGTATTAAGATTTTCCCTTTTTATGTGTAACCAAATTTACATATAAACATGTTTCACGTTACATACATAGAATTTTCAGAGTATGAATAGAGTTGAATATTGCTTGGCACGGCTTCGAACCCCACTACGGCCTCGCATGCTGACTTCCTGTTTGGCACGACACTACGGCTACTCCTTAGTATACCTGCCAAGCTTGCATTTATTTTCTAGTAGGCACATATAATATTACTTGGAAAAATCAACAATCTGTTATAATCATTAACATTTTTATTTTGCCAAAATTATTAAAAAGAATTACTTTACGGCAATACTTTATCTAAATAATAGCGCCAGTACATCAATATATATGTATATATAGCTCACCTTGGTGACAAATTAACATCTTAACAATATATAACAATAAAAAAATGTTTGATTGTATGTATGTGTGAGTGTTTATTGTTGACAAATATGACGACAATGTTTTGTCTATAAGTAATTTTCAACCTTACGTATTAGGTTTTTTATCTTTGTTTTATTGTTAATAATTACATTTATGACCTTGGCAATAAATGGTTTTCTTTAATTCATATACTTTAGGATTACATAATGTCGTTAACCTTTACGTTTTTTGGTAAAAACATTGGCAATTTTATCTCCCATGACTAACAATGTTACTTACACTTACTTACCATAGTCTTTTTTCTTTGACATGTATGTATGTTTTATAATTTAATAGGCCCTTATCTAACCACAATATGTATTCATTATAAAAACATCTCTGCCGGGGTTGAACCCGGAACTGGCAATTTAAAAGCGTTGCTATTACCTACTAAGCCAGGCATTCTTAAGAAAATAATTTATTTTTCCATTTACTAATTAATGTTTTAAAAAATGCTGAATTACTTTTAAATACTTGCAAGTCGTTTATTAAGTTCAATTTGAGTAAATTGTCTTTTTTCTTCAGATGTTTTCTTATGTAGGTTTTTATATCTTGACTTTTGGTAATAGGGAATCTAATTTATTTAGAATGTGTATAAATAATGATTTCCATTTTTATGTAAGTATTCATCTGTAATCCGACGGGTTGCGTGATCTTTCTAATGAGATAAAGTTACTAAAATATATCAAAAATCTATGAAATTATACTTTAATTTTTAGATATTATTATTCATAGTGTTAAAATATGTTTAAGGTTCTTATAAGTTATTATTAAAGGGTAATAAATAATATACATTTTACAGTAACAGAATTTTATTTAATGCAGATTCATCTCGCACTTGACGATATTGTACAAAAATGATAATATCGTTTTTCAGTTATTTTACACAACTTTTCACACAATCGCAAACATTAAAATCATTTAACTAGATTTCCTCGTTTTAAGTATTTTCTCTTCATTACTATATACTAATTATTATTATGATATATTACAATAATTGCACCTACCTATTATTATTATTATGACCAACACATTATTAATAATTTTACGTATTACATTCGTGAGCACGTTCAATATAAACAAATATTGTAAAGTAAATAAAATTAATTTTGTTTATATGAAAATAGTGAATTAAAACAAGTGAAATAATTTCTAATATAAATCACTTTCCATATTAAAAGCTTTATAAATAAGTATACAATATTTACAATATATTTAACAAGTATTATGAAATTCAGGCGTAGATTCTTTCTGGGAAATAAAATGTAAAAATAAAAAAAATGATTTTTTTTTATTATTCAACTAATATATCAGATTCAAAGAATTATTTCAAAATATAAATTTATATAAAAAACAACAAGAATAAAGAAATAATTATTTAATATATATAGAATACAAATGAACAAACATTTGGCACTTTAATAGTAAATGTAGAAAGAATCTCGTCCAAACTACTTTAAAATACTACTTAATTACAGAAGACGAATTACGTATATGTTTATAGGAATCCAAAAATATTACTACTACTGTATCTTAAAATAAATTATAATATAACTTATGTTTACATCTATTCGTATACTGGGCACAACTAGTTTTGATGTTTGTCATTTTTAGTGACTATATGTAAGCTAGAAATAAGTTAAGCTATCGACTAAAAAATGGAATATTTTTCATACTAAAGCCTTTTACGTATATAGGTTTCTGGAGTGACGCTACTTGAATGAAAAATAGTATACATATTTTTGTATTTTACTTCTCAATTCTTAAGTATCTCCGTCGCACTATAAGCGCCACGCCATCTTTAATATTTGAAAGACAATTATGAACGTATACAGACATTGTACATCAGTTTGTGGTTTCTTACAATATCAATATTTACAGAAAAATATATTTAGTTAACACTGCAAAAAGTTATATTTAAATTGTGAATTTTATCTCTCAAAAGGTCTTTGAGACCTGAGTATTATTCAGTTTGTTTGTTGCAATCAACGTAGCATCCAAAAATCCCCACTAATTCTCATTGTTAAGAAAAAACCCATCAAGTTAAAAATCAATATTATTCTATTGTAAATTTTTCAAAACTATTTTTATCGATTTTTTGATAACAATATCTCAATTATTGTAGTTCTTTAAATAAATGTCGAAAGTTGACATTACATTATTGATAAGGTGAAGTGAAGAACTGAAGCATTGATTCAACTCCGTATTTTGGCAGACAGACTACGTTCAGAGTGAGAGATAGTGGGGCACGTTTCGCACGATAAATAAAAACACGATTCCATTTGAAGCCCGGGGCTGCGGCGCGGGCATGTCCATGTACCTCAGCAGGCGCTCAAGATTTATACCGGGAGATGCGGAACAATATATCACGCAGAACGCGGGAACTCAACCTATTCCTAGTGTGGAACAGCCACTGTCCCGATGCACCCGATACCAGATCCAACCAGATACCAATCCCACCAGCCATACACGCCTTATATGTAAAATATTTAAAATTTAAAATATTGACAGAAGCTAATTAATATTAATAGAAACGTCTATTTAATAACGAGTCGAGATTAACATAAAGTACGTACATAACTCAAGCTAAGCGATAAATAAGCGGACATCGAAACATGTATTTTTCATACGAGCTTCATATAATTTATAGTCGACGATGATATCGCGACTGGTTCTTTTATTTGTGAAATAGTGATACGCGGAGTGTGCTCGGTAAGCGTTACTAACGGGAAATTTTGACAATAAATCTTCAGCAGTCGATTGCCTAAGCGTTCGTGTGGGCGGGCACAAAAATATATTCGACAACTTTGATATCTCGATCTTTGGACGTCAAAAGCTGGTGAGTAAATCAAGTAGCAATAAACCAATCCGCAATACACGAACAGAATGTCAGATGTCATATCACGGAGCGAGCTGATATTGACAGTTGTTATGACCTACCCAAGCATCGACAACGTATAGGCGACGATCACCTGAAACAAAAGGAAAGCGAAATTAATAAAATGCCAATCATAAAATAATAACTAAATTAAGCACTTGATACATTCAGTATAAATAAATACATTTCAAAACAAAACAAATGAATTATCTCGCCCCAAGGCCATGTAGTCAGCAGTCTAACAGCTTTATGTAATTTATCGTTCGCGCTCACGAAGAATTTTTAAAAGTTTAAGTTAATTTCTAGCGTAATGTGAATTTGATAAAATGCCGTATCTCTGGCAGGCAGGCTCCAGCTCTGAAATTAAGATGTAACATGATGCAAGAACGACCCAGAGCTGCTAGATTTATTGCTATACCACTTTGCATATGCTGATTTACAAAGAGCTGGGATATCATATAGAGTTGCTACGACAGCTTTTAGCATAATATTATATTATATTCATATATTTTTAAATATTTACTTATTTCGTTTTATGTTGAGAGCAAAATTTATGGTTATTTTTATTAAAAATTAAATTGGCCTTAAGAATTTATTGCGAAACTAGTTATTCAAACAAATTATTAATAGTTTCATCACAAATTGCAATAACATATTACTTCTTTTGTTTCTTTTGTTATGGAATACTGGTATGTCTGTATGTATATTTAATTTAAACAGTCTTGAACGTATATATAATAAAATAATACATTTTAATAGCATTTAAAATAATGAAAAGTATATTATCAGCTCCGTAGAGTTCCCTCGTTGCTGATGTTCTGTTCACAAGACGCGGTACTGTCTGCCGTCCGCAGTCAGCAGAAAGAAATAACACCAGTACTTTACAGTACAACTAAGCTTTAACTACAGATTATAAATAAATGAAATAAATATCCTTTGACTTAATGAAGTGATGTTTTTTATTTATTATAAATTCACTTCTAAATTATTTTATAGTTAAATGCTTGATTGATAAATGTTAATTTTGCGAGTGTCGGAACACGTATAGCTAATCTGCTACCATTCTATTTTCAGAGTGACCAGTGAACAGTACAAGAACAATGGAAGCAAGCGCTCCGTCAAGTGTGAGAGGTCGTAAATCGAGTAGGACGAGTAATTCGTTGAATTACAGCATGCGCCAACCACCGGGCCGACTCGAAATTAGCTCCCACAGAGATAAATTGACGGCGAGCTAAATAAATTATTTGGGAAAACCGAGAAAAAACGGGCGTCTTCTCTTGATAAGGGTTGCACGCATTCTACCATAGAAATAATGAATATCAACCCTTGGGGAAGTTTGAAGTGGATTAAATATATCTCGTTTTAATTAACTGCTCAAATAAATATATGTTTAATTGGCAATAACGAGATATGTTATGAAATTCAGATAAAGGTGCAAAATAATTTCACGGTTCGAATTTATTTTAAACTTAAATAGTTTTTAATCTAAACTACCATCTCAATTAAAAGATACATCAAAATAATCGAATTACAGACATTAATGTTAATCGGTATAAAATATTTATTCGATTGCTACCATAAATGTAAAAGTAATCAAAGTCATTGAATAAGGAAACCTGACTCCAAATTGTGACTTTGTTTAATAAAAAATATTATTGTAAAACCCATCTGCAAAGTGCATTCACAGGTTTAGTGCAGCAGACAAAAAGGGTTAGAACACCCTTTCTTTCAGCGGGAATTAATCTTAGTTGTATATTTGAGATTTAGCCGGCAATAAGAAAGATACATAGGTGGGCTTACCAAGGGGCGCGAATGGCAAATTGTCTCAGATTCCCTCCTACGAGGATTTTATTACATTCGTTAACGCATTTTAGATTAATGTGTAAATACTTTAAATTTGTATGCAAATTACAAGATTAGATATAAAAGAAAGGGTAATAGCATTTTTATTAAATATGTTGTAGATATTTCATAATCCTAAAGGCTTTATTAAAAAAAAATCTGCCATCTTAAAAATATAATTCAATGAATTCATCACTTCAAAAAAATCTGGGGTTCCATACATAAAGACAACCCCTACCTGGTATTCATCCCCACCCATGTAAGAGGGCTGATGGCCGCCATCTTGTTTGGTTTTGTATGTAGTTAAGAAACAGATATATCTACAGACTGATATTTTTTTTTAATAGATAATTATTTAAAAAACTACTGATATTACAAAAAGTATCTTTTGGTAATAATAATATTAAATTAAATAATATTCCATGCTATAATTTTGTTTTAATAAAATATAAGTTAAAATAAGACATAGGACATCATAATAATTAAAAAGAATTAAAAACAGATCTTTGGTTCTGAATCTGAGTCCGCCCCTTGTCGGACATAAATCAGGATTTTGGACGGGCAAAGCTAAAATTTTGAACGTTTTAAGCCGGGCGTAAATTTCGTAAAACATGACAATTGAAAAATAACAACTTGCCACGTAACATACACGGTTGAAAGTTTAAAGATTAATTTATATATAAAAAAAATACAGATAAACAAAAGAATTTGAAGCTGTAGAACGAAATAAAAATATTTTTTGTCTTACCCGGATAATCTACCTGCCCTTATTCCAATTATTAGGGATGCAATATGTCAATTCCATCCACATCTATCATAATTCAATCGCTCTTAGAACCATCCACATTCATATTTAAGACCTTTACATCCTCTTCATCCATTACGTGATCACGCCACAAACGATTCCTACTCATCTGTTCCATCATTGTCACTTACTTTACAGACATAAATATACATACATAGTCGAAGAGCCTGTTGTTTAGTGAACTTTAACTCTTAAGAGATTAATTTTATTTTTAGAGCTACTAATGCACAACTAATCCTTCTTTTTCGTGCTATTTATTTCCGTCTCACTTTATTATCGCAGTTAGGGATATGGTGGGGTTCGGCTATTTTCGGTTAAACTTGAGTTATGTAATTTTTAAATTGTTTATGAAAAAATTGTTAACACTTAATACACAATTTGAATATCGTAATCAAATGTAAAACACTTAATACACAATTTGAATGTGTCTCTTGGCCATTTTTTGTATTTTTTTTAATTGTCTGAATATCTAACAATTTGTACATCTGTTACAGTCTTAATCTATTAATGTCATTATAAATAACACAGTTATCACAAAAACCTTTAAAAAAATAGCACTATTATCATAATGTCAAATATTTTTTTTAACAAATAAAAAATCTCTATAAAAACCTCATGAATTTCAAGAACATGTCAGCACAATCCACAAAATAAATCACGAACTTAATTTAAAAATGCGACAAGAAAAAAAAATCTTGTTGCCAAATATTGAAACGAGAAAAACTATTTAATCCGAAAACTTTGTAGGTTGGTACGATCGTATAAATCAGGGAGTCGTCGTCGATGCCAAGCAAATAAGATGATATTATGTTGGCAGCATTGCTATGTACCATGCATGATCTATCATGGTATTGGAGTGGTGGTATCATGACACCTTGGGCTATTCATCATCAGCAAAATCATTATAAGAAATCACTTTCGTGACAATTTCCTTATTATTATGAGCTTTGTTTGGTTAAAGTGATAATGTATGGCAAATGTTAATTATTTCAAACTTGTTTTTTGTAATGTATTTTATTTTACTATAAATTAGAAGTTTATTCAGTTTTTTGTAAATTTTTTTTTACATCGTATTTAAGTTTTATGGTTTATTATAATGGGTTTGTGGGAAATTATTGAATAAATACTTTTAAATACTTTTAAATGTTATATCTTCATAAATATGTATAAAACATTTTACAATTTTTAAATGTTTATAAAACTTGTATTATATATTGATATAATTATAGAACCTAAAACTAAATTATATTGAGCTAGAAAAAACGTTTTAAAATACACACATAAGATAAAAATGCTGTACCTATATTTTATATCAAAACGAGGCTTATAATATTTGTTGAGTGGAAAAATTACAATCTTTAACAAACAAGGGAAAAAATATAACAATTTCTTAGAGATTACTCCTGGGATGCGATCTTTATGACCCAGCATCACGTGATCTCACAATAAACTATTCTTCATAACGGTAATTTAGTATGTCTGTCTTCACACTTTTATTTTTTCTCTATTACTTAGAAAAATAACAATCGTGGGCATACATCAACCTGAACGTTACTAAAACCACACTCATATATTACATTTGTCTAAGAAATCTACTTTTAATAGGAATGTTATATCTTTCTATTTTATTCACGGGAAGACCGCTCTTTTTTGATACAGAAATAGAGCATATAATTCTATGTACATATTTATGTAGGTAAAATGATAAGGTAGGAATAAAAGTCGCCACACACGACGAACAAACGACCCAAGGAGTTGAGTTACAATATATATGATAGAGTTAAATAACAACTGACATATGTAATTATAGCAAAGAAAAATAAAAAATAAAAATAGAAATGTCAAAATTAAAGATATATTAAAATTCTTGGTTTATAATTAATAGAAGTGTTTATTTTCTTTTTTTAAGATAAGTAAACTAGTTCATTTTGAATTTATAATACCTACCTACTAGCTAAATTTATTCATGGCGTAACTAATTGGATGGAAACTTAAGTGAAATTACGTTTAAAATAAAATTTTATAAACTATTTAAAAGAATATAAAGCTTACAAAATTTTATTTTATATAGTATGGTTAAATTCTGAAACAAAATGTTTTCTTAAGAGCGTTTCTGAACGGAATGCCGCAAGATGGCGCCGCATCGAGACACGATTTGTCAAAAGGAAAACAAACAGAACAGAAATAGTTTCTGCTGACAACTTTATAGCGTATAGCAATCTTGCTCCACTGAGTTTATAAGTTTATTTAAATTTAACAACAAAACAGTCATATATCTAGGAAATATATAGAGCTTGGTTGTTGTTTGAAAATATTTAAACATATTTAAAAACAATTTATAATATACCACAAATATACTAAATGTATCTTAAAACAAGATATAATTTAAATGACAAATAATGTCATAAATAAGTAAAAATAAAATAAAAGTTGTTTTTATTTCAGCGCGATATATCACTGAAGATAAATATTAAAAAGCGTACATTAGAGTCGGAACACGTAACTAGTTTCAGTGTATATTTGTCTAAGCAGAAGCTTCAGGGAATGGAAGAAATATAAGGAAAAATACTAACATACGACTATTACAAAAATATTATAATTACCCCTAAAACAAAATTATAACAAAAAATGTATCATAATATATATTAATTTAGCTATAAATTAATATATATTTTTATTTATACTATGTAATTTTGCTAAAGAAGCAAGTCTGCGAGGAGCCTTAAAGAGTCGCTGAAGTTAGGAGGGACAAGAACGCAACAAGAATAATACAAAATGTTTTTCATTTTCTTTATGTCACCCTCGACAGTCGTAAAGGCATTAAGCATGACCAAACTTTTGTTTGATACCAGCTATGTGTGCATGCACTGAAAACTGAAAGATTTCATTTAGGAAGATAATCCAATCATAATTTCACCACTTGACAAAATTAACATATATTGTTCATACTGTAGGTATCTAGAGAGAAAGAAAAACAATCTTTAGTTCATACTATATGAGAAAAAGAAAAAAATCTTTCTTAATATAATATACTTCAGTTGAAGATACTTTTCCATTTTTCTCACGATTCCCGATCTCCAGATAGAGGGGAAAGACACATGGATATCGAAGAATTAACTCGATTTCGCTACGATAAAATAACAAAGGAAAATCTCATTAACTGTATATCCCGTGATTTACCGACTTTTATAAGATATTATACATTTATATGTAATGTTTCATTTAAACCTTAGTCCATTATTCACAAAGATATTTATTAAATATTAGACAAACAAAACGGAATAGTTCCTCAAAAAACATTTTTATAACCCCCTTACTTAATAAGCTATTATTTATTACAACAAAAATAACTCATTAAAACTAATACTCATTAAAATACACAATTAAAACATATGACATTAATAAGGGTTTTATTCGTTTTATTTATTAGAGAGGAAGTCAAGATAAGAATGGTTTTTTGATGTAAATGAAACTAGCATTATGGGAAATTGAAATCGTGGTGTTATTTTTATGGTTAGTGTGATAGTAATAGTTTAATTAACTGAGTAAAATGTGTTTAATAAATAGTTAAGATTAACTTCTAATAAACTTCAAGTTTAATTAGGTTTATCTTAAGAAATACTGTAGAGTTATGAAGCTTCATCTAAGCTAGGCGTTATTTAATTAAGATACAACTTACTAAGATATTAATAATTTTAATTATTGCTACGAGTACCTACACGGACTCACAATACTGACCCAGACCTACCTGTGGCTCAAACAATATTTTATAACCAACCTTTTTACTATTTAAAAAATAACAATTGACAGAACGCAATTTTAAAAAAAGAACAGCTATTGAGTTGACAAAGCTTTTATTTTTTAATTGTCTTGCATTTTTGAATTGCAGTCTTTTTTTTAAATGTATTTTGTAAATTGTTTTGTTTAAAAAATTGAAATTAGAATTTATTTTTTTAAAGAGAAAGTCTATGGTAAAGTATCGTTCTAGGAAGTCGCCGACGGGATGGGGATGTGCCAAAAAGAGATAAAGTAGTTTTATTGATCTATACGGACGTTCGGGCGCGAGTGTGAGTTGAATGAAACGAAGATAACTTGCCGCCCCGAGTTCATCTATCCTTGTTAGTCATTTGAATTTTTGTGTAGCGCCATCTCTTTCGAGCCACGTGACCTAAGCAGGGTGTAACTCACCCCACAACGGCCATAACTTACTCATAGCGATAGGCGGTACTGTCGCGAAAAACAACTCTATTTTTATTTTTAAGCAGTTTTCTAGTTTCTCTATACACAGATAAATTATATTTCAACCGATTTATTCATATAATTTTGTTTCATACTAAAAAAAAACAACACAATCTTTAGCATAAACCAATAAATAAAATACAATATCAACAATCAAATCCTCGGTCATTAATTAAATTGTCATATAAAAATAAGATTTAAAAGAATTAGATTCCTGAACCATATCAAGACATCTTTTTATTTGGCACTGTTCATACCAAATGTGCATCTCATAAATTACGAGTCTCCTTTATTATTTCTATCTCTGTCTCGCATTTGTCTTGTTCCAACCTTTATTAACTCGGGTCACTCCACTGGGGCCTATACAACTTTAATAAAAAACAAATTAGAAATCTCTTGTTATTAAAAAAACATGATATCTATTTTATTAATAATTTAAAAAAAATATTCTTGAAATAATCCATAATCATTATATGGAAAATACTATTTATTACGACATTAAACAAAATGTAATAAGTCAATATAATTTACAAGTAAGCCGAGTAGATAATTCAATGTTTACAAAATTAATATGAAGTGGTAGTAAAAGTGAAGATCAACGGAATCACGGGAGGTGTAAACGGATCGTAAACGTCAACTTAACGATCACGATAATCGTAAACGTCTCGTTAAACAAATAATTAGAGGTTGTAACATTGTAACATCAGTTAGTTGATTTTTTACGATTATGTGGCATTCATTATGGGTGATTATTTAAATATTAGAATTGAAAAAGATGTTATTATAAATATTATTTTATTGGTGATTATTTTTTATGATCTTAATAATGATAATATATTTTTATTTAATTCCAAACTCAAAGATAATTTTAAGTCGAAAATTTATTATAACCTGATTCTTTCGCCTTATTATTAAAATGTTTGTATTTTATTAAATGTTTGTAATTATACTCGTAGTAAAGAACGACTATTTTTAATTATATTTAACGACTTCATTCGTATTATCATAATTAAAAATAATAATTGATGTTAATGAAGTCTTTTCTAATTAGTAGGATAAGCGCCATCTGTCGACGAGTAGACGTGTAAAATCGATGGCGATAAGATTTATTAAGTAATCGATTTTATTATTATTTTCAATACTTATTTGTAGGCAAATAAATATCAAAACTAGAAATAACAGCCAGCAAATACTAATTCCGATGTCACTATTTCCAGTATTCACTACACTAATATGATGAGAATTCAGTTATATATTCGACAACTCGTCGCCCATTTGAATGAAGCTTTATAACCTCTATAAAACATCGCTTGTGGTAATAAAGTGATTTATCCCATAAAGTAACAGCTGATCGTTGTGATTACGAACAATACGAGCGACTCATAATTTTACAACCAATTTACAAACAATAAAAGTCGGTCCTGTCTTATACGCCCATTCACCCTCCGATATCTCCATATTCGAAGGCGAAGTAGCAGGTCGTAAGTTTTACGACTGTCCCAATAAAACCATAACTCCCGAGCAAAGTTATAGCTCATAAAATATAGATGGCGTTAGCACGTCAAAGCCTACTGCCATCTGTGAACGTTTTGGTGAAGCTTTTTATGAGCAATTTGAGGTCGTCACGTCGTAAAATAAATGCTGAATGATCTCGAATGATGACGCTACAATAGCGCTGCGTCATAGTCGTCTAGAAAAGAGCTAATAGAGAAATGAGTTACTATATATAATAGAAAAAAATGGTATAAAACTTAATAAAATAATATGATTATAAGTATTTAAATACTTACAAATCACTAAATAATTTTATTGTACTAATGTATTAAAACAACGTATGTATTTAAAGAAAATCCTTTACAAAAATGCACTAAGGAGAGCAAAGTTACAGGTAAAGAAATTCATATGAAATAAAGAAAATTGTATTGTAGTGTTATATGAAGTGCCTGGCAATATACGAACTGTAAATTGCCTCATAAACATTCCCTCGCCACCGCACTACGTGTCGAACGGCAAGCGTTCCCAAATCCCGCCTTTAAATAGTTCTATGTTTTGCCGCATTAAGCGCGAGCGGTTTAGTCGCTCGTTGTTTGGTTTATGCGACATCTATCTTTTCACTGAAGAACTCTTTAGTAGGATAAAACATAATTTATCTTTTTTAGTCTGATATGTATCTAATTTTACGACAAAAATAGGTTTTATGTTATCTGTAATTGAAAATTTTATTATCTTATCTAAGTAAAGAACGTAATTCACTTTTATACAATATTTTCCAAAATGTTTACCAATAGATGGCGTTAGTTGTTATCTTTAACTAGTTTTTAGAACCCAACTTTCGTTACGAAGTATTATCAAAATATTATTTGAATCTTATTTGTCATAAAGATCACAAAGGATATTTGCATAGTGGTAAGCTAATAAAAAATACTTATTCTGGCCGTAAATACTGTTACAATTAAAAATAAAAAAATATTACATTTGAATTTCGTATCTCTCATTTTTATACGATTGTTCAATGTGTTCTCTCATTTTGGCGCCAATACATTGTACAATATTTTGCGATATTAAAATGGAGTGGGATGATAAAGAGAACAGAATCGCTGTGATTGCATTACACAAAGTAGGTATAGAACCAAATGCAATTTTTAAAACTCCCCATACACTTGGTATTAGTCAAATGTCTGTGTACCGGGCTATTAATAGGTACAATGAGACTTCCTCTGTTTGTGACAGAGAAAGATCTGACAGTCCACGTAGTATTTGTACGAAAAAGGTGGTCAAAGCTACTGCTTTGCTTGACTACTGGTAAGGCAGAGAATTCGAATAAATCCTGTCCGAAAGCAAAAGATTTTATCTCGGGAAATGAAGATAAACACCTGGAACCATGTCGCGTATTTTAAGAGATGACAGAAAAATTGGTTTACGGATGAGATTTTTTTTACAATTGATCAACATTTTAACAAACAAAATAACCGTATTTATGCTCAAAGCTCTAAGGAAGCTTCCCAATTAGTCGACAGAGAGCAAAGTGGACATTATCCGACTTCAGTGATGGTTTAGTGGGGTTTTAGCTATGAAGGAGTGACTGAGCATTATTTTTGTGAAAAAGGTATCAAAACCTCGGCACAAGTGTATTTACACCCCTTAATAACACCAACAATAACCAAGTATGGTCCTTCCAGCAAGACTCGACGCCGGGTCATAAAGCTCGGTCCACGCAGTCTTGGTTGGAAGCGAACGTCTCGGACTTCACCAGAGCTGAAGACTGGCCGTCGTCTAGTCCCGATCTTAATCCGCTGAATTATGATTTATGGTCAGTTTTAGAGAGTACAGCTTGCTCTAGGTGCCATAACAATTTGGAGTCCCTAAAACAATCCATACGATTGGTGAAGAATTTTCTCATGGAAAGAGCGCGTGCTTCTATTGATAACTGGCCTCAACGTTTAAAGGACTGTATTGCAGCCAATGGACATCACTTCGAATAAGTTTTCTATATTTTTAATTGTTTTATATTTGTGTATTAAACTAACACTCTATAAAAGTAATAAATGTTATTTGCAATAGAAATACAAAATGTTTTTCTTTGTTATAATATTTATGGCAAGACTTGGTGGGTAGGTATATACCATCTGTCTGGAATTTGTAGTAATATAATTTCAGAAATTAATCTTGTTAAAGTACCTATATTAATGAGTAAGTTACCTAAATTGAATTTTCAATTGAAGGCTCATACAAATTATTTTGTATATAAATTATAAAAACCATCCCCTTATTTAAAAGTGTAATTTAAAAATAAATATTTCTAAGAGAAAGTATCCGTTATCAAATAAATCTATGTTTTATATTTGTCCTGTTTAAACTAACTAGTCATTTTGTAATTTTGGATGTAGGTAAGTATAAAGTAGTTGAAAACATATTATTTAATAAGTCCCCTACCAACATACTTACTAACAAATAAAGTAATTTATGGTAAAAGCCTGTTGGAATTACGTTTTGTATATTTTTTATGTCATGTGTAGCTTAGATAAAAAAATTAAATAGTGTTCCTAACCAAATTCTGTAATAACATTAAATTTGTAATCTCTGATAACTAAGACTGTATGAAACAAGCCATCTAGTTAATCTAAAGTTATCATTCACATATACCTAAATTGTAAGCATATTTCGTTCAGAGAATAATTATCAATTGATTTAATTAAATAAGATTTAATAACTAAACTAATAATTAAAAGAGTCCTCCATATAGTTAATGAAGCGTACAAGAGATTTAACTAAAAATATGTATTGTTCAAGCCAATTTAAAATACATACCGTATAATTTTCTAGAGCTGTTTATTTCAAAATATATCCAATTTGTGAAATCCAGCTAATTAGATTCTCGTACTTAATCCACTGAACCCGAACCTTTTACATAAATTCTATCTAAAAAGTTACCCGATATCTGGGGTAATTATAAAAGCGGGGTGAGTGACAAATCCTCTAATAAAACAACAAGCAAATAATTCTGAGTATAAATCGCCCTCGGTGTGAATAGAATAGCAATTATTTGGTTGAGCTACTTCTGGAAACTATTGTTTCTCACTGCTATCTCGAACTTTTTGGAAATTGGGATTTCTATAGGGAGGTTGGTTTTATTTTATAAATTACAGGTACGTGATTAAAAAAAATGTTATTTTTCAGGTTTTTCAAACGTTTCTTTGGCGAGTAAGCAGGTGTATATATTTCAATAATATAAGAAAAAAATAGATAATTGGGTAGCCTCAATAATTATAAATAATACCAATAATTCTTGTACGAATTATTCTATCTAATACCTTCCAACCTAATAAATATTTTATAAAAAAGATTATAAAAGAAAATCAAAGAAAACAATAAGATTAATTTTCTAAGAAAGAAACGATCGAGTTAGAAATGAGTTCCAATAGGTGTGAATAATTAAATTTCCATTCTTATTAGACCTCCCTCATACTTCTCGTACCTTATACTGATAAGGTGTATGAAGGGTCTGTTTAATTGGTTGTTGAAACGGCAACGATAATGTAGAGAATGTGATATATTACCAACACTATGGTTCTTAATTTACTAAAACAAACTAACATTAAATAAAATAAATATTATTTCTTGTATTATTTAATAAAAAAAAAGAATTTTAATATAAATATTAAATTACGTATTACGAAAATTCATCAGTAAATTTAAATTGAACGTAAATTTCAGTAAAAGTTAATCAGAGTAGATAACATCAAAACGGCTTTTATTGTAATTTCTCGAACAATACCGCGAGTTGGTAATAAAGAAAGATAAATAAAGATATACAGCGTATCTCCAGAAGACAGATAGGGGTAGCGAGGGCCCCAGAAAAAGTTGAAGGGTTAACCCTTGTGCGGTAGTTTAGTAGTTCCATGTATCTAGTTTTAATACAGTTTTTAGCTATTTGTATTGTTATAACTTTACACGTAAACCAAAATTTTAGTTCAGATTTATAGGTATTTTATATAGTTTAGCAATGATATAATTCATATTATTTAGGGTTAGAAATTGTCTGTTATGGTGTATTGTATGTTATGTATTTTTAATAAATATAGAACGGAATCATCAACTGGGTCGGGAATTGAACCTGCGATCTCTAGAATGTTACTGGGATTTTTTTTTCATAAAAATTATAACATTTTTGACATGTGTACGTTGTTATTGTCTATTTATATATGCAAATATGTTTTGAAACTGTGTCAAATTAATTTAAAACATTATATAATGCAATATCCACGTCATTGAAGGCATACGTGCTTGTGTTAGTAATTTGTAGAGTATTATAAATAAGGTTGGCGCATGCGCACTGCTATACGCACTCTATTAACTTGAATTTCAATTAAAACGCCTCCAACAATTTACTGCTTTTCTAATTTATACACTAATACCTATTAAATAGGATTGCAACTTATTTATATGTAAATTTTATTATTGTTATTATCTTCAGTGTCTTTGTCTTCATAAAGTCATTTTTTTAAATTCAAATGAATAAAAAAAATGTTGACTATTACTGTACACATATCAAAGTAATATTTTATATTTACATAAATAACACCGCCTATATTAATGTATCTTAAGTGCAAGGTGGATCGATTGCACAGATATTACAGCACCCTTTACTTATATATCCAGAGCTGATAACTTAAATCTTCGAACAAACCATTAATAATAATAAACAATTATTTGTTCACACTTGAAAACCATTTAATTTAGTATATAGCAATTGTAAACAAACATAGCTATTTGTCCCCACAAAGCACACCTCCAGTTTATGACTTCTGAAGTCGTAAACCAATAAAATGAAAGTTGGTACAAGCTATAGATAATGAAGTTTTATTGGTCAGTGGTACCGCAGCCCCCGACGAGTTGTAAATGGTACCTACTTTTATTAACTCACTTAATATTCGTTCTGATTTAAAAGAACTTTATTATCTTTTAATCTATTTTGAATTAATACACATGTAGCTTGTATTAAATGTGTACAAATACATATTTAGGTACCTACATACCCTAAACTTTTAAATACTAATCAAACAGTGGGCAGAATCAACGAAATCGTCAAAATACAGAGAATACAGCAAAAAAACTTGACATAAGAATCATATATTTAATATACATTTTCTTATTATATAATAAAATAATAAGAAACAAGTCATAGGTAAGCAACTGTAATTATTTAAGCATTTCAATTAAAATTATTCTCTTTACAAAAGAATTCCGTTCTTACTAAAATTCTTATTTCATTCTTAAGTATTTGACATTTAACAAAAAATATTAAATTAAATCCATTGATTACAGAACCCTAAAACGAGTGGGGTTGAAGTCTAAATAAAATAAAAGCAGCAAGATTTATTTCTTGCCTCGGAGTACTAAATCGTATTTATGAGATAACTCTACGACATCTTGTTTAAAACTAAATTATGGAACATAAAAAGTCAATCAGGTTAAAAATGTTTATTTCTTTATTTGCTAATAATATGCTAATATATGTTTATTTATACGATGAGAACATTTTTTATTTCCTGTTTCATAACTTCAAGGACTTAAATCTAACTCAGATAAGTGTTTTTGTAACATCGATTGAGAAATTAATTTATAAATATAGATGAAAACATCTAGTTATTTCTTAATAAAACACCTTATTTTTTTAAATTTCATATATATAAATTAATAAATAGGTAATATCAGGACAAATAATACAAATTGATCTAAGCCCTAAGTGAGCAAATTATTTACTTGTGTTAAGGATATTAGAAAACGATACAAATACATAGAAATACACATTATAAATACTGCAAATATATTTAATAAACGACCAAACCCAGAAATACAGACATCTATGCTCATCACATACATGCCTTTCCTTGTCGGGAATCGAACCCCTAGTAAGAATATAAGTGTTATAAATGTACCATATTAGATGAACAAGTATAGGTATACATATCCATTATGTAAAGTATATTCAAATCTTTTAACATTTCAATACAAAATGACTTATAGAGTGAAGTTATTGATGGGTGCAATTATAATATAGTGTCCAATAAATAGACACTTAGACACTTCGCTAGATAGTGTTTATTTATGACTTCAAGTATGTAAAGCCTCATTGACTTCAAATTAATGGCTGTAGAATATATATCTGTATTGCGAGAGAGATAAATTATCTGTCAATGTTAAATATATTTAAAATGAAAAATAAATGCGAAGGGATTCAAATCCGTGACCTCTGGGAAACCATGCCGTCGCTTTAACAATTAAGCTACCGTATCTACCTATCCTTGCCCGTATCGGTTTATTTTAATATGGTAGCTCGATGGGTAGAGCAACAGTTTTCCAGGCCGCGGATTTGAATTCTTTATCCGAATATATTTATTTAAATGTTAAATAAGTTCAACATATAGGTACATTTTTATATCTATTTTAACAAAACATAGTATTTTCAAAATATTTTCATATGACTTTACAAGGTAGAGTTAATTAAATAAATTCTTATCGTTTAAGGACTTCGGGTGAGTAACCTATGGGACATGTAGAGTCGTGCGCGGGGCACGCCGGGTGACGAGATACTATCGACACGAGTGAACCAAACGGGCATTACTTTATACGGCATGTGGTTCCTGTATTGACTTAAATATCTACTATCTGTATATTCTATTACTGAAGCGACCCAAGAATTATGTATTAAATAGGACAATTTTGAAAACATTTTTCAGTTTTAACTTACTTTTTACACCAAATTTGTCTCAGTTTCTAACATAAAATATATTAAATACTATAAAACCTCAAAAATTTGGCCGCTCCAGAGTTGAGTGACCTTGCAGCTATCGACACAATAAATAAGAAGTGAACGATTTGGCTCGCGTCGTTGAGACTTCACATAAGAAAGATCTCAGATCTCGCTCAGCTGCCGACCGTTCGTATATAATATATACCATCGACCGCCCGTCGATGGTAAAGGTGCCTTCCCCGCGCCTGCCATCTACAAAACACTCCTTTTATTTCACCAAACAGGTCCTGGCCTTATAAAATTGAGATATTTTAATAAGAAACTGCCGCTGAATAACAATTAATTCAGCAAATAAAATAAAACTCCGTCCAGTGATGGATCATGTATATTCCATCTTTCTTCTAATTAACGCTGGTCACTTTTATGTTATAATGACGGTTATTAAATATTTCAACAGCCCTTATATACTGGGTACAATTATCTACGGTCAGAACATTATTTTTCCAATGCGTAACTCCAGGTGTCCAAAACTGGTTTTCAGCAAAAAGCTGTTGATATAAACTTAATGGTATTGAATTTTTTACACTATAAGATATCATTAAAAAGATCGAAATGTGTCTATCGAGAATAGTATATAAAATTATAAAGATAATAAAAGAAAAAGAAAAATTGACGTTGACATAAAAAACAAGATGGAGGTTCGTTAGGGCACTTCCATCATTGCGTTGAAGAATGACATGGTATAGTCGCATACTTTTTTGACGCATCTGTCTTTTGATAATGTTTTGGTATGTTTTAATTAAGTGAGGAACATTGCACGTAACTAGGCATTACTTTTAATCGGTCAACAAATACCCAGTTAATGTTTTTATTAAATACTAATATAATTAACAGAAATAATTAAACTATTATATCGACAAATTATTACCTATAAGAAATAATGTTTAAGTTTGAAATTCAGCATAGAATAGTATGGGTAAAATAATATTTTTTTGTTAGAATTAATTTCAGTAGTATACCAAGATGGCCGCCTATATAACAAAATATATCACACAATATATATTTATACGCAGTATGTATTTAGAGTAATAGATACATTCCATATATAATTATTCATGTATGCACATGTTCCTACATAGTTTTTATTTAAATATTCAACGTAATGATATTATTTACTGTACGGCCCCTATCATGTGTACCAACATAATAATTAAAAACATTATTGTAATTCCTGACAGATTAAATATGTTTTAATCACACAATAAAATATGTAGGTAGGTAGGTACTTGATTTTTTTATTTAAAAGGATGTAATAAAGATTTTCTACGTCAACAAATAAACGAGTTATTTTTGGATTTCTTTTACGAACCATACACAGTGAAGAATGTCAAGTTCCAAGTTTTTAGTGGTCGGACTGTTCCAGCTGTATTTGGTATACGAGATGCAATTTAATTAATAGTAGGTACTATCTATTATAAAAGTAAGTCATTAAATAATGAAGAGCTGTAACCAGCAAGTTTTTAATTGTCTTCAATTCAATTATATTATCGCCTGGAGTTTATCAATTTTAATAAATATAATAATTAGAGTCTAACAAAAATATTATAGTCTATTAGTATTTCGAGTTCAGTTCATTATACCTTAACAATATATAAAAATTAATACTGTAGTTATTTTGGGGCTGGGTGGGATTCTTTTTAAAAGTTTAATTGAGTTACTGGGAAAAGTAAAGCAGTGTGTCTCGATAGCGGAACGGAGACGGTCGGAAAACATCAAAGGAAGCATCGGCTCGGTATAGTAAATTAAAACATTGCAAAACAGCAATACCATAGAAGTCTCGAATGGAGGATTTTAAAATGGCGTCCACTGGTGACGACGACTAAGTTTTTCGCAATCGTCTCCACCCGATAAATAATGCCGCGGACTTTGACAAAAACTTACCTAGTCTTGTTCGGTGGCCGGCGGCGCTCGCTCCCCTCCGACTCGCCCCGCATCCGTCCCGCAATCGCCACGTAGTCGTCCGCACTCCCTTGCGACTTTTTCTACTCATTCCACGGCGCCGGCGCACGCAAACCGCTCACTTCAATTATCATAGACATAATACTAACTATTTACACGGCTACTTGCTAAATAATACCTACTTATATTTATGGCAATTTGTTAAACTTCACCGACTATTAAAACTGCAGGAACACGACCACGTTACACTATACTTATGCGAAACTATTGAAGGGTTTGAGGCGCGGTTTTTTTTACGCGAGTCCAATGTATAAGAGATTGCGATAAACGATCTAAATTATGACTGTTTTACTTAGCTTTAAATGTATGAGACCGAGTCTCTTTGGTAGGCATATTTAATTTGTACAACATATTATAGTTTATTTCGCCCACAGCGACACTGCCATCGGGGCGCATGGTACCACATGACCAACTACACCTACACTATCATACACGGAAGAGATTTCTAAAAATTGCACTGGTTTTCAAACGCGAACATTTACTATAAAGCGCGATTTAAAATATATGTAAAAATTCAATAAATCAACAAAAACAAAACCCGAAACACAAAATAATTACGACCCGTTTCTATTCTAACATTAAAGAGTTTATTGTTCCATTTCTTAGAAAACATGAGTCTAATTCAATAATATAATTAATAAAAAAAAACAATCACAACAACCGAACAACACTTAGGTAAATAACGAAAATAATTACAAACAATTTACAAAACACAAAGCTTAAATGTTCGGCGGACTGCGATCGTATCACTGTTAGGTATAATGCGCAAGCGCATGTCTAGTGCTCAGGGTGGCCCTGCGCTGCCGCTGCGGCTGCCGCCGCCGCTGCTGCTGCCTTCTGCGCTTGCGCCTGTTTCTCTTGTTCATTTAATTCCTTTATTGCTTGTATTTCCTTCTTTAATTTCATCCTTCGATTTTGGAACCAAATTTTTATTTGTCGTTCCGTGAGACAAAGGGCGTGCGCCATTTCGATACGTCTCCTCCGCGTGAGGTAGTGATTTGTGTGAAACTCTTTCTCTAACTCTAGCGTTTGATATCTGGTGTATGTCTGTCTTCCTCGTCTCCTCAAGCCGTTTGCTCCTGAAACAAAAAAACAACTTCAGTAGCACATTTCGGTGAAGGGTCAATGCTCGTAAGCAGACGTTACACATTATTTTCAAGTGCCTACTTTATCTTAATAGGAAAAAAGGAATATTGCCCTTCGTTTGATCATTGAATAGTAACAGTTGTCTTACACAGCTTAGATGAAACGACTGAACAATCGTTAGTGTTGACAGATTCATTTCGTTCAACTGTCAATATTAAAATTATTACTGCTACGCCTTTTATAAACCGAATGAAAAGTTAATTTAAAAACATAGGTTTCATACATTTTTCTTGTATAAAATCTTTTCTCTCTCAATAATTTGGACAAACCAGTTAAAAAATGTGTGGTATTTTTTGTACACTTGTAATGACATACCTACAGGTCAACATTTTCGTGAGCGTAATTATTGTACATGAAATTTCAACCTTATTTAAAACTTTGAATTGGTTACCAAGAAATCGATTCATGAGATAGCCGAAATGTGAGGCCAATAGCCGGGAGTCGTGAAAACTCGATTACGTGTTAGGGTTGCCAATTACGAAATAACCACCTACAACGTTTATGAGTAATCAGTGGTCAAGGACCATGTCTTGCAATGTGAGCTTAAAATTTTCAAAATTACATATTTTTTTTATAATGATGACAGCCCTGGTTCCAATTTTTGGGGTGATGCAGTTATGTATAAGAAGACTTCATTGCATGCGAACTTAAATATATGAGTTTACACTCACGCTGAGACCAATTTTATTTCTCGCAAATTCTTTGGAACTTGAACAACGAGTTAAGAACCAATCAGAATGGCGTTTGCAATATAATGATTTATATGCCAACGACACCCAATGCAATACAGCAGATAATTTTTAAAATCTTAATGGCATCTGATAACGTATTTAATGTAGTAATTGAATGAAATATATCTTTAAAGAATAGCTCATAATTTTGTGTATGAATAAATGTGTTAATCAACATCTTAAAAGCGCACTCAGTAACATATTGCTTTTAAAATTGATACAAAAATAAAAGCATTTTGGAACGAGCCTGCAGAGCGCTTCTCACAAAGCCAAAGGGTTGCCAACCGATTTAATGGCTTAATTATCTCAAGTACTTCGATCGAAGCAGCTTTTAAAGCCACACGGCCTTATCTATTATTTTTATTGAAAACATTCCAAATGAAGTCTTAGAAGCATTTAAATTGTTTGAAGGCGTGAAGTCAAAGACTTTCATGTTTACAAATTTACATCTACGTCTTAAAACCATAAAGTTAATATACATAGAGTAAGGAAGTCAGCCTAAAATGCGTTCATCGAAAATAAAGACAGCAAATGAGGCTACCTATCTATCTTTCTTTCTGCATGCGTAATTGGACAAAGATAAGTGTCAGCCTCTCATCTTGCCTTTTTGTCAGACACTGATACTCGTAGGCCTGCCCATGGCTCTCCTATTCTATGTATAATATTTCTATGCCGAAACGTATTTTTAATTATGTCAATTGTTTTATAATTTTCATTAAAAAGTTCTTACAAAAAGGTTTTTACTAAAATGAAGACTTAATAATGGTTTTCTTTACCTTTAATTTAAGAGTATCTGGTGAGTGCCACCTTTTTAATAATTAGCCATATTCTACCGGGGTAGTAGTTAATTGAGTGACACTAATTGTCTTACCAGTAAAAGCCTCTCAGGGGCCGTGGAAATAGGAACCTTTTCTTCGCTTTATGTACAGGGCCCTTAAATTAGGTAATAAATTTTCATTATGTAACTTCTCAGTCATTCTCATACATGGAAATCGTATGGACCAATATGAAAAAAACTTTGTATGAACATTGATTTATCTTTTGAAAAATGTAAAAAAAACGAAGTTAAAATATTTCGAGTTAATTTTACAAAAAATCTCAAAGATCTCATAAAAACGAATGATTTTTCACACATGTGTGTAATTACGGAGTGTTATTTCAGTGTCAATTTACGCCTTGTAAATTTTTCTCAAAATCCAACGTATGCCACAACAGCAATAAAATTGACAGAAACGACTTCATTAAGGGTTCTAGCAAAAACCCGCATGAACCCTTAATAGGTATATAATGACGAGGAATATTTCCGCAACTCACAAATCTCGTTCTTCATCTGTATCGTGTTCCGGAGTCGATTTTCAAAGGGCATTTGCTTTTCGAAACTTGATACGCACGCCATATACAGTTGTGGTTATTTCTTATGATTGAGTGGAAAGTTGCTGAACTAAATGAATACCATATAAACTAGTTTATTGAAACATAAAAATCGTTAACATTTTAAAGGAAATCAACGAGTTCCTTAGATTATCTCGAACAAGTGTTGGGGCCAACCCGTTTAGCAACACGTGTCGCAAACAAAAGAAACTTCTCCAACTTCCCCCCCTCCGCCCTTAAGCGACAAAAGGATTGTGCAAGTTATATAAGTCGTAAAGAATTTTGGACTAAGATCTATAGGCTGTAAACCGCCCGTAACTCTCAATGTTGCCGCAATGCTGAGGACATTCGAAACAACTGTTGTTTGCTCCAATGTTTTAATTGTTTCTAATTTGTAAAAGTTTCTGGTGATTTACGACTGTTGTGTTATTGAAACGGCCTTTGGTTTTTAAATGTGTTTTTGATGTTGCAATGTTTTGTTTTCCCCCACTTGTGGTATTAAGCAGTTAGTTAGCAAACCAAAGCTTTGATAACCTACAAATTTATTATCTAAATAACATAAAGCTTACATTTCATCGTGTTTAGAATAGTAACAATATCTCAATAGAATGGGCACATTAAATTTGATTACATCTGCAATGTGCCCACGCGCAGAATCATTGATAAAATTATTTAAAGTAGATATTTGCCCGCCCAGGCTAATGAGACGAATTAAGATAAAACAGTACGTCCGATTGTGCGGTACAAGCGCTTTACTTTATTTATATACCCAAGACCTCTACCTCCTGGATAGTATAATATCATGGCGATAAGTCTAAACAGATAATCACCGTCTTCATTGTCTGTAAGCCAAACCCGCTGAAATGCTTAAGATTAATAATATGAACGAAATAATCAATTTAAATTTATAGGACATATTTATTATTATAATATTTTATGATTTGATTGTTGGTAATAAGTTAAATGAAATTCCAAAAACGTATATACGGTTTCAGTTGATCCATCAAATTGATATTTCGAACCCAAAATTACGAAATTATATGAACGGGACAATGATTGAGGTTATATAGGTAGGTAAGATGTATCTGAGCTACCACTTGGGTGGTCCGGTGGTACTGTCGATTAAAAAGTATATAACGGCTTTTATACCACGAGCCGCGCCTCTTCTTTCCGAATCTACATAGGTTTATACAGGTTGATGTATGAAATGTTAAATGAATTCAATGCTGTGAGTATATATTATTTAAAATTTATATTTTTGATAATGTTCAAGACCTCGAAATTATTTTTAATCTTGTATCGAAATCCACAGTGAGTTTTATTGTTTAACTTTATGCGTTCGAATTTCCATCACCCTGTATATATAAAGTAATTAATATTTAAATAAAACCTCTCTTGAATTTACGGTACTGATACGTGGTGTAATTAAAGAAGCATTTTGGTACCGCCAGCAAAACAATTTATCGTGAACAAATTTTTAAGCATTCTAAACGTTTTTTATAATAAAAATATAAATGACCACGAAAGTAAAATAAACTATAAGAGCATAAGTATTGTTGTGACTACGGTTTAATTATAATAGGTTTCCTATTACAGTATAATATAACGTCTATCTACTCAGCGGAGTTCCAATCAGCCCACTAGATGTGTATCGACTTAAGAGACTGCTTGTTATCTCAAAAACACAATATGAATAATACATTAGCAATGGCTGCAGCATACTCGGGCATTCTTAAATTGGCAAAGTATAATTTACTTTAAATGAAACGGTCAACTGTACTCGCTTTATTGGAGATACCGACTTTTTCTGCTATCGGTACTGATTTCAGGTTCAATTTAAATCGGCTATATGTATTTGGGCTGCGTGGAAAATCACGTTTTTTAAACTACCTAAACTTTGTTGCAAATATCATACTACCAATTGTGAATAAAAGTTTTACGTAGCCGTACGTACGTACCTACCTTTAATATTAACGTAATAAGTAAGCGGTAAGAGTAGACAATGTTATGTATATTTAATCAACTTCAAACCGAAAACCATACTTAACAACTTATTAAAGTAATTACTTAAATACTTTCAAGGAATTTAAGTAATAATCTTTTTTCTCCAAAATGCCACCTTCAGCCAGGCTTTATATCTCGTTTTTAACAAGCCCTAGACCATAAATGACGCTGACATTCTAAATGCAAATTACTGATGAAGCTACGATAATCATTATCTGACAAAATTAAGAAAAAAGATCAAGTATATTATGATAACCAATTCCCTTTGAAGCTATATAAGATAAATTCCATTACATAACTTCTTCAATGATATTAAATTTTATCATTTCAAAAGTGCACCCCAAAACAATATTTGTACCCTTTTGACATCGCTTTTCAGTTTATTGGTTCGATATTAGACCATACATCAGGGGATGCAATAAAAATTGGATGTCCCTCCGGGATTAGGTTAAACCTTGACATATGAGGCATGGAAAAGCCTCAGACTTTTTCTTTTGTACGGAGATGAAGGGACTTTCAGGTTATTTAAAAAACAATTTCACTGGTATTTGCAGGGCTTATATCGACCTTTATAGTACTACGTAATGCACAATTCAAAGAACTATATGAATATGATGAATATATCGTAACTAACAGAGAATGACTCAATAAATCTATAACGCTGGGAATATTGATTTATGAGGTCGTACAGCATAAATTCAATAATGCTCGAATAACAGAAACTGGTATCTAAATTAATTTCAAAATTGACGATGGGGCGCGATATTGCATTGTTGAAGTACATTAAATTCATTCACGCAAATAATTTTAACAAAACGCAATATTTTGTAATGCGCTAACAAGATACAGCTGTTGGGATATCTCAAAAGGAGACCATTTTGAAAAACTCGTTAGGGTTTTCGAAAATAGAATGTTAAATGTGTCACTCGTTCCCTAATAAATCAGCAGTGATTAACGGTCCAAGCTGTTCGTGTGACGGGGCAGTGCCTTATTGGGTGGCGCAGTCGCCATATTGCTCCAAGCTTGTAACTGTCAAAGTTTGAAATATGTCCGCTTGCCTCGCTACGTTCGGATTAGTGTTCGTCTTGTCTTAAAATAACAACTTAAATGCGTTTATAATATTGCAGAATCACAATACTAACTGATAAATCCAATGGTCGTATTGTGAACAAAAATGATCAGGGTATTTTGGTATAACTTCACGGGTATTTTGATAAATTGATGTTTTGTTCTTCAGGTGTAAAATCAAAGGTATATTTTGATAAAAGAACTGTGTCGGTTCTTGATTTATTTTGACTGCTAAACCAAAACATGATTCTTTTTATTTAATTTCAAATTTATATCGCAATAAAAATGATATATAGCTAATATGTCATTTGAAACACAGGTAGTTTTTTTTTTTAATGGAATAGCATTTCGACATATTATTTCGGCAATAATTATCAATTAGATGCACCTGATATTTATTACAGTACCAATGACACTTAAAATGTTCAACTGAAAAGTCTCAATTCTTCAGATATTCTGTAAATCGCTAAACTTTATCGGTCCGGTAACAACTTTGATTGTAGACCGCAAAGTAGGCGGGCAATTCTGATTCCCATATCCAGTACCCATCGGCGATCATAAACTGTCACGCCAATTTAATCCTTAAGTTAAGACATTAGAGATCATTGTTTTCTATAAACAGAATACTACGTGATACGTACTACTAAAGTGTCCGATTAACTGAACCAACAATTTTGCGATTTAACCAATGTGGGTACCTACATGACAGGGAATCATAGCAGTCCAACAATCTTACTAGATTTTATATTATTACTGGAGTGGCAGCAGAAGTTGAAAATATATTATCACGGTTATACCATAAATTTTCCAAAATAATATATAAAAATACTCTTAAAACTACCGAATAATCCTATAAAAACAATGTTTTTTGTATTATTTTAAACAAAACAGAAGTTACAGTATATAAACAAGACATTAGTTAAATATTTTTTATTGATATCCATGGATTATAAAGTTAATGTTAACTTACTAGATCGTGATGTTTGCTAACCGTACTCTTCGAATATAATAAAATACCATTGGAAGTAATACCGAGTTAGGTTTGCATTGCTCCGTGGTTCATTATATTGATGGTCTTTTATATGAAATTGCTGCAAAAAGACTGTTGACACAAGCCAATAATATAAGCACTGCTTTTAGTAATAGCATGCTTATTTTGTGATAATACTTATTTATGTATGTTATGAATGATAATAATAACATCTATATCTATGATGTATGTTTCTTATAGACTTCGAACAGTTGGACCGATTTTAACGAAATTTACATAGAATCTTTAGATTAATCCGGCGGATATTCCTGTAAAATATGGTGGCAATAGGAGCTTTTTTTAACCGTAAATATTATTTTTTTTACTACGGACATGCTATTGTTTTTTTACATTAAAGTATTTAAGGTCAGTTATAACATCATGGATCTTTCTATAAATAATTAGATAATAAGTAAAATAATCAGATCAGTATACTATAGATAATGTTTAAGTTTTAGTGTTCAAAGTATGTAACAAAATTTTAAAACCAAATTTAATAATTATATGATAAATTAATAATAATTAATGTGTAAATAAAAGGAATAATAGACAAAAAGCTATCTTTATAAGTAAAATACTTATGCAACTAAAACATAAGATAAATTGCTCCGCTTAAGTATCACGTAAATAATGCCCAAATGCAACTTGGAAGAAACTCCTTTGAATCAGAGATTGCGGAGATTTCGTCTGGGAATAAACATCTCGGATTTGGAATCTGTAAGCGTTTTTTAAATATTCACCATACCTATTATATTTTTAAACAGCATTTTTTTTATTTCCATAGATTCGCACTTTAGAAAACTCGGTTTAAATTTACTATCAAAAATACACGTAGCTTACTAATCTAATATCATCAAAACATTATGCTTAGCTACTAAAAATATCTTACTCGATAATGTATAGAAAAAATAATAAAGATATTGTCAAAATAAGCATATAATTTATTCATATTATATAAATAGTATATATATAATAAATATAAGGTTTATGACAGACTGAATTCCGCAATCGTTTGTCGTCGAAACAAGCAATAAAACGTTCCCCAAAACCTGTGTCAATAAAGATAAAGGAAAACTAATATAAACAGGAATAGATACGTGCTAAGAAAACATTTATTCCCTATGTTTAATGCATGATTTGTCATAATTTTCCAGCCTCCCCCCATCCATTGTTTTGTTGCGAGGAAATAGGCGGTTATGATTTACTGACTGTCTTATTTATCTCGGAAAAGAAATATTGTAATTGGGAAACATTAGAACTTTTTTCAGGTTTATTTACGAATATTATGTCGAGATAGCAGTTGATTAATTGTTACTTATTTATCATTCTTGCTTCATTTGTTTTCTTTTTTCGGTTTGGTTCATTTAAATTATAATTCAGATAAGCGGTACTTGTTATCATTCATATTGGTATTTATTTTTGTTTGGTTCATTTAAACTATGATTCAGTTAAACAGTGCTTTTTTAAATATCCCCTTTGTAGTAAGCGGCAATAAAGCTGCGAATCAAAAGGCTTTAATAAATCACAATATCCACTGCCCCGTGTTTGCACTCGCCCACATAATCCCTTCGTATGCCTGTAAATCCATCCTGAACTGTCGAGTAAGCTAATAAATCATCATAAGAGAATCCCGTTATATATTTATAATACCTTTGAACATAACCAAAATTAAATAAGAAAGTACAACAAATTTACTAGATACATATAAAATTATTATTTAAAGAATGTTAGACGAAATTCGAAAGTCGAATCGAATTCATTAACGGGTCGTTTTACTTCACACAATAGTGGAAAAATGGCCGATATATTCTGAAGCTTTTTGTTCGATTTTCAAACGCGTTACTGAAAAAGTTTTGCATCGTAATGCAATCGTGGTATTAGTTTCGCAGTTTATCAGCGCGTTCTCACTGCAGCAAAGCTTGAGGGATTATTATGGCGGCGTACGAAATTGTATCTCGAAACTGAAATAAGGATGCTTCGTATTGTTTGAATTTTCATTTCTGTTTGTTAAATAGTTTTTGCGTAAAAATAAAACCTCAATACAGTAAATTGAGCAATAAAAAAACGTCCAATATTTGCGTGGAGCATTTTTTGTTAAGCCGTGTGAGGTATTGCTGCAATTTGAGTTTTTCGTGCGATTTATGAGAATAACACCACTCCGCGGAAAACAAGCGGAATTTGTTAGCAAACAAAGCTATTTTTTAGTTTTGCGACTCTTTATATCAGTCAGACGTCTGGATTGCGTAGTTGAGTGATTTGTTTAGAGTTTTGCGCTCAACTCTTAACATGATGCATGCTGTGTTCCAGCATCAATTGTCGACTCTATATGGAAACTCTGTGATATTTGGTTTTCTATTTTAGGTAGACAGATTTCATTGTTACATATATTTATATAGATAAATAAATTATGAAAAACAGTTTGAAAAATCAAAATAAATTATAGTTTTAAACCTCTTATACATTAATATTTTTTTTTTGTATTCACAAATTTAGTTTTTCAGTTTAGGTTAAGTAGGTAGGTATGTTTAAAAATGCTGTTATAAAGTTATAAATGATATACGTTTTCAGCACAATTATTTAACTATGGAAAAATGTACAAATATACTACTAAAAAACTCCCTTCTGTCAGCCCTAAATTACGAGAACTGCTCATTTGAGATAAAATTACGTACTATAAAGTTGTGTATGATATAATTAAAGGGTCAATTTTAATTAAGCAACCTGACCTAAGAGCGGTCAGTAGGTCAACTCCCGAGAGGACAATGTTATTAAAAAAAGTTAAAAACCTAATAAATTAAATTTTCACCATTACTACGCTTAAAATCCTGATTTATTTACAGTATGTTACATTGCCAAGTTTTAAAAATAAACCAAATCTCGTAAACAAATAATTCGTTGTCAAAATTATCATTTATATACCATTTATGTAAAAAGCATTTAAAATCGTTAGACAACATTTAAGATGTAATACCTTACATACATACATACATATTCCCTTGTAGATCACTCGGAATAACTCGACATGGGTTAGTACTTATCTGGGCTACATTGGGCTAGGCAGAGATAAATGGCTGACTTGAAGACACTATTTCAAATTCAATGTCTACAAGCTATGGATACAAACATACACCATGGTACTTTTATGTATATTACAAATGTTTGTTTGTCTTTATATCTAAACACTAAATGTTATTACATAAAAAATTAGCACACTGTATTAGTTTAGTCTGTGTGTCGTAAAATAGGCTACAGTTACATATAAATGTATCTATCTCGAATGCATCTAGTTTAGTTAGAATACAAAACATGCCGTCCGTACATCTTGCACTGTCGCAGTCGGTTTTGTTGCTATAATCTATAGATCTAGATAGGTTTTAAGACTATAACAATGCACTTAAGTCTAGAGAAGTTTCAATTTCTAGACTAGGCTCTATTTTAATTAATGTTTGGTTGAGTTTTGAGTTGATATAACTTAGTCAAATCTTTTATGATATTTTGAATAATGTAGAAATAAAATATCATTTGAAGAGTACTTCGGTATAAACAAACTTTATTAGTTACTAAATGTTTCCAGTGACTCTGTCCCAAATACAGAAGAATGCCTGGACACTTTCAGAATAATATATATTACATACTTATTTGTCGAATGTTTTGTATTGGACACCAGCTGAATATTTTCAGTGATAACGAGATCGGAAATTATATGGTACAGATAGGTAAGTAGGTATTAACTAAGGGGTTAAATTTAGCTGTTAATTTGTCACAGTGAATTAGCCGACGGGGTTAGTGATAGCCCTAGCATGTTGCCTCTGTATGGCGCCAATATGGCCGTAAATGTCGCTTCCCCACAATTTAATACCTAACTATGTGCTAGATGCCTATCTGTTCAATCTATATACCTACTATTAAACTAATTATTTGTTAATACAATAGAAAATTGATCTGTAAATTAAAACGAATTATAATTTCAACACGTTTTAAAATTGTTTTAAAATTTGAATAACGTTTTAATTGTTCTATTGTAGAGATATTTACATTTTATTCTAATTCGTTTTATTGAAGGATAGTTTAAAATAATTGTATTAATTATATGAAGTTTTAAATAATTGTATATATTATATTGAAATAAACTACAAATGGTAATTTATTCTGATCATTATCGCGATTGTAATAGACAACTTAATGTTAACAATAATTTATATAATAAAATAATGACTTAAGTTTAGTAAGTATTAAAAATACTGTTAAAGAAAAGATCAAGAGAAAGTCAATTTTTAGTTGACTTGTTGCAAATCATAAAAAACACTTTTTTTAGTACCTTTGTTTTGAGATAAAGGTAGAAAGTTGCGCAACTAACGGTCCGCTTTCTAAAATTAAATTCGTCTATTGTTGAGTTAAAACTGTATCTTGTGTAAGCTGGCCAGCACAGCATGAGTGCGGTAGCCTTTTGTGGGTGACCCAATACAATAACAGTTGTTATTGAAGAGGAGAATGCAATTTCTATTATAAAAAACATTATTAGAGAGTATTTTTTATACTTATATTCATATTTAACTTAAATTTCATATTAAACAAAACTTTCTAGTTTCGATACGTATTATATATTAGTGCTTTGTTGCCTAGTATGGTTCCTAATAATACTAACTTGCACATTTTAGTTATCAAACAATTAAATAATTTAAAGAATTCAATATTGGTCCTATAATTATAGGTGTTATTAAGAACTTCAGTGAATATTTATAGTTTATAACACAGTAAGGCGCTAAACGATCGTAAACAATAGGTTCATGTAATTCAGACATTTACGACTCTACATGACTCTACTAACATGACAATGCATCAAGTATATAAAGCCTTATTGCTCGTACGAGGTTCATAAATCAATGATCTGTACTGAAACATTAACTCGAATAAAAAATATCAAAATAACCATTTAAATAAGTTATTTTTAATACAATAAATTTCAACCAACTCCTACACAATATAATAAAACTATTTTTAGGTATTGAACTTTAAATAATTAAATTTTAAACTTTAAGCTTTTTTTATAATTTTCAGCTTATTTCAGTACCTACTTCATTATAGTTAATATAAGTTTCCACCTAATAAAGACCGTGTTACGTGTAGACGTTAGAGCAATTACAAACCAGCTTTATGAGACCCACCCTTCTCTCCTTCTTTATAAGGAATGGCATAAAAAAGGGTCAAATGTATGAATGCTTGAAGATCAAGTTGACATGGTGAGATGCTGGTAAAGTTTCACGTTGTTCGTTAATTAGTGAGTCTTCATTTTCCAACTTGTGTTTGTTTACAAGATGTCTCAGGAAATATGTACCTACATACATCCATCATACATACATAAATAAATCATACATACATACATATAGTTAAATGTGTAAGAAAGTGTGGTAACTAGTAGCCTAACATTTTTATTTTTGATCATGGGGTGAATGAAACAAATACCTACTATAATAAATTTCAATCTAAAAAATATAATATAAATTGATTGATAGACACCTATTAATAATTCCAATACACCTTTTATCATCAGATTTCGTCTCCAATTAGTCGTTATCAGGAAGCATTGGCCATTACAAGAAGGTAATTTGATGGTCAGATTAATGTTTGTTACAATATATTGTCAATTATTGTACCCGACCTGGTGGATCAATTAACACAAAGACAGAATTGCAAATTACGCTAGATAGTGTCTAGGTGTTAGACATTCGTGATTACCTGGACTAGATCTAGATTTTGTGTGCTCTATTTGAGACCTTAATGACAAGTTACAGTTAAAATTTAAATATATTCCGATATACATTGTCGTGAAGTAATGACTTACAGGTTACGGTTGAAGGTTCGGATCGTGCTGCATGCTTCGGTTTAATAATTCATCGATTTAGGAATATAGGAAATAAGGCTCTTTCGTGCTATTTTGACAATACTATATATACCTATTTGTTATATTTTCAAAGTTTTAAATTATTTTATCTATCATTATTTTTGTGTAAGTTGAATTGTTACGATGCTTTTTTTTTAATATATAAGTATACCTGCATGTATATATATATATATGTATGTGTGTGTGTGTACAGTTATATACGTTTAAATGAGTGCGTATTGTTTTCTTTTTAAATGAGTGGGTATTGTGGGTACTTACCTATTGTTTTCTTACAGTTAAGTAGGTATTTATGTTTAAGATATAGACAGGTAGGTACATTGTGTACCTATAGGTAGGTATGTACTACACATCAGTTTTATATAATTTGTTTTAGTTTATTTTTTTTTATTAAAATTATTGTTTCGGGCGCATAACTTATTATTTTGAATTTTCAGATTGATTGGCAAATAATAATTTTAAACAAAAATTCGCCTGTTGTAACATTTTTATATAATAAAGAATAAAATAAATAAATATATAAAATATTTGCAGTTTCTCTAACATTAATAATTCAGTTTAATATTGAGCACATTATTTCCAACTGTCGTAGCTACGGAGGCGAGTAATTTATCCTGGTGCCCGAGGGCCATGCATTGACTTAAGGAATTACAATGAATACTAACTCTAATACACATTAATAGGCTTTAAATCTAATAAGGGTAGTGTAAGCCTCGTTTAATTTTAAAATAATGTAAGTAATATTTTTGTATAAAGTAAATCGAATTCTACTAAAATTGATAATCGATTTTATATAACTACGTAAATGAGACCACTTATGTATTATAAATTACAAAAAAATACACAATATTTATTTTATAATTTTAAATGAAAAATAATATTATAAATAATATAATATATCAATAATAAAAATAAATATTATTTTTTATTATTTATTTGTAAGATGACAACCCTATCTTAATTAAAGTGTCCCTCCAAGGCAACGTGTCCTGTGCTATCGAGAATGCACTTCGTTAAGAGATCATTCACGCAACCCTTATTATTGTCTTAGGGCCACCGATCCCAATGAAATATATATATTATTATATTAATATTAATTTATATGAAGTATATACTTTTAATTTAATATCTTTTATTTTTTTATATCCATAACCTACCTAACGTAAACAAAAATTTTAGATGTGTATTAGAATTTAAAATCGTGTTTAAAACATACAGACAACTAGTTTTATAATTTTCAAATATATCTAACGGTTATCTGCTACATAATAAAGATTCAATTTTATACATAAATTTATTAAAAATACTTGTAGATTAAAACACACAGACATAAGTCTTTATTTTATTTGAATATTATTTTAATTTTTCGTAGCTGCTTGACAGTTTTATAGAGAATTTAATATACTGTCCGTGCATGTCTGTGTTTATATTATTAAATTATAAACCAGCAATAAAAAGTAATGAAAAATACTGTAACTTTTTATTAATATCATATTTATTAAAATGTATCTAAATATATGTATCAACCATTTTATCGATAAAGTACTACCACTGGTAGGAACATTTAACAATTTAAATATTTGATTAACTTTAAACATAATTAGAATCTAATGAAGTTGTTATCGACTTAAATAATTCAATAAACCTTTCGCGGCTAAGTCGGACAAGTTTCACGAACATTAAAATTCAACTTGAGAATTAATAAAGAGATAAATAAATTTAAGAGCAGTGGGAATGTGGATCTGCCATTGCGAGTCCGGTTGGCTGTATGTGCATATCGAAGATGGATGACGGGTGAGAGGGGGTCGCGGACGGGACACCGGCGGGGGGAGGGGAGAACAGCGAATACCTTCCCCCTCCACCCCACCCCTCCCCACCGCGCCGTAATGGCCGCGACCACGCAGCCCCGTCAGACGACAAAAATGCCATAATAATGGGCCCTGAATAGTTTTTGCTGCACCGTTCCAAATACTCTGCCCCAGTACGTGACAACTCGCCGGTCATCTCCCTTTTATTGAGAAATTCGTCAGTTTTATTTGCTGTACGGAAAAAAGTACTCGTTCAGAGGGATGGAATCCGGTTGTGTCATTTCAAACACTTGATAAGTATCGCTCGGGAGCTTTTTCGGTAGAGAAATTCAGTGAAGCTACGTTCGTTTGTATTCAACGAATGCTCGGTTTTTATTAGTCTTGAAGACACGGTCACCTTCAGGTTGCTTTAATTATGAAACAATAAGAAACTTCTTCTAGTGAGTTAGGAGGACATCTTGACAATACCTTATTAGTGGAAATTATTTCACAATCTTTTGTCAAAAAGTTGACTGTATTCGATTTGTAGCTTCAAATTATTGAAAGCCGAAAATTGTTTTTCATGAAAGATACACTGAATTTAACTGTTAAGTTTTTACATGTAGGTGGTATATGAATGGCTAAATAAGTCGTAATTTTTTTCAGACTGACATCTGAAAACTGATACCCTGAACCATAGTTTAATTATAAGTAGGTACTTGGGGTAGCAATAATTCTGGAAAGTTCAATGCCTCTTGCTTAACCAAATGATTAACTTCATCAAATATTGAGAGTAATTACGTTTAAGACGACAGTTAATTAGAGGTAACGATCTGTTAATAATTGTAGTGTTATTATCAAGAGATATTGAACATCAAGAAAGTTGGACCAATTAAGAATTTCCCCGAATGTCCGGGCGAAGTAGTTCAGAATTATAGCATCAATTATGCCCGCCTCGCCCGCTCTGCCAATTACTGGTCAGTCTACCGATTGATAAAAAAGAGTTCCGAAAAATTCGCCCAAAACAAATTCAGCTATCTCTCGCAGAACCTCGGGCGCTAAGAAGCCGCTTTCTGGACCGTTTTTGGTATCGGTAACTGAAGATAAAGTTAATTATAACGAGAACGTTCATATAATAAATATTATTAAAAAAGTGAAATCTTGAAATAAAAACAGAATAAGCACATCGAACAGATATTCGACATTTACGAAATGACTTTTATTTACGAGGACCGAACTACGAAAAAAGTAGTTCGAACTTCATGTATGAACCATGGCGCGGTCACAAGAACGATCGCCGAGAATAATTCATTTTCCGTTGTGTTAATATTCAGCATGGATTTATGTTTGGCGGAATGTTGTGCCGATCTTGTTAACGACGAATTTTTCAAAAAATAATTGGATTTTTATTACCAAGTTATTTATATATAAGAATGATCAGTTTGTATCCCATCCTTAGTTCCCATCGGCTTATTGAGGGGGTGCTGTGCTCGGCGACACCTGTATGCCTATTGTGTCTCGTAAATTCGCAGTCCGCAATTCAGTACAGCAGCCGTTCCTCTTGGTTTATTGAACTTTGTATCGAGATAAGCCGCGTATTCTATCGTGTGGCCACAAAAATATTAAATGTCCGTTTTGTTAGTATTTGTTTCTCACATCAGCAAACGGTATGACTCATAATTCATTCAGATCTCACTCCAGTTTTTAAATTTGGACCGCCATGTTTGGAAAATTATTGTACCTTCTTTTGTTATATTTTGTTTATTTATATTTTATATATATCTATATACTATTTAATTAATATTATATAATGATAAAATAACAATAGTTTGAAAAGATGATTTTGAAACACTTTAGTCTTGAAATTTCAGAATATTAAAATAACTCGCACATGTCACGTTCCTTCTAAATCATTTATTAATAAAATAACCGTAGGTTCTGGATATAAATACCTTTTAAATAAAATTCATCTCATGTCTTAAGTTAAAAGCATAAAAATGTAATTCTCCCTAAAAACCAAAATGTAATAAATATTAGGGGTAGTTCGTATGTATGTTAGCAACGTTACCAGCACTCGCTTTTAAATGAATTGGTCGGTATA